>OY752136.1:18785541-19385541 GCA_963573275.1 Caenorhabditis uteleia
TCACATCATTTTACGGAAAAAATATTTTCGCAAATTTTTTGAAATTTAAAAAAATTTGCAGTCTGATATAGCCTATATACCCTCACTCATCCGATGCTATCACACTCAATTTTGAAGATACAGCGTCGGCAATGTCATTTTTGGAATCAGGAGGACCAGATACGTACCCCGCACCACAAATCACATCATTTTACGAAAAAAATATTTTTGCAAATTTTTTGAAATTTAAAAAAATTTGCAGTCTGATATAGCCTATATACCCTCACTCATACGATGCTATCACACCCAATTTTGAAGATAGAGCGTCGGCAATGTCATTTTTGGAATCAGGAGGACCAGATACGTACCCCGCACCACAAATCACATCATTTTACGGAAAAAATATTTTCGCAAATTTTTTGAAATTTAAAAAAATTTGCAGTCTGATATAGCCTATATACCCTCACTCATCCGATGCTATCACACTCAATTTTGAAGATACAGCGTCGGCAATGTCATTTTTGGAATCAGGAGGACCAGATACGTACCCCGCACCACAAATCACATCATTTTACGAAAAAAATATTTTTGCAAATTTTTTGAAATTTAAAAAAATTTGCAGTCTGATATAGCCTATATACCCTCACTCATACGATGCTATCACACCCAATTTTGAAGATAGAGCGTCGGCAATGTCATTTTTGGAATCAGGAGGACCAGATACGTACCCCGCACCACAAATCACATCATTTTACGGAAAAAATATTTTTGCAAATTTTTTGAAATTTAAAAAAATTTGCAGTCTGATATAGCCTATATACCCTCACTCATCCGATGCTATCACACTCAATTTTGAAGATACAGCGTCGGCAATGTCATTTTTGGAATCAGGAGGACCAGATACGTACCCCGCACCACAAATCACATCATTTTACGAAAAAAATATTTTTGCAAATTTTTTGAAATTTAAAAAAATTTGCAGTCTGATATAGCCTATATACCCTCACTCATCCGATGCTATCACACTCAATTTTGAAGATACAGCGTCGGCAATGTCATTTTTGGAATCAGCAGGACCAGATACGTACCCCGCACCACAAATCACATCATTTTACGAAAAAAATATTTTTGCAAATTTTTTGAAATTTAAAAAAATTTGCAGTCTGATATAGCCTATATACCCTCACTCATCCGATGCTATCACACTCAATTTTGAAGATACAGCGTCGGCAATGTCAGTTTTGGAATCAGGAGGACCAGATACGTACCCGGCACCACAAATCACATCATTTTACGAAAAAAATATTTTTGCAAATTTTTTGAAATTTAAAAAAATTTGCAGTCTGATATAGTCTATATACCCTCACTCATCCGATGCTATCACACCCAATTTTGAAGATAGAGCGTCGGCAATGTCATTTTTGGAATCAGGAGGACCAGATACGTACCCCGCACCACAATTCACATCATTTTACGGAAAAAAAAATTCTGCAAGTTTTTGGGAACTCCTGAAAACTTGCAGTCTGATATAGCCTATATACCCTCACTCATCCGATGCTATCTCACTCAATTTTGAAGATAGAGCGTCGGCGATGTCAGTTTTGGAATCAGGAGGACCAGATACGTACCCCGCACCACAAATCTCATCATTTTACGAAAAAAATATTTTTGCAAATTTTTTGAAATTTAAAAAAATTTGCAGTCTGATATAGCCTATATACCCTCACTCATACGATGCTATCTCACTCAATTTTAAAGATAGAGCGTCGGCGATGTCATTTTTGGAATCAGGAGGACCAGATACGTACCCCGCACCACAATTCACATCATTTTACGGAAAAAAAATTTCTGCAAGTTTTTGGGAACTCCTGAAAACTTGCAGTCTGATATAGCCTATATACCCTCACTCATCCGATGCTATCTCACTCAATTTTGAAGATACAGCGTCGGCAATGTCATTTTTGGAATCAGGAGGACCAGATACGTACCCCGCACCACAAATCACATCATTTTACGAAAAAAATATTTTCTGCAAATTTTTTGAAATTTAAAAAAATTTGCAGTCTGATATAGTCTATATACCCTCACTCATCCGATGCTATCTCACTCAATTTTGAAGATACAGCGTCGGCGATGTCATTTTTGGAATCAGGAGGACCAGATACGTACCCCGCACCACAAATCACATCATTTTACGAAAAAAATATTTTTGCAAATTTTTTGAAATTTAAAAAAATTTGCAGTCTGATATAGCCTATATACCCTCACTCATACGATGCTATCACACCCAATTTTGAAGATAGAGCGTCGGCAATGTCATTTTTGGAATCAGGAGGACCAGATACGTACCCCGCACCACAAATCACATCATTTTACGGAAAAAATATTTTCGCAAATTTTTTGAAATTTAAAAAAATTTGCAGTCTGATATAGCCTATATACCCTCACTCATCCGATGCTATCACACTCAATTTTGAAGATACAGCGTCGGCAATGTCATTTTTGGAATCAGGAGGACCAGATACGTACCCCGCACCACAAATCACATCATTTTACGAAAAAAATATTTTTGCAAATTTTTTGAAATTTAAAAAAATTTGCAGTCTGATATAGCCTATATACCCTCACTCATACGATGCTATCACACCCAATTTTGAAGATAGAGCGTCGGCAATGTCATTTTTGGAATCAGGAGGACCAGATACGTACCCCGCACCACAAATCTCATCATTTTACGAAAAAAATATTTTTGCAAATTTTTTGAAATTTAAAAAAATTTGCAGTCTGATATAGCCTATATACCCTCACTCATACGATGCTATCTCACTCAATTTTAAAGATAGAGCGTCGGCGATGTCATTTTTGGAATCAGGAGGACCAGATACGTACCCCGCACCACAATTCACATCATTTTACGGAAAAAAAATTTCTGCAAGTTTTTGGGAACTCCTGAAAACTTGCAGTCTGATATAGCCTATATACCCTCACTCATCCGATGCTATCTCACTCAATTTTGAAGATACAGCGTCGGCAATGTCATTTTTGGAATCAGGAGGACCAGATACGTACCCCGCACCACAAATCACATCATTTTACGAAAAAAATATTTTCTGCAAATTTTTTGAAATTTAAAAAAATTTGCAGTCTGATATAGTCTATATACCCTCACTCATCCGATGCTATCTCACTCAATTTTGAAGATACAGCGTCGGCGATGTCATTTTTGGAATCAGGAGGACCAGATACGTACCCCGCACCACAAATCACATCATTTTACGAAAAAAATATTTTTGCAAATTTTTTGAAATTTAAAAAAATTTGCAGTCTGATATAGCCTATATACCCTCACTCATACGATGCTATCACACCCAATTTTGAAGATAGAGCGTCGGCAATGTCATTTTTGGAATCAGGAGGACCAGATACGTACCCCGCACCACAAATCACATCATTTTACGGAAAAAATATTTTCGCAAATTTTTTGAAATTTAAAAAAATTTGCAGTCTGATATAGCCTATATACCCTCACTCATCCGATGCTATCACACTCAATTTTGAAGATACAGCGTCGGCAATGTCATTTTTGGAATCAGGAGGACCAGATACGTACCCCGCACCACAAATCACATCATTTTACGAAAAAAATATTTTTGCAAATTTTTTGAAATTTAAAAAAATTTGCAGTCTGATATAGCCTATATACCCTCACTCATACGATGCTATCACACCCAATTTTGAAGATAGAGCGTCGGCAATGTCATTTTTGGAATCAGGAGGACCAGATACGTACCCCGCACCACAAATCACATCATTTTACGGAAAAAATATTTTCGCAAATTTTTTGAAATTTAAAAAAATTTGCAGTCTGATATAGCCTATATACCCTCACTCATCCGATGCTATCACACTCAATTTTGAAGATACAGCGTCGGCAATGTCAGTTTTGGAATCAGGAGGACCAGATACGTACCCCGCACCACAAATCACATCATTTTACGAAAAAAATATTTTTGCAAATTTTTTGAAATTTAAAAAAATTTGCAGTCTGATATAGCCTATATACCCTCACTCATCCGATGCTATCACACTCAATTTTGAAGATACAGCGTCGGCAATGTCAGTTTTGGAATCAGGAGGACCAGATACGTACCCCGCACCACAAATCACATCATTTTACGAAAAAAATATTTTTGCAAATTTTTTGAAATTTAAAAAAATTTGCAGTCTGATATAGTCTATATACCCTCACTCATCCGATGCTATCACACCCAATTTTGAAGATAGAGCGTCGGCAATGCCATTTTTGGAATCAGGAGGACCAGATACGTACCCCGCACCACAAATCACATCATTTTACGAAAAAAATATTTTTGCAAATTTTTTGAAATTTAAAAAAATTTGCAGTCTGATATAGTCTATATACCCTCACTCATCCGATGCTATCTCACTCAATTTTGAAGATACAGCGTCGGCAATGTCAGTTTTGGAATCAGGAGGACCAGATACGTACCCCGCACCACAATTCACATCATTTTACGGAAAAAAAAATTCTGCAAGTTTTTGGGAACTCCTGAAAACTTGCAGTCTGATATAGCCTATATACCCTCACTCATCCGATGCTATCTCACTCAGTTTTGAAGATACAGCGTCGGCGATGTCATTTTTGGAATCAGGAGGACCAGATACGTACCCCGCACCACAAATCTCATCATTTTACGAAAAAAATATTTTTGCAAATTTTTTGAAATTTAAAAAAATTTGCAGTCTGATATAGCCTATATACCCTCACTCATACGATGCTATCTCACTCAATTTTAAAGATAGAGCGTCGGCGATGTCATTTTTGGAATCAGGAGGACCAGATACGTACCCCGCACCACAATTCACATCATTTTACGGAAAAAAAATTTCTGCAAGTTTTTGGGAACTCCTGAAAACTTGCAGTCTGATATAGCCTATATACCCTCACTCATCCGATGCTATCTCACTCAATTTTGAAGATAGAGCGTCGGCGATGTCATTTTTGGAATCAGGAGGACCAGATACGTACCCCGCACCACAAATCTCATCATTTTACGAAAAAAATATTTTTGCAAATTTTTTGAAATTTAAAAAAATTTGCAGTCTGATATAGCCTATATACCCTCACTCATCCGATGCTATCACACTCAATTTTGAAGATACAGCGTCGGCAATGTCATTTTTGGAATCAGGAGGACCAGATACGTACCCCGCACCACAAATCACATCATTTTACGAAAAAAATATTTTTGCAAATTTTTTGAAATTTAAAAAAATTTGCAGTCTGATATAGCCTATATACCCTCACTCATCCGATGCTATCACACTCAATTTTGAAGATACAGCGTCGGCAATGTCATTTTTGGAATCAGGAGGACCAGATACGTACCCCGCACCACAAATCACATCATTTTACGAAAAAAATATTTTTGCAAATTTTTTGAAATTTAAAAAAATTTGCAGTCTGATATAGCCTATATACCCTCACTCATCCGATGCTATCACACTCAATTTTGAAGATACAGCGTCGGCAATGTCATTTTTGGAATCAGGAGGACCAGATACGTACCCCGCACCACAAATCACATCATTTTACGAAAAAAATATTTTTGCAAATTTTTTGAAATTTAAAAAAATTTGCAGTCTGATATAGCCTATATACCCTCACTCATCCGATGCTATCACACTCAATTTTGAAGATACAGCGTCGGCAATGTCATTTTTGGAATCAGGAGGACCAGATACGTACCCCGCACCACAAATCACATCATTTTACGAAAAAAATATTTTTGCAAATTTTTTGAAATTTAAAAAAATTTGCAGTCTGATATAGCCTATATACCCTCACTCATCCGATGCTATCTCACTCAATTTTGAAGATAGAGCGTCGGCGATGTCATTTTTGGAATCAGGAGGACCAGATACGTACCCCGCACCACAAATCTCATCATTTTACGAAAAAAATATTTTTGCAAATTTTTTGAAATTTAAAAAAATTTGCAGTCTGATATAGCCTATATACCCTCACTCATCCGATGCTATCTCACTCAATTTTGAAGATAGAGCGTCGGCGATGTCATTTTTGGAATCAGGAGGACCAGATACGTACCCCGCACCACAAATCTCATCATTTTACGAAAAAAATATTTTTGCAAATTTTTTGAAATTTAAAAAAATTTGCAGTCTGATATAGCCTATATACCCTCATTCATACGATGCTATCTCACTCAATTTTAAAGATAGAGCGTCGGCGATGTCATTTTTGGAATCAGGAGGACCAGATACGTACCCCGCACCACAATTCACATCATTTTACGGAAAAAAAATTTCTGCAAGTTTTTGGGAACTCCTGAAAACTTGCAGTCTGATATAGCCTATATACCCTCACTCATCCGATGCTATCTCACTCAATTTTGAAGATAGAGCGTCGGCGATGTCATTTTTGGAATCAGGAGGACCAGATACGTACCCCGCACCACAAATCTCATCATTTTACGAAAAAAATATTTTTGCAAATTTTTTGAAATTTAAAAAAATTTGCAGTCTGATATAGCCTATATACCCTCACTCATCCGATGCTATCACACTCAATTTTGAAGATACAGCGTCGGCAATGTCATTTTTGGAATCAGGAGGACCAGATACGTACCCCGCACCACAAATCACATCATTTTACGAAAAAAATATTTTTGCAAATTTTTTGAAATTTAAAAAAATTTGCAGTCTGATATAGCCTATATACCCTCACTCATCCGATGCTATCACACTCAATTTTGAAGATACAGCGTCGGCAATGTCATTTTTGGAATCAGGAGGACCAGATACGTACCCCGCACCACAAATCACATCATTTTACGAAAAAAATATTTTTGCAAATTTTTTGAAATTTAAAAAAATTTGCAGTCTGATATAGCCTATATACCCTCACTCATCCGATGCTATCTCACTCAATTTTGAAGATAGAGCGTCGGCGATGTCATTTTTGGAATCAGGAGGACCAGATACGTACCCCGCACCACAAATCTCATCATTTTACGAAAAAAATATTTTTGCAAATTTTTTGAAATTTAAAAAAATTTGCAGTCTGATATAGCCTATATACCCTCACTCATCCGATGCTATCACACTCAATTTTGAAGATAGAGCGTCGGCGATGTCATTTTTGGAATCAGGAGGACCAGATACGTACCCCGCACCACAAATCTCATCATTTTACGAAAAAAATATTTTTGCAAATTTTTTGAAATTTAAAAAAATTTGCAGTCTGATATAGCCTATATACCCTCACTCATCCGATGCTATCTCACTCAATTTTGAAGATAGAGCGTCGGCGATGTCATTTTTGGAATCAGGAGGACCAGATACGTACCCCGCACCACAAATCTCATCATTTTACGAAAAAAATATTTTTGCAAATTTTTTGAAATTTAAAAAAATTTGCAGTCTGATATAGCCTATATACCCTCACTCATACGATGCTATCTCACTCAATTTTAAAGATAGAGCGTCGGCGATGTCATTTTTGGAATCAGGAGGACCAGATACGTACCCCGCACCACAATTCACATCATTTTACGGAAAAAAAATTTCTGCAAGTTTTTGGGAACTCCTGAAAACTTGCAGTCTGATATAGCCTATATACCCTCACTCATCCGATGCTATCACACTCAATTTTGAAGATAGAGCGTCGGCGATGTCATTTTTGGAATCAGGAGGACCAGATACGTACCCCGCACCACAAATCACATCATTTTACGAAAAAAATATTTTTGCAAATTTTTTGAAATTTAAAAAAATTTGCAGTCTGATATAGCCTATATACCCTCACTCATACGATGCTATCACACTCAATTTTGAAGATACAGCGTCGGCGATGTCATTTTTGGAATCAGGAGGACCAGATACGTACCCCGCACCACAAATCACATCATTTTACGGAAAAAATATTTTTGCAAATTTTTTGAAATTTAAAAAAATTTGCAGTCTGATATAGCCTATATACTCTCACTCATACGATGCTATCACACTCAATTTTGAAGATACAGCGTCGGCGATGTCATTTTTGGAATCAGGAGGACCAGATACGTACCCCGCACCACAAATCACATCATTTTACGAAAAAAATATTTTTGCAAATTTTTTGAAATTTAAAAAAATTTGCAGTCTGATATAGCCTATATACCCTCACTCATCCGATGCTATCACACTCAATTTTGAAGATACAGCGTCGGCAATGTCATTTTTGGAATCAGGAGGACCAGATACGTACCCCGCACCACAAATCACATCATTTTACGAAAAAAATATTTTTGCAAATTTTTTGAAATTTAAAAAAATTTGCAGTCTGATATAGCCTATATACCCTCACTCATCCGATGCTATCACACTCAATTTTGAAGATACAGCGTCGGCAATGTCAGTTTTAAAATCAGGAGGACCAGATACGTACCCCGCACCACAATTCACATCATTTTACGGAAAAAAAAATTCTGCAAGTTTTTGGGAACTCCTGAAAACTTGCAGTCTGATATAGCCTATATACCCTCACTCATCCGATGCTATCTCACTCAATTTTGAAGATAGAGCGTCGGCGATGTCATTTTTGGAATCAGGAGGACCAGATACGTACCCCGCACCACAAATCTCATCATTTTACGAAAAAAATATTTTTGCAAATTTTTTGAAATTTAAAAAAATTTGCAGTCTGATATAGCCTATATACCCTCACTCATACGATGCTATCTCACTCAATTTTAAAGATAGAGCGTCGGCGATGTCATTTTTGGAATCAGGAGGACCAGATACGTGCCCCGCACCACAATTCACATCATTTTACGGAAAAAAAATTTCTGCAAGTTTTTGGGAACTCCTGAAAACTTGCAGTCTGATATAGCCTATATACCCTCACTCATCCGATGCTATCTCACTCAATTTTGAAGATAGAGCGTCGGCGATGTCATTTTTGGAATCAGGAGGACCAGATACGTACCCCGCACCACAAATTTCATCATTTTACGAAAAAAATATTTTTGCAAATTTTTTGAAATTTAAAAAAATTTGCAGTCTGATATAGCCTATATACCCTCACTCATCCGATGCTATCTCACTCAATTTTGAAGATACAGCGTCGGCGATGTCATTTTTGGAATCAGGAGGACCAGATACGTACCCCGCACCACAAATCTCATCATTTTACGAAAAAAATATTTTTGCAAATTTTTTGAAATTTAAAAAAATTTGCAGTCTGATATAGCCTATATACCCTCACTCATACGATGCTATCACACTCAATTTTGAAGATACAGCGTCGGCGATGTCATTTTTGAAATCAGGTGGACCAGATACGTACCCCGCACCACAAATCACATCATTTTACGGAAAAAAAATTTTTGCAAATTTTTTGAAATTTAAAAAAATTTGCAGTCTGATATAGCCTATATACCCTCACTCATACGATGCTATCACACTCAATTTTGAAGATACAGCGTCGGCGATGTCATTTTTGGAATCAGGAGGACCAGATACGTACCCCGCACCACAAATCACATCATTTTACGGAAAAAATATTTTTGCAAATTTTTTGAAATTTAAAAAAATTTGCAGTCTGATATAGCCTATATACTCTCACTCATACGATGCTATCACACTCAATTTTGAAGATACAGCGTCGGCGATGTCATTTTTGGAATCAGAAGGACCAGATACGTACCCCGCACCACAAATCACATCATTTTACGAAAAAAAATTTCTGCAAGTTTTTGGGAACTCCTGAAAACTTGCAGTCTGATATAGCCTATATACCCTCACTCATACGATGCTATCACGCTCAATTTTGAAGATAGAGCGTCGGCGATGTCATTTTTGGAATCAGGAGGACCAGATACGTACCCCGCACCACAAATCACATCATTTTACGAAAAAAAATTTCTGCAAGTTTTTGGGAACTCCTGAAAACTTGCAGTCTGATATAGCCTATATACCCTCACTCATACGATGCTATCTCACTCAATTTTGAAGATACAGCGTCGGCGATGTCATTTTTGGAATCAGAAGGACCAGATACGTACCCCGCACCACAAATCACATCATTTTACGAAAAAAAATTTCTGCAAGTTTTTGGGAACTCCTGAAAACTTGCAGTCTGATATAGCCTATATACCCTCACTCATCCGATGCTATCTCACTCAATTTTGAAGATAGAGCGTCGGCGATGTCATTTTTGGAATCAGGAGGACCAGATACGTACCCCGCACGACAAATCACATCATTTTACGAAAAAAAATTTCTGCAAGTTTTTGGGAACTCCTGAAAACTTGCAGTCTGATATAGCCTATATACCCTCACTCATACGATGCTATCACGCTCAATTTTGAAGATAGAGCGTCGGCGATGTCATTTTTGGAATCAGGAGGACCAGATACGTACCCCGCACCACAAATCACATCATTTTACGAAAAAAATATTTTTGCAATTTTTTTGAAATTTAAAAAAATTTGCAGTCTGATATAGCCTATATACCCTCACTCATCCGATGCTATCTCACTCAATTTTGAAGATACAGCGTCGGCGATGTCATTTTTGGAATCAGGAGGACCAGATACGTACCCCGCACCACAAATCACATCATTTTACGAAAAAAATATTTTTGCAATTTTTTTGAAATTTAAAAAAATTTGCAGTCTGATATAGCCTATATACCCTCACTCATACGATGCTATCACACTCAGTTTTGAAGATACAGCGTCGGCGATGTCATTTTTGGAATCAGGAGGACCAGATACGTACCCCGCACCACAAATCTCATTATTTTACTAAAAAAATATTTTTGCAAATTTTTTGAAATTTAAAAAAATTTGCAGTCTGATATAGCCTATATACCCTCACTCATACGATGCTATCACACTCAATTTTGAAGATACAGCGTCGGCGATGTCATTTTTGGAATCAGGAGGACCAGATACGTACCCCGCACCACAAATCACATCATTTTACGGAAAAAATATTTTTGCAAATTTTTTGAAATTTAAAAAAATTTGCAGTCTGATATAGCCTATATACCCTCACTCATACGATGCTATCACACTCAATTTTGAAGATACAGCGTCGGCGATGTCATTTTTGGAATCAGGAGGACCAGATACGTACCCCGCACCACAAATCACATCATTTTACGGAAAAAATATTTTTGCAAATTTTTTGAAATTTAAAAAAATTTGCAGTCTGATATAGCCTATATACTCTCACTCATACGATGCTATCACACTCAATTTTGAAGATACAGCGTCGGCGATGTCATTTTTGGAATCAGGAGGACCAGATACGTACCCCGCACCACAAATCACATCATTTTACGAAAAAAAATTTCTGCAAGTTTTTGGGAACTCCTGAAAACTTGCAGTCTGATATAGCCTATATACCCTCACTCATACGATGCTATCACGCTCAATTTTGAAGATAGAGCGTCGGCGATGTCATTTTTGGAATCAGGAGGACCAGATACGTACCCCGCACCACAAATCACATCATTTTACGAAAAAAAATTTCTGCAAGTTTTTGGGAACTCCTGAAAACTTGCAGTCTGATATAGCCTATATACCCTCACTCATCCGATGCTATCTCACTCAATTTTGAAGATAGAGCGTCGGCGATGTCATTTTTGGAATCAGGAGGACCAGATACGTACCCCGCACCACAAATCTCATCATTTTACGGAAAAAATATTTTTGCAAATTTTTTGAAATTTAAAAAAATTTGCAGTCTGATATAGCCTATATACCCTCACTCATCCGATGCTATCTCACTCAATTTTGAAGATACAGCGTCGGCGATGTCATTTTTGGAAGCAGGAGGACCAGATACGTACCCCGCACCACAAATCACATCATTTTACGGAAAAAATATTTTTGCAAATTTTTTGAAATTTAAAAAAATTTGCAGTCTGATATAGCCTATATACCCTCACTCATCCGATGCTATCTCACTCAATTTTGAAGATACAGCGTCGGCGATGTCATTTTTGGAATCAGGAGGACCAGATACGTACCCCGCACCGCAAACCACATCATTTTACGAAAAAAATATTTTCTGCAAATTTTTTGAAAATTAAAAAAATTTGCAGTCTGATATAGTCTATATACCCTCACTCATCCGATGCTATCTCACTCAATTTTGAAGATACAGCGTCGGCGATGTCATTTTTGGAATCAGGAGGACCAGATACGTACCCCGCACCGCAAACCACATCATTTTACGGAAAAAAATTTCTGCAAGTTTTTGGGAACTCCTGAAAACTTGCAGTCTGATATAGCCTATATACCCTCACTCATCCGATGCTATCACACTCAATTTTGAAGATAGAGCGTCGGCGATGTTATTTTTGGAATCAGGAGGACCAGATACGTACCCCGCACCACGAATCACATCATTTTACGAAAAAAATATTTTTGCAAATTTTTTGAAATTTAAAAAAATTTGCAGTCTGATATAGTCTATATACCCTCACTCATCCGATGCTATCACACTCAATTTTGAAGATAGAGCGTCGGCGATGTCATTTTTGGAATCAGGAGGACCAGATACGTACCCCGCACCACAAATCACATCATTTTACGAAAAAAATATTTTCTGCAAATTTTTTGAAATTTAAAAAAATTTGCAGTCTCATATAGTCTATATACCCTCACTCATCCGATGCTATCACACTCAATTTTGAAGATACAGCGTCGGCGATGTCATTTTTGGAATCAGGAGGACCAGATACGTACCCCGCACCACAAATCACATCATTTTACGAAAAAAAAAATTCTGCAAATTTTTTGAAATTTAAAAAAATTTGCAGTCTGATATAGTCTATATACCCTCACTCATCCGATGCTATCTCACTCAATTTTGAAGATACAGCGTCGGCGATGTCATTTTTGGAATCAGGAGGACCAGATACGTACCCCGCACCACAAATCTCATCATTTTACGAAAAAAATATTTTTGCAAGTTTTTGGGAACTCCTGAAAATTTGCAGTCTGATATAGCCTATATACCCTCACTCATACGATGCTATCACACTCAGTTTTGAAGATACAGCGTCGGCGATGTCATTTTTGGAATCAGGAGGACCAGATACGTACCCCGCACCACAAATCTCATCATTTTACGAAAAAAATATTTTTGCAAGTTTTTGGGAACTCCTGAAAATTTGCAGTCTGATATAGCCTATATACCCTCACTCATCCGATGCTATCACACTCAGTTTTGAAGATACAGCGTCGGCGATGTCATTTTTGGAATCAGGAGGACCAGATACGTACCCCGCACCACAAATCTCATCATTTTACGAAAAAAATATTTTTGCAAGTTTTTGGGAACTCCTGAAAACTTGCAGTCTGATATAGCCTATATACCCTCACTCATCCGATGCTATCTCACTCAATTTTGAAGATACAGCGTCGGCGATGTCATTTTTGGAATCAGGAGGACCAGATACGTACCCCGCACCACAAATCACATCATTTCACGAAAAAAATATTTTCTGCAAATTTTTTGAAATTTAAAAAAATTTGCAGTCTGATATAGTCTATATACCCTCACTCATCCGATGCTATCTCACTCAATTTTGAAGATACAGCGTCGGCGATGTCATTTTTGGAATCAGGAGGACCAGATACGTACCCCGCACCACAAATCACATCATTTTACGAAAAAAAATTTCTGCAAGTTTTTGGGAACTCCTGAAAATTTGCAGTCTGATATAGCCTATATACCCTCACTCATCCGATGCTATCTCACTCAATTTTGAAGATACAGCGTCGGCGTTGTCATTTTTGGAATCAGGAGGACCAGATACGTACCCCGCACCACAAATCACATCATTTTACGAAAAAAATATTTTCTGCAAATTTTTTGAAATTTAAAAAAATTTGCAGTCTGATATAGTCTATATACCCTCACTCATCCGATGCTATCTCACTCAATTTTGAAGATACAGCGTCGGCGTTGTCATTTTTGGAATCAGGAGGACCAGATACGTACCCCGCACCACAAATCACATCATTTTACGGAAAAAATATTTTTGCAAATTTTTTGAAATTTAAAAAAATTTGCAGTCTGATATAGCCTATATACCCTCACTCATACGATGCTATCACCCTCAATTTCGAAGATACAGCGTCGGCGATGTCATTTTTGGAATCAGGAGGACCAGATACGTACCCCGCACCACAAATCACATCATTTTACGGAAAAAATATTTTTGCAAATTTTTTGAAATTTAAAAAAATTTTCAGTCTGATATAGCCTATATACCCTCACTCATACGATGCTATCACACTCAATTTTGAAGATACAGCGTCGGCGATGTCATTTTTGGAATCAGGAGGACCAGATACGTACCCCGCACCACAAATCACATCATTTTACGGAAAAAATATTTTTGCAAATTTTTTGAAATTTAAAAAAATTTGCAGTCTGATATAGCCTATATACCCTCACTCATACGATGCTATCACCCTCAATTTCGAAGATACAGCGTCGGCAATGTCATTTTTGGAATCAGGAGGACCAGATACGTACCCCGCACCACAAATCACATCATTTTACGAAAAAAATATTTTCTGCAAATTTTTTGAAAATTAAAAAAATTTGCAGTCTGATATAGTCTATATACCCTCACTCATCCGATGCTATCTCACTCAATTTTGAAGATACAGCGTCGGCAATGTCATTTTTGGAATCAGGAGGACCAGATACGTACCCCGCACCACAAATCACATCATTTTACGAAAAAAAATTTCTGCAAGTTTTTGGGAACTCCTGAAAATTTGCAGTCTGATATAGCCTATATACCCTCACTCATCCGATGCTATCTCACTCAATTTTGAAGATACAGCGTCGGCGATGTCATTTTTGGAATCAGGAGGACCAGATACGTACCCCGCACCACAATTCACATCATTTTACGGAAAAAAAATTTCTGCAAGTTTTTGGGAACTCCTGAAAACTTGCAGTCTGATATAGCCTATATAACCTCACTCATCCGATGCTATCTCACTCAATTTTGAAGATAGAGCGTCGGCGATGTCATTTTTGGAATCAGGAGGACCAGATACGTACCCCGCACCACAAATCTCATCATTTTACGAAAAAAATATTTTTGCAAATTTTTTGAAATTTAAAAAAATTTGCAGTCTGATATAGCCTATATACCCTCACTCATACGATGCTATCACACTCAATTTTGAAGATAGAGCGTCGGCGATGTCATTTTTGGAATCAGGAGGACCAGATACGTACCCCGCACCACAAATCTCATCATTTTACGAAAAAAAATTTCTGCAAGTTTTTGGGAACTCCTGAAAACTTGCAGTCTGATATAGCCTATATACCCTCACTCATCCGATGCTATCACACTCAATTTTGAAGATACAGCGTCGGCGATGTCATTTTTGGAATCAGGAGGACCAGATACGTACCCCGCACCACAAATCTCATCATTTTACGAAAAAAAATTTCTGCAAGTTTTTGGGAACTCCTGAAAACTTGCAGTCTGATATAGCCTATATACCCTCACTCATCCGATGCTATCACACTCAATTTTGAAGATACAGCGTCGGCAATGTCATTTTTGGAATCAGGAGGACCAGATACGTACCCCGCACCACAAATCACATCATTTTACGGAAAAAAATTTCTGCAAGTTTTTGGGAACTCCTGAAAACTTGCAGTCTGATATAGCCTATATACCCTCACTCATACGATGCTATCACACTCAATTTTGAAGATACAGCGTCGGCGATGTCATTTTTGGAATCAGGAGGACCAGGTACGTACCCCGCACCGCAAATCACATCATTTTACGGAAAAAATATTTTTGCAAATTTTTTGAAATTTAAAAAAATTTGCAGTCTGATATAGCCTATATACCCTCACTCATACGATGCTATCACACTCAATTTTGAAGATAGAGCGTCGGCGATGTCATTTTTGGAATCAGGAGGACCAGATACGTACCCCGCACCACAAATCACATCATTTTACGGAAAAAAATTTTTGCAAATTTTTTGAAATTTAAAAAAGATTGCAGTCTGATATAGCCTATATACCCTCACTCATCCGATGCTATCTCACTCAATTTTGAAGATACAGCGTCGGCAATGTCATTTTTGGAATCAGGAGGACCAGATACGTACCCCGCACCACAAATCACATCATTTTACGGAAAAAAAATTTTTGCAAATTTTTTGAAATTTAAAAAAGATTGCAGTCTGATATAGCCTATATACCCTCACTCATACGATGCTATCACACTCAATTTTGAAGATAGAGCGTCGGCGATGTCATTTCTGGAATCAGGAGGACCAGATACGTACCCCGCACCACAAATCACATCATTTTACGAAAAAAAATTTCTGCAAGTTTTTGGGAACTCCTGAAAACTTGCAGTCTGATATAGCCTATATACCCTCACTCATCCGATGCTATCACACTCAATTTTGAAGATACAGCGTCGGCGATGTCATTTTTGGAATCAGGAGGACCAGATACGTACCCCGCACCACAAATCACATCATTTTACGGAAAAAATATTTTTGCAAATTTTTTGAAATTTAAAAAAATTTGCAGTCTGATATAGCCTATATACCCTCACTCATACGATGCTATCACACTCAATTTCGAAGATACAGCGTCGGCGATGTCATTTTTGGAATCAGGAGGACCAGATACGTACCCCGCACCACAAATCACATCATTTTACGGAAAAAAAATTTTTGCAAATTTTTTGAAATTTAAAAAAGATTGCAGTCTGATATAGCCTATATACCCTCACTCATACGATGCTATCACACTCAATTTTGAAGATAGAGCGTCGGCGATGTCATTTCTGGAATCAGGAGGACCAGATACGTACCCCGCACCACAAATCACATCATTTTACGAAAAAAAATTTCTGCAAGTTTTTGGGAACTCCTGAAAACTTGCAGTCTGATATAGCCTATATACCCTCACTCATCCGATGCTATCACACTCAATTTTGAAGATACAGCGTCGGCGATGTCATTTTTGGAATCAGGAGAACCAGATACGTACCCCGCACCACAAATCACATCATTTTACGGAAAAAATATTTTCTGCAAATTTTTTGAAAATTAAAAAAATTTGCAGTCTGATATAGTCTATATACCCTCACTCATCCGATGCTATCTCACTCAATTTTGAAGATACAGCGTCGGCAATGTCATTTTTGGAATCAGGAGGACCAGATACGTACCCCGCACCACAAATCACATCATTTTACGGAAAAAAATTTCTGCAAGTTTTTGGGAACTCCTGAAAACTTGCAGTCTGATATAGCCTATATACCCTCACTCATCCGATGCTATCACACTCAATTTTGAAGATACAGCGTCGGCGATGTCATTTTTGGAATCAGGAGGACCAGATACGTACCCCGTACCACAAATCTCATCATTTTACGAAAAAAATATTTTCTGCAAATTTTTTGAAATTTAAAAAAAATTGCAGTCTGATATAGTCTATATACCCTCACTCATCCGATGCTATCTCACTCAATTTTGAAGATACAGCGTCGGCAATGTCATTTTTGGAATCAGGAGGACCAGATACGTACCCCGCACCACAAATCACATCATTTTACGGAAAAAAATTTCTGCAAGTTTTTGGGAACTCCTGAAAATTTGCAGTCTGATATAGCCTATATACCCTCACTCATACGATGCTATCTCACTCAATTTCGAAGATACAGCGTCGGCGATGTCATTTTTGGAATCAGGAGGACCAGATACGTACCCCGCACCACAAATCACATCATTTTACGGAAAAAATATTTTTGCAAATTTTTTGAAATTTAAAAAAATTTGCAGTCTGATATAGCCTATATACCCTCACTCATACGATGCTATCACACTCAATTTCGAAGATACAGCGTCGGCGATGTCATTTTTGGAATCAGGAGGACCAGATACGTACCCCGCACCACAAATCACATCATTTTACGGAAAAAATATTTTTGCAAATTTTTTGAAATTTAAAAAAATTTGCAGTCTGATATAGCCTATATACCCTCACTCATACGATGCTATCACACTCAATTTTGAAGATAGAGCGTCGGCGATGTCATTTTTGGAATCAGGAGGACCAGATACGTACCCCGCACCACAAATCACATCATTTTACGGAAAAAAATTTTTGCAAATTTTTTGAAATTTAAAAAAGATTGCAGTCTGATATAGCCTATATACCCTCACTCATCCGATGCTATCTCACTCAATTTTGAAGATACAGCGTCGGCAATGTCATTTTTGGAATCAGGAGGACCAGATACGTACCCCGCACCACAAATCACATCATTTTACGGAAAAAAAATTTTTGCAAATTTTTTGAAATTTAAAAAAGATTGCAGTCTGATATAGCCTATATACCCTCACTCATCCGATGCTATCTCACTCAATTTTGAAGATACAGCGTCGGCAATGTCATTTTTGGAATCAGGAGGACCAGATACGTACCCCGCACCACAAATCACATCATTTTACGGAAAAAATATTTTTGCAAATTTTTTGAAATTTAAAAAAATTTGCAGTCTGATATAGCCTATATACCCTCACTCATACGATGCTATCACACTCAATTTTGAAGATACAGCGTCGGCGATGTCATTTTTGGAATCAGGAGGACCAGGTACGTACCCCGCACCGCAAATCACATCATTTTACGGAAAAAATATTTTTGCAAATTTTTTGAAATTTAAAAAAATTTGCAGTCTGATATAGCCTATATACCCTCACTCATACGATGCTATCACACTCAATTTCGAAGATACAGCGTCGGCGATGTCATTTTTGGAATCAGGAGGACCAGATACGTACCCCGCACCACAAATCACATCATTTTACGGAAAAAATATTTTTGCAAATTTTTTGAAATTTAAAAAAATTTGCAGTCTGATATAGCCTATATACCCTCACTCATACGATGCTATCACACTCAATTTTGAAGATAGAGCGTCGGCGATGTCATTTTTGGAATCAGGAGGACCAGATACGTGCCCCGCACCACAAATCTCATCATTTTACGAAAAAAAATTTCTGCAAGTTTTTGGGAACTCCTGAAAACTTGCAGTCTGATATAGCCTATATACCCTCACTCATCCGATGCTATCACACTCAATTTTGAAGATACAGCGTCGGCGATGTCATTTTTGGAATCAGGAGGACCAGATACGTACCCCGCACCACAAATCTCATCATTTTACGAAAAAAATATTTTCTGCAAATTTTTTGAAATTTAAAAAAAATTGCAGTCTGATATAGTCTATATACCCTCACTCATCCGATGCTATCTCACTCAATTTTGAAGATACAGCGTCGGCAATGTCATTTTTGGAATCAGGAGGACCAGATACGTACCCCGCACCACAAATCACATCATTTTACGGAAAAAAATTTCTGCAAGTTTTTGGGAACTCCTGAAAACTTGCAGTCTGATATAGCCTATATACCCTCACTCATCCGATGCTATCTCACTCAATTTTGAAGATAGAGCGTCGTCGATGTCATTTTTGGAATCAGGAGGACCAGATACGTACCCCGCACCACAAATCTCATCATTTTACGAAAAAAATATTTTTGCAAATTTTTTGAAATTTAAAAAAGATTGCAGTCTGATATAGCCTATATACCCTCACTCATCCGATGCTATCTCACTCAATTTTGAAGATACAGCGTCGGCAATGTCATTTTTGGAATCAGGAGGACCAGATACGTACCCCGCACCACAAATCACATCATTTTACGGAAAAAAATTTTTGCAAATTTTTTGAAATTTAAAAAAGATTGCAGTCTGATATAGCCTATATACCCTCACTCATACGATGCTATCACACTCAATTTTGAAGATAGAGCGTCGGCGATGTCATTTCTGGAATCAGGAGGACCAGATACGTACCCCGCACCACAAATCACATCATTTTACGAAAAAAAACTTCTGCAAGTTTTTGGGAACTCCTGAAAACTTGCAGTCTGATATAGCCTATATACCCTCACTCATACGATGCTATCACACTCAATTTTGAAGATACAGCGTCGGCGATGTCATTTTTGGAATCAGGAGGACCAGGTACGTACCCCGCACCGCAAATCACATCATTTTACGGAAAAAATATTTTTGCAAATTTTTTGAAATTTAAAAAAATTTGCAGTCTGATATAGCCTATATACCCTCACTCATCCGATGCTATCACACTCAATTTCGAAGATACAGCGTCGGCGATGTCATTTTTGGAATCAGGAGGACCAGATACGTACCCCGCACCACAAATCACATCATTTTACGGAAAAAATATTTTTGCAAATTTTTTGAAATTTAAAAAAATTTGCAGTCTGATATAGCCTATATACCCTCACTCATACGATGCTATCACACTCAATTTCGAAGATACAGCGTCGGCGATGTCATTTTTGGAATCAGGAGGACCAGATACGTACCCCTCACCACAAATCACATCATTTTACGGAAAAAATATTTTTGCAAATTTTTTGAAATTTAAAAAAATTTGCAGTCTGATATAGCCTATATACCCTCACTCATCCGATGCTATCACACTCAATTTCGAAGATACAGCGTCGGCGATGTCATTTTTGGAATCAGGAGGACCAGATACGTACCCCGCACCACAAATCACATCATTTTACGGAAAAAATATTTTTGCAAATTTTTTGAAATTTAAAAAAATTTGCAGTCTGATATAGCCTATATACCCTCACTCATACGATGCTATCACACTCAATTTCGAAGATACAGCGTCGGCGATGTCATTTTTGGAATCAGGAGGACCAGATACGTACCCCTCACCACAAATCACATCATTTTACGGAAAAAAAATTTTTGCAAATTTTTTGAAATTTAAAAAAATTTGCAGTCTGATATAGCCTATATACCCTCACTCATACGATGCTATCACACTCAATTTTGAAGATAGAGCGTCGGCGATGTCATTTTTGGAATCAGGAGGACCAGATACGTACCCCGCACCACAAATCACATCATTTTACGAAAAAAAACTTCTGCAAGTTTTTGGGAACTCCTGAAAACTTGCAGTCTGATATAGCCTATATACCCTCACTCATACGATGCTATCACACTCAATTTTGAAGATAGAGCGTCGGCGATGTCATTTCTGGAATCAGGAGGACCAGATACGTACCCCGCACCACAAATCACATCATTTTACGAAAAAAAACTTCTGCAAGTTTTTGGGAACTCCTGAAAACTTGCAGTCTGATATAGCCTATATACCCTCACTCATACGATGCTATCACACTCAATTTTGAAGATACAGCGTCGGCGATGTCATTTTTGGAATCAGGAGGACCAGGTACGTACCCCGCACCGCAAATCACATCATTTTACGGAAAAAATATTTTTGCAAATTTTTTGAAATTTAAAAAAATTTGCAGTCTGATATAGCCTATATACCCTCACTCATCCGATGCTATCACACTCAATTTCGAAGATACAGCGTCGGCGATGTCATTTTTGGAATCAGGAGGACCAGATACGTACCCCGCACCACAAATCACATCATTTTACGGAAAAAATATTTTTGCAAATTTTTTAAATTTTAAAAAAATTTGCAGTCTGATATAGCCTATATACCCTCACTCATACGATGCTATCACACTCAATTTTGAAGATACAGCGTCGGCGATGTCATTTTTGGAATCAGGAGGACCAGGTACGTACCCCGCACCGCAAATCACATCATTTTACGGAAAAAATATTTTTGCAAATTTTTTGAAATTTAAAAAAATTTGCAGTCTGATATAGCCTATATACCCTCACTCATACGATGCTATCACACTCAATTTCGAAGATACAGCGTCGGCGATGTCATTTTTGGAATCAGGAGGACCAGATACGTACCCCGCACCACAAATCACATCATTTTACGGAAAAAATATTTTTGCAAATTTTTTGAAATTTAAAAAAATTTGCAGTCTGATATAGCCTATATACCCTCACTCATACGATGCTATCACACTCAATTTTGAAGATAGAGCGTCGGCGATGTCATTTTTGGAATCAGGAGGACCAGATACGTGCCCCGCACCACAAATCTCATCATTTTACGAAAAAAAATTTCTGCAAGTTTTTGGGAACTCCTGAAAACTTGCAGTCTGATATAGCCTATATACCCTCACTCATCCGATGCTATCACACTCAATTTTGAAGATACAGCGTCGGCGATGTCATTTTTGGAATCAGGAGGACCAGATACGTACCCCGCACCACAAATCTCATCATTTTACGAAAAAAATATTTTCTGCAAATTTTTTGAAATTTAAAAAAAATTGCAGTCTGATATAGTCTATATACCCTCACTCATCCGATGCTATCTCACTCAATTTTGAAGATACAGCGTCGGCAATGTCATTTTTGGAATCAGGAGGACCAGATACGTACCCCGCACCACAAATCACATCATTTTACGGAAAAAAATTTCTGCAAGTTTTTGGGAACTCCTGAAAACTTGCAGTCTGATATAGCCTATATACCCTCACTCATCCGATGCTATCTCACTCAATTTTGAAGATAGAGCGTCGTCGATGTCATTTTTGGAATCAGGAGGACCAGATACGTACCCCGCACCACAAATCTCATCATTTTACGAAAAAAATATTTTTGCAAATTTTTTGAAATTAAAAAAAATTTGCAGTCTGATATAGCCTATATACCCTCACTCATACGATGCTATCACACTCAATTTCGAAGATACAGCGTCGGCGATGTCATTTTTGGAATCAGGAGGACCAGATACGTACCCCTCACCACAAATCACATCATTTTACGGAAAAAAAATTTTTGCAAATTTTTTGAAATTTAAAAAAATTTGCAGTCTGATATAGCCTATATACCCTCACTCATACGATGCTATCACACTCAATTTTGAAGATAGAGCGTCGGCGATGTCATTTCTGGAATCAGGAGGACCAGATACGTACCCCGCACCACAAATCACATCATTTTACGAAAAAAAACTTCTGCAAGTTTTTGGGAACTCCTGAAAACTTGCAGTCTGATATAGCCTATATACCCTCACTCATACGATGCTATCACACTCAATTTTGAAGATACAGCGTCGGCGATGTCATTTTTGGAATCAGGAGGACCAGATACGTACCCCGCACCACAAATCACATCATTTTACGGAAAAAATATTTTTGCAAATTTTTTAAATTTTAAAAAAATTTGCAGTCTGATATAGCCTATATACCCTCACTCATACGATGCTATCACACTCAATTTTGAAGATACAGCGTCGGCGATGTCATTTTTGGAATCAGGAGGACCAGGTACGTACCCCGCACCGCAAATCACATCATTTTACGGAAAAAATATTTTTGCAAATTTTTTGAAATTTAAAAAAATTTGCAGTCTGATATAGCCTATATACCCTCACTCATACGATGCTATCACACTCAATTTCGAAGATACAGCGTCGGCGATGTCATTTTTGGAATCAGGAGGACCAGATACGTACCCCGCACCACAAATCACATCATTTTACGGAAAAAATATTTTTGCAAATTTTTTGAAATTTAAAAAAATTTGCAGTCTGATATAGCCTATATACCCTCACTCATACGATGCTATCACACTCAATTTTGAAGATAGAGCGTCGGCGATGTCATTTTTGGAATCAGGAGGACCAGATACGTGCCCCGCACCACAAATCTCATCATTTTACGAAAAAAAATTTCTGCAAGTTTTTGGGAACTCCTGAAAACTTGCAGTCTGATATAGCCTATATACCCTCACTCATCCGATGCTATCACACTCAATTTTGAAGATACAGCGTCGGCGATGCCATTTTTGGAATCAGGAGGACCAGATACGTGCCCCGCACCACAAATCTCATCATTTTACGAAAAAAAATTTCTGCAAGTTTTTGGGAACTCCTGAAAACTTGCAGTCTGATATAGCCTATATACCCTCACTCATCCGATGCTATCTCACTCAATTTTGAAGATACAGCGTCGGCGATGTCATTTTTGGAATCAGGAGGATCAGATACGTACCCCGCACCACAAATCACATCATTTTACGAAAAAAAAATTTTCTGCAAATTTTTTGAAAATTAAAAAAATTTGCAGTCTGATATAGTCTATATACCCTCACTCATCCGATGCTATCTCACTCAATTTTGAAGATACAGCGTCGGCGATGTCATTTTTGGAATCAGGAGGACCAGATACGTACCCCGCACCGCAAATCACATCATTTTACGAAAAAAATATTTTCTGCAAATTTTTTGAAAATTAAAAAAATTTGCAGTCTGATATAGTCTATATACCCTCACTCATCCGATGCTATCTCACTCAATTTTGAAGATACAGCGTCGGCGATGTCATTTTTGGAATCAGGAGGACCAGATACGTACCCCGCACCACAAATCACATCATTTTACGAAAAAAAATTTCTGCAAGTTTTTGGGAACTCCTGAAAACTTGCAGTCTGATATAGCCTATATACCCTCACTCATCCGATGCTATCACACTCAATTTTGAAGATAGAGCGTCGGCGATGTCATTTTTGGAATCAGGAGGACCAGATACGTACCCCGCACCACAAATCTCATCATTTTACGAAAAAAATATTTTTGCAAATTTTTTGAAATTTAAAAAAATTTGCAGTCTGATATAGTCTATATACCCTCACTCATCCGATGCTATCTCACTCAATTTTGAAGATACAGCGTCGACGATGTCATTTTTGGAATCAGGAGGACCAGATACGTACCCCGCACCACAATTCACATCATTTTACGGAAAAAAAATTTCTGCAAGTTTTTGGGAACTCCTGAAAACTTGCAGTCTGATATAGCCTATATACCCTCACTCATCCGATGCTATCACACTCAATTTTGAAGATAGAGCGTCGGCGATGTCATTTTTGGAATCAGGAGGACCAGATACGTACCCCGCACCACAAATCTCATCATTTTACGAAAAAAATATTTTTGCAAATTTTTTGAAATTTAAAAAAATTTGCAGTCTGATATAGCCTATATACCATCACTCATCCGATGCTATCACACTCAATTTTGAAGATACAGCGTCGGCGATGTCATTTTTGGAATCAGGAGGACCAGATACGTACCCCGCACCACAAATCTCATCATTTTACGAAAAAAATATTTTTGCAAATTTTTTGAAATTTAAAAAAATTTGCAGTCTGATATAGCCTATATACCATCACTCATCCGATGCTATCACACTCAATTTTGAAGATAGAGCGTCGGCGATGTCATTTTTGGAATCAGGAGGACCAGATACGTACCCCGCACCACAAATCACATCATTTTACGAAAAAAATATTTTCTGCAAATTTTTTGAAATTTAAAAAAATTTGCAGTCTGATATAGTCTATATACCATCACTCATCCGATGCTATTCAACTCAATTTTGAAGATACAGCGTCGGCAATGTCATTTTTGGAATCAGGAGGACCAGATACGTACCCCTCACCACAAATCACATCATTTTACGAAAAAAAATTTCTGCAAGTTTTTGGGAACTCCTGAAAACTTGCAGTCTGATATAGCCTATATACCCTCACTCATCCGATGCTATCACACTCAATTTTGAAGATACAGCGTCGGCGATGTCATTTTTGGAATCAGGAGGACCAGATACGTACCCCGCACCACAAATCACATCATTTTACGAAAAAAATATTTTTGCAAATTTTTTGAAATTTAAAAAAATTTGCAGTCTGATATAGCCTATATACCCTCACTCATCCGATGCTATCACACTCAATTTTGAAGATACAGCGTCGGCAATGTCATTTTTGGAATCAGGAGGACCAGATACGTACCCCGCACCACAAATCACATCATTTTACGGAAAAAAATTTCTGCAAGTTTTTGGGAACTCCTGAAAACTTGCAGTCTGATATAGCCTATATACCCTCACTCATACGATGCTATCACACTCAATTTCGAAGATACAGCGTCGGCGATGTCATTTTTGGAATCAGGAGGACCAGATACGTACCCCGCACCACAAATCACATCATTTTACGGAAAAAAATTTCTGCAAGTTTTTGGGAACTCCTGAAAACTTGCAGTCTGATATAGCCTATATACCCTCACTCATACGATGCTATCACACTCAATTTCGAAGATACAGCGTCGGCGATGTCATTTTTGGAATCAGGAGGACCAGATACGTACCCCGCACCACAAATCACATCATTTTACGGAAAAAATATTTTTGCAAATTTTTTGAAATTTAAAAAAATTTGCAGTCTGATATAGCCTATATACCCTCACTCATCCGATGCTATCTCACTCAATTTTGAAGATACAGCGTCGGCGATGTCATTTTTGGAATCAGGAGGACCAGATACGTACCCCGCACCACAAATCACATCATTTTACGAAAAAAATATTTTCTGCAAATTTTTTGAAATTTAAAAAAATTTGCAGTCTGATATAGTCTATATACCCTCACTCATCCGATGCTATTCAACTCAATTTTGAAGATACAGCGTCGGCAATGTCATTTTTGGAATCAGGAGGACCAGATACGTACCCCTCACCACAAATCACATCATTTTACGAAAAAAAATTTCTGCAAGTTTTTGGGAACTCCTGAAAACTTGCAGTCTGATATAGCCTATATACCCTCACTCATCCGATGCTATCACACTCAATTTTGAAGATACAGCGTCGGCGATGTCATTTTTGGAATCAGGAGGACCAGATACGTACCCCGCACCACAATTCACATCATTTTACGGAAAAAAAATTTCTGCAAGTTTTTGGGAACTCCTGAAAACTTGCAGTCTGATATAGCCTATATAACCTCACTCATCCGATGCTATCTCACTCAATTTTGAAGATAGAGCGTCGGCGATGTCATTTTTGGAATCAGGAGGACCAGATACGTACCCCGCACCACAAATCTCATCATTTTACGAAAAAAAATTTCTGCAAGTTTTTGGGAACTCCTGAAAACTTGCAGTCTGATATAGCCTATATACCCTCACTCATCTGATGCTATCACACTCAATTTTGAAGATACAGCGTCGGCGATGTCATTTTTGGAATCAGGAGGATCAGATACGTACCCCGCACCACAAATCACATCATTTTACGAAAAAAATATTTTCTGCAAATTTTTTGAAAATTAAAAAAATTTGCAGTCTGATATAGTCTATATACCCTCACTCATCCGATGCTATCTCACTCAATTTTGAAGATACAGCGTCGGCGATGTCATTTTTGGAATCAGGAGGACCAGATACGTACCCCGCACCACAAATCACATCATTTTACGAAAAAAATATTTTTGCAAATTTTTTGAAATTTAAAAAAATTTGCAGTCTGATATAGCCTATATACCCTCACTCATACGATGCTATCACACTCAATTTTGAAGATACAGCGTCGGCGATGTCATTTTTGGAATCAGGAGGACCAGATACGTACCCCGCACCACAAATCTCATCATTTTACGAAAAAAATATTTTTGCAAATTTTTTGAAATTTAAAAAAATTTGCAGTCTGATATAGCCTATATACCCTCACTCATACGATGCTATCACACTCAATTTTGAAGATACAGCGTCGGCGATGTCATTTTTGGAATCAGGAGGACCAGATACGTACCCCGCACCACAAATCACATCATTTTACGAAAAAAATATTTTTGCAAATTTTTTGAAATTTAAAAAAATTTGCAGTCTGATATAGCCTATATACCATCACTCATCCGATGCTATCACACTCAATTTTGAAGATAGAGCGTCGGCGATGTCATTTTTGGAATCAGGAGGACCAGATACGTACCCCGCACCACAAATCACATCATTTTACGAAAAAAATATTTTCTGCAAATTTTTTGAAATTTAAAAAAATTTGCAGTCTGATATAGTCTATATACCCTCACTCATCCGATGCTATCACACTCAATTTTGAAGATACAGCGTCGGCAATGTCATTTTTGGAATCAGGAGGACCAGATACGTACCCCTCACCACAAATCACATCATTTTACGAAAAAAAATTTCTGCAAGTTTTTGGGAACTCCTGAAAACTTGCAGTCTGATATAGCCTATATACCCTCACTCATCCGATGCTATCTCACTCAATTTTGAAGATACAGCGTCGGCGATGTCATTTTTGGAATCAGGAGGACCAGATACGTACCCCGCACCACAAATCTCATCATTTTACGAAAAAAATATTTTTGCAAATTTTTTGAAATTTAAAAAAATTTGCAGTCTGATATAGCCTATATACCCTCACTCATACGATGCTATCACACTCAATTTTGAAGATAGAGCGTCGGCGATGTCATTTTTGGAATCAGGAGGACCAGATACGTACCCCGCACCACAAATCTCATCATTTTACGAAAAAAATATTTTTGCAAATTTTTTGAAATTTAAAAAAATTTGCAGTCTGATATAGCCTATATACCCTCACTCATACGATGCTATCACACTCAATTTTGAAGATAGAGCGTCGGCGATGTCATTTTTGGAATCAGGAGGACCAGATACGTACCCCGCACCACAAATCACATCATTTTACGAAAAAAAATTTCTGCAAGTTTTTGGGAACTCCTGAAAACTTGCAGTCTGATATAGCCTATATAACCTCACTCATCCGATGCTATCACACTCAATTTTGAAGATAGAGCGTCGGCGATGTCATTTTTGGAATCAGGAGGACCAGATACGTACCCCGCACCACAAATCTCATCATTTTACGAAAAAAATATTTTTGCAAATTTTTTGAAATTTAAAAAAATTTGCAGTCTGATATAGCCTATATACCCTCACTCATACGATGCTATCACACTCAATTTTGAAGATAGAGCGTCGGCGATGTCATTTTTGGAATCAGGAGGACCAGATACGTACCCCGCACCACAAATCTCATCATTTTACGAAAAAAATATTTTTGCAAATTTTTTGAAATTTAAAAAAATTTGCAGTCTGATATAGCCTATATACCCTCACTCATACGATGCTATCACACTCAATTTTGAAGATAGAGCGTCGGCGATGTCATTTTTGGAATCAGGAGGACCAGATACGTACCCCGCATCACAAATCACATCATTTTACGGAAAAAAATTTCTGCAAGTTTTTGGGAACTCCTGAAAACTTGCAGTCTGATATAGCCTATATACCCTCACTCATCCGATGCTATCTCACTCAATTTTGAAGATACAGCGTCGGCGATGTCATTTTTGGAATCAGGAGGACCAGATACGTACCCCGCACCACAAATCACATCATTTTACGGAAAAAATATTTTCGCAAATTTTTTGAAATTTAAAAAAATTTGCAGTCTGATATAGCCTATATACCCTCACTCATACGATGCTATCACACTCAATTTTGAAGATACAGCGTCGGCGATGTCATTTTTGGAATCAGGAGGACCAGATACGTACCCCGCACCACAAATCACATCATTTTACGGAAAAAATATTTTTGCAAATTTTTTGAAATTTAAAAAAATTTGCAGTCTGATATAGCCTATATACCCTCACTCATACGATGCTATCACACTCAATTTCGAAGATACAGCGTCGGCGATGTCATTTTTGGAATCAGGAGGACCAGATACGTACCCCGCACCACAAATCACATCATTTTACGGAAAAAATATTTTTGCAAATTTTTTGAAATTTAAAAAAATTTGCAGTCTGATATAGCCTATATACCCTCACTCATACGATGCTATCACACTCAATTTCGAAGATACAGTGTCGGCGATGTCATTTTTGGAATCAGGAGGACCAGATACGTACCCCGCACCACAAATCACATCATTTTACGAAAAAAAAATTTTTGCAAGTTTTTGGGAACTCCTGAAAACTTGCAGTCTGATATAGCCTATATACCCTCACTCATACGATGCTATCTCACTCAATTTTAAAGATAGAGCGTCGGCGATGTCATTTTTGGAATCAGGAGGACCAGATACGTACCCCGCACCACAAATCACATCATTTTACGAAAAAAAATTTCTGCAAGTTTTTGGGAACTCCTGAAAACTTGCAGTCTGATATAGCCTATATACCCTCACTCATCCGATGCTATCTCACTCAATTTTGAAGATACAGCGTCGGCGATGTCATTTTTGGAATCAGAAGGACCAGATACGTACCCCGCACCACAAATCACATCATTTTACGAAAAAAAATTTCTGCAAGTTTTTGGGAACTCCTGAAAACTTGCAGTCTGATATAGCCTATATACCCTCACTCATCCGATGCTATCTCACTCAATTTTGAAGATACAGCGTCGGCGATGTCATTTTTGGAATCAGAAGGACCAGATACGTACCCCGCACCGCAAATCACATCATTTTACGAAAAAAATATTTTTGCAAGTTTTTGGGAACTCCTGAAAACTTGCAGTCTGATATAGCCTATATACCCTCACTCATCCGATGCTATCTCACTCAATTTTGAAGATACAGCGTCGGCAATGTCATTTTTGGAATCAGGAGGACCAGATACGTACCCCGCACCACAAATCACATCATTTTACGAAAAAAATATTTTTGCAAATTTTTTGAAATTTAAAAAAATTTGCAGTCTGATATAGCCTATATACCCTCACTAATCCGATGCTATCACACTCAATTTTGAAAATACAACGTCGGCGATGTCATTTTTGGAATCAGGAGGACCAGATACGTACCCCGCACCACAAATCACATCATTTTACGAAAAAAATATTTTTGCAAATTTTTTGAAATTTAAAAAAATTTGCAGTCTGATATAGCCTATATACCCTCACTCATCCGATGCTATCTCACTCAATTTTGAAGATAGAGCGTCGGCAATGTCATTTTTGGAATCAGGAGGACCAGATACGTACCCCGCACCACAAATCACATCATTTTACGAAAAAAATATTTTTGCAAATTTTTTGAAATTTAAAAAAATTTGCAGTCTGATATAGCCTATATACCCTCACTCATCCGATGCTATCACACTCAATTTTGAAGATACAGCGTCGGCGATGTCATTTTTGGAATCAGGAGGACCAGATACGTACCCCGCACCACAAATCACATCATTTTACGGAAAAAATATTTTTGCAAATTTTTGGGAACTCCTGAAAACTTGCAGTCTGATATAGCCTATATACCCTCACTCATCCGATGCTATCACACTCAATTTTGAAGATACAGCGTCGGCGATGTCATTTTCGGAATCAGGAGGATCAACTACGTCGGGGCCACTGAAAATCACATCATTTAACGGAAAAATAATTTCTGCAAGTTTTTGGGAACTCCTGAAAACTTGCAGTCTGATATACCGTATATACCCTCACTCAACCAAAGCTATCTCAGTCAATTTTGAAGATACAGCGTCGGCGATGTCATTTTCGGAATCAGGAGGACCAGATACGTACCCCGCACCACAAATCACATCATTTAACGAAAAAAATATTTTTGCTAATTTTTTGAAATTTAAAAAAATTTGCAGTCTGATATAGCCTATATACCCTCACTCATCCGATGCTATCACACTCAATTTTGAAGATACAGCGTCGGCGATGTCATTTTCGGAATCAGGAGGACCAGATTCGTACCCCGCACCACAAATCACATCATTTTACGGAAAAATAATTTCTGCAAGTTTTTGGGAACTCCTGAAAACTTGCAGTCTGATATAGCCTATATACCCTCACTCATCCGATGCTATCACACTCAATTTTGAAGATACAGCGTCGGCGATGTCATTTCCGGAATCAGGAGGACCAGATACGTACCCCGCACCACAATTCACATCATTTTACGGAAAAAATATTTTTGCAAATTTTTTGAAATTTAAAAAAATTTGCAGTCTGATATAGCCTATATACCCTCACTCATCCGATGCTATCACACTCAATTTTGAAGATACAGCGTCGGCGATGTCATTTTCGGAATCAGGAGGACCAGATACGTACCCCGCACCACAAATCACATCATTTTACGAAAAAAATATTTTTGCTAATTTTTTGAAATTTAAAAAAATTTGCAGTCTGATATAGCCTATATACCCTCACTCATCCGATGCTATCACACTCAATTTTGAAGATACAGCGTCGGCGATGTCATTTTCGGAATCAGGAGGACCAGATTCGTACCCCGCACCACAAATCACATCATTTTACGGAAAAATAATTTCTGCAAGTTTTTGGGAACTCCTGAAAACTTGCAGTCTGATATAGCCTATATACCCTCACTCATCCGATGCTATCACACTCAATTTTGAAGATACAGCGTCGGCGATGTCATTTTCGGAATCAGGAGGACCAGATACGTACCCCGCACCACAAATCACATCATTTTACGGAAAAAAATATTTTTGCTAATTTTTTGAAATTTAAAAAAATTTGCAGTCTGATATAGCCTATATACCCTCACTCATCCGATGCTATCACACTCAATTTTGAAGATACAGCGTCGGCGATGTCATTTTCGGAATCAGGAGGACCAGATACGTACCCCGCACCACAAATCACATCATTTTACGGAAAAAATATTTTTGCAAATTTTTTGAAATTTAAAAAAATTTGCAGTCTGATATAGCCTATATACCCTCACTCATACGATGCTATCACACTCAATTTTGAAGATACAGCGTCGGCGATGTCATTTTTGGAATCAGGAGGACCAGGTACGTACCCCGCACCGCAAATCACATCATTTTACGGAAAAAATATTTTTGCAAATTTTTTGAAATTTAAAAAAATTTGCAGTCTGATATAGCCTATATACCCTCACTCATACGATGCTATCACACTCAATTTCGAAGATACAGCGTCGGCGATGTCATTTTTGGAATCAGGAGGACCAGATACGTACCCCGCACCACAAATCACATCATTTTACGGAAAAAATATTTTTGCAAATTTTTTGAAATTTAAAAAAATTTGCAGTCTGATATAGCCTATATACCCTCACTCATACGATGCTATCACACTCAATTTTGAAGATAGAGCGTCGGCGATGTCATTTTTGGAATCAGGAGGACCAGATACGTGCCCCGCACCACAAATCTCATCATTTTACGAAAAAAAATTTCTGCAAGTTTTTGGGAACTCCTGAAAACTTGCAGTCTGATATAGCCTATATACCCTCACTCATCCGATGCTATCACACTCAATTTTGAAGATACAGCGTCGGCGATGTCATTTTTGGAATCAGGAGGACCAGATACGTACCCCGCACCACAAATCTCATCATTTTACGAAAAAAATATTTTCTGCAAATTTTTTGAAATTTAAAAAAAATTGCAGTCTGATATAGTCTATATACCCTCACTCATCCGATGCTATCTCACTCAATTTTGAAGATACAGCGTCGGCAATGTCATTTTTGGAATCAGGAGGACCAGATACGTACCCCGCACCACAAATCACATCATTTTACGGAAAAAAATTTCTGCAAGTTTTTGGGAACTCCTGAAAACTTGCAGTCTGATATAGCCTATATACCCTCACTCATCCGATGCTATCTCACTCAATTTTGAAGATAGAGCGTCGTCGATGTCATTTTTGGAATCAGGAGGACCAGATACGTACCCCGCACCACAAATCTCATCATTTTACGAAAAAAATATTTTTGCAAATTTTTTGAAATTTAAAAAAGATTGCAGTCTGATATAGCCTATATACCCTCACTCATCCGATGCTATCTCACTCAATTTTGAAGATACAGCGTCGGCAATGTCATTTTTGGAATCAGGAGGACCAGATACGTACCCCGCACCACAAATCACATCATTTTACGGAAAAAAATTTTTGCAAATTTTTTGAAATTTAAAAAAGATTGCAGTCTGATATAGCCTATATACCCTCACTCATACGATGCTATCACACTCAATTTTGAAGATAGAGCGTCGGCGATGTCATTTCTGGAATCAGGAGGACCAGATACGTACCCCGCACCACAAATCACATCATTTTACGAAAAAAAACTTCTGCAAGTTTTTGGGAACTCCTGAAAACTTGCAGTCTGATATAGCCTATATACCCTCACTCATACGATGCTATCACACTCAATTTTGAAGATACAGCGTCGGCGATGTCATTTTTGGAATCAGGAGGACCAGGTACGTACCCCGCACCGCAAATCACATCATTTTACGGAAAAAATATTTTTGCAAATTTTTTGAAATTTAAAAAAATTTGCAGTCTGATATAGCCTATATACCCTCACTCATCCGATGCTATCACACTCAATTTCGAAGATACAGCGTCGGCGATGTCATTTTTGGAATCAGGAGGACCAGATACGTACCCCGCACCACAAATCACATCATTTTACGGAAAAAATATTTTTGCAAATTTTTTGAAATTTAAAAAAATTTGCAGTCTGATATAGCCTATATACCCTCACTCATACGATGCTATCACACTCAATTTCGAAGATACAGCGTCGGCGATGTCATTTTTGGAATCAGGAGGACCAGATACGTACCCCTCACCACAAATCACATCATTTTACGGAAAAAATATTTTTGCAAATTTTTTGAAATTTAAAAAAATTTGCAGTCTGATATAGCCTATATACCCTCACTCATCCGATGCTATCACACTCAATTTCGAAGATACAGCGTCGGCGATGTCATTTTTGGAATCAGGAGGACCAGATACGTACCCCGCACCACAAATCACATCATTTTACGGAAAAAATATTTTTGCAAATTTTTTGAAATTTAAAAAAATTTGCAGTCTGATATAGCCTATATACCCTCACTCATACGATGCTATCACACTCAATTTCGAAGATACAGCGTCGGCGATGTCATTTTTGGAATCAGGAGGACCAGATACGTACCCCTCACCACAAATCACATCATTTTACGGAAAAAAAATTTTTGCAAATTTTTTGAAATTTAAAAAAATTTGCAGTCTGATATAGCCTATATACCCTCACTCATACGATGCTATCACACTCAATTTTGAAGATAGAGCGTCGGCGATGTCATTTTTGGAATCAGGAGGACCAGATACGTACCCCGCACCACAAATCACATCATTTTACGAAAAAAAACTTCTGCAAGTTTTTGGGAACTCCTGAAAACTTGCAGTCTGATATAGCCTATATACCCTCACTCATACGATGCTATCACACTCAATTTTGAAGATAGAGCGTCGGCGATGTCATTTCTGGAATCAGGAGGACCAGATACGTACCCCGCACCACAAATCACATCATTTTACGAAAAAAAACTTCTGCAAGTTTTTGGGAACTCCTGAAAACTTGCAGTCTGATATAGCCTATATACCCTCACTCATACGATGCTATCACACTCAATTTTGAAGATACAGCGTCGGCGATGTCATTTTTGGAATCAGGAGGACCAGGTACGTACCCCGCACCGCAAATCACATCATTTTACGGAAAAAATATTTTTGCAAATTTTTTGAAATTTAAAAAAATTTGCAGTCTGATATAGCCTATATACCCTCACTCATCCGATGCTATCACACTCAATTTCGAAGATACAGCGTCGGCGATGTCATTTTTGGAATCAGGAGGACCAGATACGTACCCCGCACCACAAATCACATCATTTTACGGAAAAAATATTTTTGCAAATTTTTTAAATTTTAAAAAAATTTGCAGTCTGATATAGCCTATATACCCTCACTCATACGATGCTATCACACTCAATTTTGAAGATACAGCGTCGGCGATGTCATTTTTGGAATCAGGAGGACCAGGTACGTACCCCGCACCGCAAATCACATCATTTTACGGAAAAAATATTTTTGCAAATTTTTTGAAATTTAAAAAAATTTGCAGTCTGATATAGCCTATATACCCTCACTCATACGATGCTATCACACTCAATTTCGAAGATACAGCGTCGGCGATGTCATTTTTGGAATCAGGAGGACCAGATACGTACCCCGCACCACAAATCACATCATTTTACGGAAAAAATATTTTTGCAAATTTTTTGAAATTTAAAAAAATTTGCAGTCTGATATAGCCTATATACCCTCACTCATACGATGCTATCACACTCAATTTTGAAGAAAGAGCGTCGGCGATGTCATTTTTGGAATCAGGAGGACCAGATACGTGCCCCGCACCACAAATCTCATCATTTTACGAAAAAAAATTTCTGCAAGTTTTTGGGAACTCCTGAAAACTTGCAGTCTGATATAGCCTATATACCCTCACTCATCCGATGCTATCACACTCAATTTTGAAGATACAGCGTCGGCGATGTCATTTTTGGAATCAGGAGGACCAGATACGTACCCCGCACCACAAATCTCATCATTTTACGAAAAAAATATTTTCTGCAAATTTTTTGAAATTTAAAAAAAATTGCAGTCTGATATAGTCTATATACCCTCACTCATCCGATGCTATCTCACTCAATTTTGAAGATACAGCGTCGGCAATGTCATTTTTGGAATCAGGAGGACCAGATACGTACCCCGCACCACAAATCACATCATTTTACGGAAAAAAATTTCTGCAAGTTTTTGGGAACTCCTGAAAACTTGCAGTCTGATATAGCCTATATACCCTCACTCATCCGATGCTATCTCACTCAATTTTGAAGATAGAGCGTCGTCGATGTCATTTTTGGAATCAGGAGGACCAGATACGTACCCCGCACCACAAATCTCATCATTTTACGAAAAAAATATTTTTGCAAATTTTTTGAAATTAAAAAAAATTTGCAGTCTGATATAGCCTATATACCCTCACTCATACGATGCTATCACACTCAATTTCGAAGATACAGCGTCGGCGATGTCATTTTTGGAATCAGGAGGACCAGATACGTACCCCTCACCACAAATCACATCATTTTACGGAAAAAAAATTTTTGCAAATTTTTTGAAATTTAAAAAAATTTGCAGTCTGATATAGCCTATATACCCTCACTCATACGATGCTATCACACTCAATTTTGAAGATAGAGCGTCGGCGATGTCATTTCTGGAATCAGGAGGACCAGATACGTACCCCGCACCACAAATCACATCATTTTACGAAAAAAAACTTCTGCAAGTTTTTGGGAACTCCTGAAAACTTGCAGTCTGATATAGCCTATATACCCTCACTCATACGATGCTATCACGCTCAATTTTGAAGATAGAGCGTCGGCGATGTCATTTTTGGAATCAGGAGGACCAGATACGTACCCCGCACCACAAATCACATCATTTTACGAAAAAAATATTTTTGCAAGTTTTTGGGAACTCCTGAAAACTTGCAGTCTGATATAGCCTATATACCCTCACTCATACGATGCTATCTCACTCAATTTTAAAGATAGAGCGTCGGCGATGTCATTTTTGGAATCAGGAGGACCAGATACGTACCCCGCACCACAAATCACATCATTTTACGGAAAAAAAAATTTTTGCAAGTTTTTGGGAACTCCTGAAAACTTGCAGTCTGATATAGCCTATATACCCTCACTCATACGATGCTATCTCACTCAATTTTAAAGATAGAGCGTCGGCGATGTCATTTTTGGAATCAGGAGGACCAGATACGTACCCCGCACCACAAATCACATCATTTTACGGAAAAAATATTTTCGCAAATTTTTTGAAATTTAAAAAAATTTGCAGTCTGATATAGCCTATATACCCTCACTCATACGATGCTATCACACTCAATTTTGAAGATACAGCGTCGGCAATGTCATTTTTGGAATCAGGAGGACCAGATACGTACCCCGCACCACAAATCACATCATTTTACGAAAAAAAGATTTTTGCAAGTTTTTGGGAACTCCTGAAAACTTGCAGTCTGATATAGCCTATATACCCTCACTCATACGATGCTATCTCACTCAATTTTAAAGATAGAGCGTCGGCGATGTCATTTTTGGAATCAGGAGGACCAGATACGTACCCCGCACCACAAATCACATCATTTTACGGAAAAAAAAATTTTTGCAAGTTTTTGGGAACTCCTGAAAACTTGCAGTCTGATATAGCCTATATACCCTCACTCATACGATGCTATCACACTCAATTTTGAAGATACAGCGTCGGCGATGTCATTTTTGGAATCAGGAGGACCAGATACGTACCCCGCACCACAAATCACATCATTTTACGAAAAAAAATATTTTTGCAAATTTTTTGAAATTTAAAAAAATTTGCAGTCTGATATAGCCTATATACCCTCACTCATTCGATGCTATCACACTCAATTTTGAAGATAGAGCGTCGGCGATGCCATTTTTGGAATCAGGAGGACCAGATACGTACCCCGCACCACAAATCACATCATTTTACGAAAAAAATATTTTTGCAAATTTTTTGAAATTTAAAAAAATTTGCAGTCTGATATAGCCTATATACCCTCACTCATACGATGCTATCACACTCAATTTTGAAGATAGAGCGTCGGCAATGTCATTTTTGGAATCAGGAGGACCAGATACGTACCCCGCACCACAAATCACATCATTTTACGAAAAAAATATTTTTGCAAATTTTTTGAAATTTAAAAAAATTTGCAGTCTGATATAGCCTATATACCCTCACTCATACGATGCTATCTCACTCAATTTTGAAGATAGAGCGTCGGCGATGTCATTTTTGGAATCAGGAGGACCAGATACGTACCCCGCACCACAAATCACATCATTTTACGAAAAAAATATTTTTGCAAATTTTTTGAAATTTAAAAAAATTTGCAGTCTGATATAGCCTATATACCCTCACTCATACGATGCTATCACACTCAATTTTGAAGATACAGCGTCGGCGATGTCATTTTTGGAATCAGGAGGACCAGATACGTACCCCGCACCACAAATCACATCATTTTACGAAAAAAAAATTTCTGCAAGTTTTTGGGAACTCCTGAAAACTTGCAGTCTGATATAGCCTATATACCCTCACTCATCCGATGCTATCACACTCAATTTTGAAAATACAGCGTCGGCGATGTCATTTTTGGAATCAGGAGGACCAGATACGTACCCCGCACCACAAATCACATCATTTTACGGAAAAAAAATTTCTGCAAGTTTTTGGGAACTCCTGAAAACTTGCAGTCTGATATAGCCTATATACCCTCACTCATCCGATGCTATCTCACTCAATTTTGAAAATACAGCGTCGGCGATGTCATTTTTGGAATCAGGAGGACCAGATACGTACCCCGCACCACAAATCACATCATTTTACGGAAAAAAAATTTCTGCAAGTTTTTGGGAACTCCTGAAAACTTGCAGTCTGATATAGCCTATATACCCTCACTCATCCGATGCTATCACACTCAATTTTGAAAATACAGCGTCGGCGATGTCATTTTTGGAATCAGGAGGACCAGATACGTACCCCGCACCACAAATCACATCATTTTACGAAAAAAATATTTTTGCAAATTTTTTGAAATTTAAAAAAATTTGCAGTCTGATATAGCCTATATACCCTCACTCATCCGATGCTATCACACTCAATTTTGAAAATACAGCGTCGGCGATGTCATTTTTGGAATCAGGAGGACCAGATACGTACCCCGCACCACAAATCACATCATTTTACGAAAAAAAATTTCTGCAAGTTTTTGGGAACTCCTGAAAACTTGCAGTCTGATATAGCCTATATACCCTCACTCATACGATGCTATCACGCTCAATTTTGAAGATAGAGCGTCGGCGATGTCATTTTTGGAATCAGGAGGACCAGATACGTACCCCGCACCACAAATCACATCATTTTACGAAAAAAATATTTTTGCAAGTTTTTGGGAACTCCTGAAAACTTGCAGTCTGATATAGCCTATATACCCTCACTCATACGATGCTATCTCACTCAATTTTAAAGATAGAGCGTCGGCGATGTCATTTTTGGAATCAGGAGGACCAGATACGTACCCCGCACCACAAATCACATCATTTTACGGAAAAAAAAAATTTTTGCAAGTTTTTGGGAACTCCTGAAAACTTGCAGTCTGATATAGCCTATATACCCTCACTCATACGATGCTATCTCACTCAATTTTAAAGATAGAGCGTCGGCGATGTCATTTTTGGAATCAGGAGGACCAGATACGTACCCCGCACCACAAATCACATCATTTTACGAAAAAAAATTTCTGCAAGTTTTTGGGAACTCCTGAAAACTTGCAGTCTGATATAGCCTATATACCCTCACTCATACGATGCTATCACGCTCAATTTTGAAGATAGAGCGTCGGCGATGTCATTTTTGGAATCAGGAGGACCAGATACGTACCCCGCACCACAAATCACATCATTTTACGAAAAAAATATTTTTGCAAGTTTTTGGGAACTCCTGAAAACTTGCAGTCTGATATAGCCTATATACCCTCACTCATACGATGCTATCTCACTCAATTTTAAAGATAGAGCGTCGGCGATGTCATTTTTGGAATCAGGAGGACCAGATACGTACCCCGCACCACAAATCACATCATTTTACGGAAAAAAAAATTTTTGCAAGTTTTTGGGAACTCCTGAAAACTTGCAGTCTGATATAGCCTATATACCCTCACTCATACGATGCTATCTCACTCAATTTTAAAGATAGAGCGTCGGCGATGTCATTTTTGGAATCAGGAGGACCAGATACGTACCCCGCACCACAAATCACATCATTTTACGGAAAAAATATTTTCGCAAATTTTTTGAAATTTAAAAAAATTTGCAGTCTGATATAGCCTATATACCCTCACTCATACGATGCTATCACACTCAATTTTGAAGATACAGCGTCGGCAATGTCATTTTTGGAATCAGGAGGACCAGATACGTACCCCGCACCACAAATCACATCATTTTACGAAAAAAAGATTTTTGCAAGTTTTTGGGAACTCCTGAAAACTTGCAGTCTGATATAGCCTATATACCCTCACTCATACGATGCTATCTCACTCAATTTTAAAGATAGAGCGTCGGCGATGTCATTTTTGGAATCAGGAGGACCAGATACGTACCCCGCACCACAAATCACATCATTTTACGGAAAAAAAAATTTTTGCAAGTTTTTGGGAACTCCTGAAAACTTGCAGTCTGATATAGCCTATATACCCTCACTCATCCGATGCTATCACACTCAATTTTGAAGATACAGCGTCGGCGATGTCATTTTTGGAATCAGGAGGACCAGATACGTACCCCGCACCACAAATCACATCATTTTACGGAAAAAAAATTTCTGCAAGTTTTTGGGAACTCCTGAAAACTTGCAGTCTGATATAGCCTATATACCCTCACTCATCCGATGCTATCACACTCAATTTTGAAGATACAGCGTCGGCGATGTCATTTTTGGAATCAGGAGGACCAGATACGTACCCCGCACCACAAATCACATCATTTTACGAAAAAAATATTTTTGCAAATTTTTTGAAATTTAAAAAAATTTGCAGTCTGATATAGCCTATATACCCTCACTCATACGATGCTATCACACTCAATTTTGAAGATAGAGCGTCGGCAATGTCATTTTTGGAATCAGGAGGACCAGATACGTACCCCGCACCACAAATCACATCATTTTACGAAAAAAATATTTTTGCAAATTTTTTGAAATTTAAAAAAATTTGCAGTCTGATATAGCCTATATACCCTCACTCATACGATGCTATCACACTCAATTTTGAAGATACAGCGTCGGCGATGTCATTTTTGGAATCAGGAGGACCAGATACGTACCCCGCACCACAAATCACATCATTTTACGAAAAAAAAATTTCTGCAAGTTTTTGGGAACTCCTGAAAACTTGCAGTCTGATATAGCCTATATACCCTCACTCATCCGATGCTATCACACTCAATTTTGAAAATACAGCGTCGGCGATGTCATTTTTGGAATCAGGAGGACCAGATACGTACCCCGCACCACAAATCACATCATTTTACGGAAAAAAAATTTCTGCAAGTTTTTGGGAACTCCTGAAAACTTGCAGTCTGATATAGCCTATATACCCTCACTCATCCGATGCTATCTCACTCAATTTTGAAAATACAGCGTCGGCGATGTCATTTTTGGAATCAGGAGGACCAGATACGTACCCCGCACCACAAATCACATCATTTTACGGAAAAAAAATTTCTGCAAGTTTTTGGGAACTCCTGAAAACTTGCAGTCTGATATAGCCTATATACCCTCACTCATCCGATGCTATCACACTCAATTTTGAAAATACAGCGTCGGCGATGTCATTTTTGGAATCAGGAGGACCAGATACGTACCCCGCACCACAAATCACATCATTTTACGAAAAAAATATTTTTGCAAATTTTTTGAAATTTAAAAAAATTTGCAGTCTGATATAGTCTATATACCCTCACTCATCCGATGCTATCACACTCAATTTTGAAGATAGAGCGTCGGCGATGTCATTTTTGGAATCAGGAGGACCAGATACGTACCCCGCACCACAAATCACATCATTTCACGAAAAAAATTTTTTTGCAAATTTTTTGAAATTTAAAAAAATTTGCAGTCTGATATAGCCTATATACCCTCACTCATCCGATGCTATCACACTCAATTTTGAAGATACAGCGTCGGCAATGTCATTTTTGGAATCAGGAGGACCAGATACGTACCCCGCACCACAAATCACATCATTTTACGAAAAAAAAATTTCTGCAAGTTTTTGGGAACTCCTGAAAACTTGCAGTCTGATATAGCCTATATACCCTCACTCATACGATGCTATCTCACTCAATTTTAAAGATAGAGCGTCGGCGATGTCATTTTTGGAATCAGGAGGACCAGATACGTACCCCGCACCACAAATCACATCATTTTACGGAAAAAATATTTTCGCAAACTTTTTGAAATTTAAAAAAATTTGCAGTCTGATATAGCCTATATACCCTCACTCATACGATGCTATCACACTCAATTTTGAAGATACAGCGTCGGCAATGTCAGTTTTGGAATCAGGAGGACCAGATACGTATCCCGCACCACAAATCACATCATTTTACGAAAAAAAATTTCTGCAAGTTTTTGGGAACTCCTGAAAACTTGCAGTCTGATATAGCCTATATACCCTCACTCATCCGATGCTATCACACTCAATTTTGAAGATACAGCGTCGGCAATGTCAGTTTTGGAATCAGGAGGACCAGATACGTACCCCGCACCACAAATCACATCATTTTACGAAAAAAATATTTTTGCAAGTTTTTGGGAACTCCTGAAAACTTGCAGTCTGATATAGCCTATATACCCTCACTCATCCGATGCTATCTCACTCAATTTTGAAGATACAGCGTCGGCAATGTCAGTTTTGGAATCAGGAGGACCAGATACGTATCCCGCACCACAAATCACATCATTTTACGAAAAAAAATTTCTGCAAGTTTTTGGGAACTCCTGAAAACTTGCAGTCTGATATAGCCTATATACCCTCACTCATCCGATGCTATCACACTCAATTTTGAAGATACAGCGTCGGCAATGTCATTTTTGGAATCAGGAGGACCAGATACGTACCCCGCACCACAAATCACATCATTTTACGAAAAAAAAATTTCTGCAAGTTTTTGGGAACTCCTGAAAACTTGCAGTCTGATATAGCCTATATACCCTCACTCATACGATGCTATCTCACTCAATTTTAAAGATAGAGCGTCGGCGATGTCATTTTTGGAATCAGGAGGACCAGATACGTACCCCGCACCACAAATCACATCATTTTACGGAAAAAATATTTTCGCAAATTTTTTGAAATTTAAAAAAATTTGCAGTCTGATATAGCCTATATACCCTCACTCATACGATGCTATCACACTCAATTTTGAAGATACAGCGTCGGCAATGTCAGTTTTGGAATCAGGAGGACCAGATACGTACCCCGCACCACAAATCACATCATTTTACGGAAAAAAAATTTCTGCAAGTTTTTGGGAACTCCTGAAAACTTGCAGTCTGATATAGCCTATATACCCTCACTCATCCGATGCTATCACACTCAATTTTGAAGATACAGCGTCGGCAATGTCAGTTTTGGAATCAGGAGGACCAGATACGTACCCCGCACCACAAATCACATCATTTTACGAAAAAAATATTTTTGCAAGTTTTTGGGAACTCCTGAAAACTTGCAGTCTGATATAGCCTATATACCCTCACTCATCCGATGCTATCTCACTCAATTTTGAAGATACAGCGTCGGCAATGTCAGTTTTGGAATCAGGAGGACCAGATACGTATCCCGCACCACAAATCACATCATTTTACGAAAAAAAATTTCTGCAAGTTTTTGGGAACTCCTGAAAACTTGCAGTCTGATATAGCCTATATACCCTCACTCATCCGATGCTATCACACTCAATTTTGAAGATACAGCGTCGGCAATGTCATTTTTGGAATCAGGAGGACCAGATACGTACCCCGCACCACAAATCACATCATTTTACGAAAAAAAAATTTCTGCAAGTTTTTGGGAACTCCTGAAAACTTGCAGTCTGATATAGCCTATATACCCTCACTCATACGATGCTATCTCACTCAATTTTAAAGATAGAGCGTCGGCGATGTCATTTTTGGAATCAGGAGGACCAGATACGTACCCCGCACCACAAATCACATCATTTTACGGAAAAAATATTTTCGCAAATTTTTTGAAATTTAAAAAAATTTGCAGTCTGATATAGCCTATATACCCTCACTCATACGATGCTATCACACTCAATTTTGAAGATACAGCGTCGGCAATGTCAGTTTTGGAATCAGGAGGACCAGATACGTACCCCGCACCACAAATCACATCATTTTACGGAAAAAAAATTTCTGCAAGTTTTTGGGAACTCCTGAAAACTTGCAGTCTGATATAGCCTATATACCCTCACTCATCCGATGCTATCACACTCAATTTTGAAAATACAGCGTCGGCGATGTCATTTTTGGAATCAGGAGGACCAGATACGTACCCCGCACCACAAATCACATCATTTTACGAAAAAAATATTTTTGCAAATTTTTTGAAATTTAAAAAAATTTGCAGTCTGATATAGTCTATATACCCTCACTCATCCGATGCTATCACACTCAATTTTGAAGATAGAGCGTCGGCGATGTCATTTTTGGAATCAGGAGGACCAGATACGTACCCCGCACCACAAATCACATCATTTTACGAAAAAAATATTTTTGCAAATTTTTTGAAATTTAAAAAAATTTGCAGTCTGATATAGCCTATATACCCTCACTCATACGATGCTATCACACTCAATTTTGAAGATAGAGCGTCGGCGATGTCATTTTTGGAATCAGGAGGACCAGATACGTACCCCGCACCACAAATCACATCATTTCACGAAAAAAATATTTTTGCAAATTTTTTGAAATTTAAAAAAATTTGCAGTCTGATATAGCCTATATACCCTCACTCATCCGATGCTATCACACTCAATTTTGAAAATACAGCGTCGGCGATGTCATTTTTGGAATCAGGAGGACCAGATACGTACCCCGCACCACAAATCACATCATTTTACGAAAAAAAAATTTCTGCAAGTTTTTGGGAACTCCTGAAAACTTGCAGTCTGATATAGCCTATATACCCTCACTCATACGATGCTATCTCACTCAATTTTAAAGATAGAGCGTCGGCGATGTCATTTTTGGAATCAGGAGGACCAGATACGTACCCCGCACCACAAATCACATCATTTTACGAAAAAAATATTTTTGCAAATTTTTTGAAATTTAAAAAAATTTGCAGTCTGATATAGCCTATATACCCTCACTCATACGATGCTATCACACTCAATTTTGAAGATAGAGCGTCGGCGATGTCATTTTTGGAATCAGGAGGACCAGATACGTACCCCGCACCACAAATCACATCATTTTACGAAAAAAATATTTTTGCAAATTTTTTGAAATTTAAAAAAATTTGCAGTCTGATATAGCCTATATACCCTCACTCATACGATGCTATCACACTCAATTTTGAAGATAGAGCGTCGGCGATGTCATTTTTGGAATCAGGAGGACCAGATACGTACCCCGCACCACAAATCACATCATTTCACGAAAAAAATATTTTTGCAAATTTTTTGAAATTTAAAAAAATTTGCAGTCTGATATAGCCTATATACCCTCACTCATCCGATGCTATCACACTCAATTTTGAAAATACAGCGTCGGCGATGTCATTTTTGGAATCAGGAGGACCAGATACGTACCCCGCACCACAAATCACATCATTTTACGAAAAAAAAATTTCTGCAAGTTTTTGGGAACTCCTGAAAACTTGCAGTCTGATATAGCCTATATACCCTCACTCATACGATGCTATCTCACTCAATTTTAAAGATAGAGCGTCGGCGATGTCATTTTTGGAATCAGGAGGACCAGATACGTACCCCGCACCACAAATCACATCATTTTACGGAAAAAATATTTTCGCAAATTTTTTGAAATTTAAAAAAATTTGCAGTCTGATATAGCCTATATACCCTCACTCATACGATGCTATCACACTCAATTTTGAAGATACAGCGTCGGCAATGTCAGTTTTGGAATCAGGAGGACCAGATACGTATCCCGCACCACAAATCACATCATTTTACGAAAAAAAATTTCTGCAAGTTTTTGAGAACTCCTGAAAACTTGCAGTCTGATATAGCCTATATACCCTCACTCATCCGATGCTATCACACTCAATTTTGAAGATACAGCGTCGGCAATGTCAGTTTTGGAATCAGGAGGACCAGATACGTACCCCGCACCACAAATCACATCATTTTACGAAAAAAATATTTTTGCAAGTTTTTGGGAACTCCTGAAAACTTGCAGTCTGATATAGCCTATATACCCTCACTCATCCGATGCTATCACACTCAATTTTGAAGATACAGCGTCGGCAATGTCATTTTTGGAATCAGGAGGACCAGATACGTATCCCGCACCACAAATCACATCATTTTACGAAAAAAATATTTTTGCAAGTTTTTGGGAACTCCTGAAAATTTGCAGTCTGATATAGCCTATATACCCTCACTCATACGATGCTATCACACTCAATTTTGAAGATACAGCGTCGGCAATGTCAGTTTTGGAATCAGGAGGACCAGATACGTACCCCGCACCACAAATCACATCATTTTACGAAAAAAAATTTCTGCAAGTTTTTGGGAACTCCTGAAAACTTGCAGTCTGATATAGCCTATATACCCTCACTCATCCGATGCTATCACACTCAATTTTGAAGATACAGCGTCGGCAATGTCATTTTTGGAATCAGGAGGACCAGATACGTACCCCGCACCACAATTCACATCATTTTACGAAAAAAATATTTTTGCAAATTTTTTGAAATTTAAAAAAATTTGCAGTCTGATATAGTCTATATACCCTCACTCATCCGATGCTATCACACTCAATTTTGAAGATACAGCGTCGGCAATGTCAGTTTTGGAATCAGGAGGACCAGATACGTATCCCGCACCACAAATCACATCATTTTACGAAAAAAAATTTCTGCAAGTTTTTGGGAACTCCTGAAAACTTGCAGTCTGATATAGCCTATATACCCTCACTCATCCGATGCTATCTCACTCAATTTTGAAGATAGAGCGTCGGCGATGTCATTTTTGGAATCAGGAGGACCAGATACGTACCCCGCACCACAAATCACATCATTTTACGAAAAAAATATTTTTGCAAATTTTTTGAAATTTAAAAAAATTTGCAGTCTGATATAGTCTATATACCCTCACTCATCCGATGCTATCACACTCAATTTTGAAGATAGAGCGTCGGCGATGTCATTTTTGGAATCAGGAGGACCAGATACGTACCCCGCACCACAAATCACATCATTTTACGAAAAAAATATTTTTGCAAATTTTTTGAAATTTAAAAAAATTTGCAGTCTGATATAGTCTATATACCCTCACTCATCCGATGCTATCACACTCAATTTTGAAGATAGAGCGTCGGCGATGTCATTTTTGGAATCAGGAGGACCAGATACGTACCCCGCACCACAAATCACATCATTTTACGAAAAAAATATTTTTGCAAATTTTTTGAAATTTAAAAAAATTTGCAGTCTGATATAGTCTATATACCCTCACTCATCCGATGCTATCACACTCAATTTTGAAGATACAGCGTCGGCGATGTCATTTTTGGAATCAGGAGGACCAGATACGTACCCCGCACCACAAATCACATCATTTTACGAAAAAAATATTTTCTGCAAATTTTTTGAAAATTAAAAAAATTTGCAGTCTGATATAGCCTATATACCCTCACTCATCCGATGCTATCTCACTCAATTTTGAAGATACAGCGTCGGCGATGTCATTTTTGGAATCAGGAGGACCAGATACGTACCCCGCACCACAAATCACATCATTTTACGAAAAAAATATTTTCTGCAAATTTTTTGAAATTTAAAAAAATTTGCAGTCTCATATAGTCTATATACCCTCACTCATCCGATGCTATCTCACTCAATTTTGAAGATAGAGCGTCGGCGATGTCATTTTTGGAATCAGGAGGACCAGATACGTACCCCGCACCACAAATCTCATCATTTTACGAAAAAAATATTTTTGCAAGTTTTTGGGAACTCCTGAAAATTTGCAGTCTGATATAGCCTATATACCCTCACTCATCCGATGCTATCTCACTCAATTTTGAAGATACAGTGTCGGCGATGTCATTTTTGGAATCAGGAGGACCAGATACGTACCACGCACCACAAATCACATCATTTTACGAAAAAAAAATTTCTGCAAGTTTTTGGGAACTCCTGAAAACTTGCAGTCTGATATAGCCTATATACCCTCACTCATCCGATGCTATCTCACTCAATTTTGAAGATAGAGCGTCGGCGATGTCATTTTTGGAATCAGGAGGACCAGATACGTACCCCGCACCACAAATCACATCATTTTACGGAAAAAATATTTTTGCAAATTTTTTGAAATTTAAAAAAATTTGCAGTCTGAAATAGCCTATATACCCTCACTCATACGATGCTATCACACCCAATTTTGAAGATACAGCGTCGGCGATGTCATTTTTGGAATCAGGAGGACCAGATACGTACCACGCACCACAAATCACATCATTTTACGAAAAAAAAATTTCTGCAAGTTTTTGGGAACTCCTGAAAACTTGCAGTCTGATATAGCCTATATACCCTCACTCATCCGATGCTATCTCACTCAATTTTGAAGATAGAGCGTCGGCGATGTCATTTTTGGAATCAGGAGGACCAGATACGTACCCCGCACCACAAATCACATCATTTTACGAAAAAAATATTTTTGCAAATTTTTTGAAAATCAAAAAAAATTGCAGTCTGATATAGTCTATATACCCTCACTCATCCGATGCTATCACACTCAATTTTGAAGATACAGCGTCGGCGATGTCATTTTTGGAATCAGGAGGACCAGATACGTACCCCGCACCACAAATCACATCATTTTACGAAAAAAATATTTTTGCAAATTTTTTGAAATTTAAAAAAATTTGCAGTCTGATATAGCCTATATACCCTCACTCATCCGATGCTGTCTCACTCAATTTTGAAGATACAGCGTCGGCGATGTCATTTTTGGAATCAGGAGGACCAGATACGTACCCCGCACCACAAATCACATCATTTTACGAAAAAAATATTTTTGCAAATTTTTTGAAAATCAAAAAAAATTGCAGTCTGATATAGTCTATATACCCTCACTCATCCGATGCTATCACACTCAATTTTGAAGATACAGCGTCGGCGATGTCATTTTTGGAATCAGGAGGACCAGATACGTACCCCGCACCACAAATCACATCATTTTACGAAAAAAATATTTTTGCAAATTTTTTGAAAATTAAAAAAATTTGCAGTCTGATATAGTCTATATACCCTCACTCATCCGATGCTATCTCACTCAATTTTGAAGATAGAGCGTCGGCGATGTCATTTTTGGAATCAGGAGGACCAGATACGTACCCCGCACCACAAATCTCATCATTTTACGAAAAAAATATTTTTGAAAGTTTTTGGGAACTCCTGAAAATTTGCAGTCTGATATAGTCTATATACCCTCACTCATCCGATGCTATCTCACTCAATTTTGAAGATAGAGCGTCGGCGATGTCATTTTTGGAATCAGGAGGACCAGATACGTACCCCGCACCACAAATCTTATCATTTTACGAAAAAAATATTTTTGCAAGTTTTTGGGAACTCCTGAAAATTTGCAGTCTGATATAGCCTATATACCCTCACTCATCCGATGCTATCTCACTCAATTTTGAAGATACAGTGTCGGCGATGTCATTTTTGGAATCAGGAGGACCAGATACGTACCCCGCACCACAAATCACATCATTTTACGGAAAAAATATTTTTGCAAATTTTTTGAAATTTAAAAAAATTTGCAGTCTGATATAGCCTATATACCCTCACTCATACGATGCTATCACACTCAATTTTGAAGATACAGCGTCGGCGATGTCATTTTTGGAATCAGGAGGACCAGATACGTACCCCGCACCACAAATCACATCATTTTACGGAAAAAATATTTTTGCAAATTTTTTGAAATTTAAAAAAATTTGCAGTCTGATATAGCCTATATACCCTCACTCATACGATGCTATCACACCCAATTTTGAAGATACAGCGTCGGCGATGTCATTTTTGGAATCAGGAGGACCAGATACGTACCCCGCACCACAAATCTCATCATTTTACGAAAAAAATATTTTTGCAAGTTTTTGGGAACTCCTGAAAACTTGCAGTCTGATATAGCCTATATACCCTCACTCATCCGATGCTATCTCACTCAATTTTGAAGATACAGCGTCGGCGATGTCATTTTTGGAATCAGGAGGACCAGATACGTACCCCGCGCCACAAATCACATCATTTTACGAAAAAAAAATTTCTGCAAGTTTTTGGGAACTCCTGAAAACTTGCAGTCTGATATAGCCTATATACCCTCACTCATCCGATGCTATCTCACTCAGTTTTGAAGATACAGCGTCGGCGATGTCATTTTTGGAATCAGGAGGACTAGATACGTACCCCGCACCACAAATCACATCATTTTACGAAAAAAATATTTTTGCAAATTTTTTGAAATTTAAAAAAATTTGCAGTCTGATATAGCCTATATACCCTCACTCATCCGATGCTATCACACTCAATTTTGAAGATACAGCGTCGGCGATGTCATTTTTGGAATCAGGAGGACCAGATACGTACCCCGCACCACAAATCACATCATTTTACGGAAAAAATATTTTTGCAAATTTTTTGAAATTTAAAAAAATTTGCAGTCTGATATAGCCTATATACCCTCACTCATACGATGCTATCACACCCAATTTTGAAGATACAGCGTCGGCGATGTCATTTTTGGAATCAGGAGGACCAGATACGTACCACGCACCACAAATCACATCATTTCACGAAAAAAATTTCTGCAAGTTTTTGGGAACTCCTGAAAACTTGCAGTCTGATATAGCCTATATACCCTCACTCATCCGATGCTATCTCACTCAATTTTGAAGATAGAGCGTCGGCGATGTCATTTTTGGAATCAGGAGGACCAGATACGTACCCCGCACCACAAATCACATCATTTTACGAAAAAAAGATTTTTGCAAATTTTTTGAAAATTAAAAAAATTTGCAGTCTGATATAGCCTATATACCCTCACTCTTCCGATGCTATCTCACTCAATTTTGAAGATACAGCGTCGGCGATGTCATTCTTGGAATCAGGAGGACCAGATACGTACCCCGCACCACAAATCTCATCATTTTACGAAAAAAATATTTTTGCAAGTTTTTGGGAACTCCTGAAAACTTGCAGTCTGATATAGCCTATATACCCTCACTCATCCGATGCTATCTCACTCAATTTTGAAGATACAGCGTCGGCGATGTCATTTTTGGAATCAGGAGGACCAGATACGTACCCCGCGCCACAAATCACATCATTTCACGAAAAAAAAATTTCTGCAAGTTTTTGGGAACTCCTGAAAACTTGCAGTCTGATATAGCCTATATACCCTCACTCATCCGATGCTATCTCACTCAATTTTGAAGATACAGCGTCGGCGATGTCATTTTTGGAATCAGGAGGACCAGATACGTACCCCGCACCACAAATCACATCATTTTACGAAAAAAATATTTTTGCAAATTTTTTGAAAATCAAAAAAAATTGCAGTCTGATATAGTCTATATACCCTCACTCATCCGATGCTATCACACTCAATTTTGAAGATACAGCATCGGCGATGTCATTTTTGGAATCAGGAGGACTAGATACGTACCCCGCACCACAAATCACATCATTTTACGAAAAAAATATTTTTGCAAATTTTTTGAAAATCAAAAAAAATTGCAGTCTGATATAGTCTATATACCCTCACTCATCCGATGCTATCACACTCAATTTTGAAGATACAGCGTCGGCGATGTCATTTTTGGAATCAGGAGGACCAGATACGTACCCCGCACCACAAATCACATCATTTTACGGAAAAAATATTTTTGCAAATTTTTTGAAATTTAAAAAAATTTGCAGTCTGATATAGCCTATATACCCTCACTCATCCGATGCTATCTCACTCAATTTTGAAGATAGAGCGTCGGCGATGTCATTTTTGGAATCAGGAGGACCAGATACGTACCCCGCACCACAAATCACATCATTTTACGAAAAAAAGATTTTTGCAAATTTTTTGAAAATTAAAAAAATTTGCAGTCTGATATAGCCTATATACCCTCACTCATCCGATGCTATCTCACTCAATTTTGAAGATACAGCGTCGGCGATGTCATTTTTGGAATCAGGAGGACCAGATACGTACCCCGCACCACAAATCACATCATTTTACGAAAAAAATATTTTTGCAAATTTTTTGAAATTTAAAAAAATTTGCAGTCTGATATAGCTTATATACCCTCACTCATCCGATGCTATCTCACTCAATTTTGAAGATACAGTGTCGGCGATGTCATTTTTGGAATCAGGAGGACCAGATACGTACCCCGCACCACAAATCACATCATTTTACGGAAAAAATATTTTTGCAAATTTTTTGAAATTTAAAAAAATTTGCAGTCTGATATAGCCTATATACCCTCACTCATACGATGCTATCACACCCAATTTTGAAGATACAGCGTCGGCGATGTCATTTTTGGAATCAGGAGGACTAGATACGTACCCCGCACCACAAATCACATCATTTTACGAAAAAAATATTTTTGCAAATTTTTTGAAATTTAAAAAAATTTGCAGTCTGATATAGCCTATATACCCTCACTCATACGATGCTATCACACCCAATTTTGAAGATACAGCGTCGGCGATGTCATTTTTGGAATCAGGAGGACCAGATACGTACCCCGCACCACAAATCACATCATTTTACGAAAAAAATATTTTTGCAAATTTTTTGAAATTTAAAAAAATTTGCAGTCTGATATAGCTTATATACCCTCACTCATCCGATGCTATCTCACTCAATTTTGAAGATACAGTGTCGGCGATGTCATTTTTGGAATCAGGAGGACCAGATACGTACCCCGCACCACAAATCACATCATTTTACGGAAAAAATATTTTTGCAAATTTTTTGAAATTTAAAAAAATTTGCAGTCTGATATAGCCTATATACCCTCACTCATACGATGCTATCACACCCAATTTTGAAGATACAGCGTCGGCGATGTCATTTTTGGAATCAGGAGGACTAGATACGTACCCCGCACCACAAATCACATCATTTTACGAAAAAAATTTCTGCAAGTTTTTGGGAACTCCTGAAAACTTGCAGTCTGATATAGCCTATATACCCTCACTCATCCGATGCTATCTCACTCAGTTTTGAAGATACAGCGTCGGCGATGTCATTTTTGGAATCAGGAGGACCAGATACGTACCCCGCACCACAAATCACATCATTTTACGAAAAAAATATTTTTGCAAATTTTTTGAAAATCAAAAAAAATTGCAGTCTGATATAGTCTATATACCCTCACTCATCCGATGCTATCACACTCAATTTTGAAGATACAGCGTCGGCGATGTCATTTTTGGAATCAGGAGGACCAGATACGTACCACGCACCACAAATCACATCATTTTACGAAAAAAAAATTTCTGCAAGTTTTTGGGAACTCCTGAAAACTTGCAGTCTGATATAGCCTATATACCCTCACTCATCCGATGCTATCTCACTCAATTTTGAAGATAGAGCGTCGGCGATGTCATTTTTGGAATCAGGAGGACCAGATACGTACCCCGCACCACAAATCACATCATTTTACGGAAAAAATATTTTTGCAAATTTTTTGAAATTTAAAAAAATTTGCAGTCTGAAATAGCCTATATACCCTCACTCATACGATGCTATCACACCCAATTTTGAAGATACAGCGTCGGCGATGTCATTTTTGGAATCAGGAGGACCAGATACGTACCACGCACCACAAATCACATCATTTTACGAAAAAAAAATTTCTGCAAGTTTTTGGGAACTCCTGAAAACTTGCAGTCTGATATAGCCTATATACCCTCACTCATCCGATGCTATCTCACTCAATTTTGAAGATAGAGCGTCGGCGATGTCATTTTTGGAATCAGGAGGACCAGATACGTACCCCGCACCACAAATCACATCATTTTACGAAAAAAATATTTTTGCAAATTTTTTGAAAATCAAAAAAAATTGCAGTCTGATATAGTCTATATACCCTCACTCATCCGATGCTATCACACTCAATTTTGAAGATACAGCGTCGGCGATGTCATTTTTGGAATCAGGAGGACCAGATACGTACCCCGCACCACAAATCACATCATTTTACAAAAAAAATATTTTTGCAAATTTTTTGAAATTTAAAAAAATTTGCAGTCTGATATAGCCTATATACCCTCACTCATCCGATGCTGTCTCACTCAATTTTGAAGATACAGCGTCGGCGATGTCATTTTTGGAATCAGGAGGACCAGATACGTACCCCGCACCACAAATCACATCATTTTACGAAAAAAATATTTTTGCAAATTTTTTGAAAATCAAAAAAAATTGCAGTCTGATATAGTCTATATACCCTCACTCATCCGATGCTATCACACTCAATTTTGAAGATACAGCGTCGGCGATGTCATTTTTGGAATCAGGAGGACCAGATACGTACCCCGCACCACAAATCACATCATTTTACGAAAAAAATATTTTTGCAAATTTTTTGAAAATTAAAAAAATTTGCAGTCTGATATAGTCTATATACCCTCACTCATCCGATGCTATCTCACTCAATTTTGAAGATAGAGCGTCGGCGATGTCATTTTTGGAATCAGGAGGACCAGATACGTACCCCGCACCACAAATCACATCATTTTACGAAAAAAAGATTTTTGCAAATTTTTTGAAAATTAAAAAAATTTGCAGTCTGATATAGCCTATATACCCTCACTCATCCGATGCTATCTCACTCAATTTTGAAGATACAGCGTCGGCGATGTCATTTTTGGAATCAGGAGGACCAGATACGTACCCCGCACCACAAATCACATCATTTTACGAAAAAAATATTTTTGCAAATTTTTTGAAATTTAAAAAAATTTGCAGTCTGATATAGCTTATATACCCTCACTCATCCGATGCTATCTCACTCAATTTTGAAGATACAGTGTCGGCGATGTCATTTTTGGAATCAGGAGGACCAGATACGTACCCCGCACCACAAATCACATCATTTTACGGAAAAAATATTTTTGCAAATTTTTTGAAATTTAAAAAAATTTGCAGTCTGATATAGCCTATATACCCTCACTCATACGATGCTATCACACCCAATTTTGAAGATACAGCGTCGGCGATGTCATTTTTGGAATCAGGAGGACCAGATACGTACCACGCACCACAAATCACATCATTTTACGAAAAAAATTTCTGCAAGTTTTTGGGAACTCCTGAAAACTTGCAGTCTGATATAGCCTATATACCCTCACTCATCCGATGCTATCTCACTCAGTTTTGAAGATACAGCGTCGGCGATGTCATTTTTGGAATCAGGAGGACTAGATACGTACCCCGCACCACAAATCACATCATTTTACGAAAAAAATATTTTTGCAAATTTTTTGAAAATCAAAAAAAATTGCAGTCTGATATAGTCTATATACCCTCACTCATCCGATGCTATCACACTCAATTTTGAAGATACAGCGTCGGCGATGTCATTTTTGGAATCAGGAGGACCAGATACGTACCACGCACCACAAATCACATCATTTTACGAAAAAAAAATTTCTGCAAGTTTTTGGGAACTCCTGAAAACTTGCAGTCTGATATAGCCTATATACCCTCACTCATCCGATGCTATCTCACTCAATTTTGAAGATAGAGCGTCGGCGATGTCATTTTTGGAATCAGGAGGACCAGATACGTACCCCGCACCACAAATCACATCATTTTACGAAAAAAATATTTTTGCAAATTTTTTGAAAATCAAAAAAAATTGCAGTCTGATATAGTCTATATACCCTCACTCATCCGATGCTATCACACTCAATTTTGAAGATACAGCGTCGGCGATGTCATTTTTGGAATCAGGAGGACCAGATACGTACCCCGCACCACAAATCACATCATTTTACGAAAAAAATATTTTTGCAAATTTTTTGAAAATCAAAAAAAATTGCAGTCTGATATAGTCTATATACCCTCACTCATCCGATGCTATCACACTCAGTTTTGAAGATACAGCGTCGGCGATGTCATTTTTGGAATCAGGAGGACCAGATACGTACCACGCACCACAAATCACATCATTTTACGAAAAAAAAATTTCTGCAAGTTTTTGGGAACTCCTGAAAACTTGCAGTCTGATATAGCCTATATACCCTCACTCATCCGATGCTATCTCACTCAATTTTGAAGATAGAGCGTCGGCGATGTCATTTTTGGAATCAGGAGGACCAGATACGTACCCCGCACCACAAATCACATCATTTTACGGAAAAAATATTTTTGCAAATTTTTTGAAATTTAAAAAAATTTGCAGTCTGAAATAGCCTATATACCCTCACTCATACGATGCTATCACACCCAATTTTGAAGATACAGCGTCGGCGATGTCATTTTTGGAATCAGGAGGACCAGATACGTACCACGCACCACAAATCACATCATTTTACGAAAAAAAAATTTCTGCAAGTTTTTGGGAACTCCTGAAAACTTGCAGTCTGATATAGCCTATATACCCTCACTCATCCGATGCTATCTCACTCAATTTTGAAGATAGAGCGTCGGCGATGTCATTTTTGGAATCAGGAGGACCAGATACGTACCCCGCACCACAAATCACATCATTTTACGAAAAAAATATTTTTGCAAATTTTTTGAAAATCAAAAAAAATTGCAGTCTGATATAGTCTATATACCCTCACTCATCCGATGCTATCACACTCAATTTTGAAGATACAGCGTCGGCGATGTCATTTTTGGAATCAGGAGGACCAGATACGTACCCCGCACCACAAATCACATCATTTTACGAAAAAAATATTTTTGCAAATTTTTTGAAATTTAAAAAAATTTGCAGTCTGATATAGCCTATATACCCTCACTCATCCGATGCTGTCTCACTCAATTTTGAAGATACAGCGTCGGCGATGTCATTTTTGGAATCAGGAGGACCAGATACGTACCCCGCACCACAAATCACATCATTTTACGAAAAAAATATTTTTGCAAATTTTTTGAAAATCAAAAAAAATTGCAGTCTGATATAGTCTATATACCCTCACTCATCCGATGCTATCACACTCAATTTTGAAGATACAGCGTCGGCGATGTCATTTTTGGAATCAGGAGGACCAGATACGTACCCCGCACCACAAATCACATCATTTTACGAAAAAAATATTTTTGCAAATTTTTTGAAAATTAAAAAAATTTGCAGTCTGATATAGTCTATATACCCTCACTCATCCGATGCTATCTCACTCAATTTTGAAGATAGAGCGTCGGCGATGTCATTTTTGGAATCAGGAGGACCAGATACGTACCCCGCACCACAAATCTCATCATTTTACGAAAAAAATATTTTTGAAAGTTTTTGGGAACTCCTGAAAATTTGCAGTCTGATATAGTCTATATACCCTCACTCATCCGATGCTATCTCACTCAATTTTGAAGATAGAGCGTCGGCGATGTCATTTTTGGAATCAGGAGGACCAGATACGTACCCCGCACCACAAATCTTATCATTTTACGAAAAAAATATTTTTGCAAGTTTTTGGGAACTCCTGAAAATTTGCAGTCTGATATAGCCTATATACCCTCACTCATCCGATGCTATCTCACTCAATTTTGAAGATACAGTGTCGGCGATGTCATTTTTGGAATCAGGAGGACCAGATACGTACCCCGCACCACAAATCACATCATTTTACGGAAAAAATATTTTTGCAAATTTTTTGAAATTTAAAAAAATTTGCAGTCTGATATAGCCTATATACCCTCACTCATACGATGCTATCACACTCAATTTTGAAGATACAGCGTCGGCGATGTCATTTTTGGAATCAGGAGGACCAGATACGTACCCCGCACCACAAATCACATCATTTTACGGAAAAAATATTTTTGCAAATTTTTTGAAATTTAAAAAAATTTGCAGTCTGATATAGCCTATATACCCTCACTCATACGATGCTATCACACCCAATTTTGAAGATGCAGCGTCGGCGATGTCATTTTTGGAATCAGGAGGACCAGATACGTACCCCGCACCACAAATCTCATCATTTTACGAAAAAAATATTTTTGCAAGTTTTTGGGAACTCCTGAAAACTTGCAGTCTGATATAGCCTATATACCCTCACTCATCCGATGCTATCACACTCAATTTTGAAGATACAGCGTCGGCGATGTCATTTTTGGAATCAGGAGGACCAGATACGTACCCCGCACCACAAATCTCATCATTTTACGAAAAAAATATTTTTGCAAGTTTTTGGGAACTCCTGAAAACTTGCAGTCTGATATAGCCTATATACCCTCACTCATCCGATGCTATCTCACTCAGTTTTGAAGATACAGCGTCGGCGATGTCATTTTTGGAATCAGGAGGACTAGATACGTACCCCGCACCACAAATCACATCATTTTACGAAAAAAATATTTTTGCAAATTTTTTGAAATTTAAAAAAATTTGCAGTCTGATATAGCCTATATACCCTCACTCATCCGATGCTATCACACTCAATTTTGAAGATACAGCGTCGGCGATGTCATTTTTGGAATCAGGAGGACCAGATACGTACCCCGCACCACAAATCACATCATTTTACGGAAAAAATATTTTTGCAAATTTTTTGAAATTTAAAAAAATTTGCAGTCTGATATAGCCTATATACCCTCACTCATACGATGCTATCACACCCAATTTTGAAGATACAGCGTCGGCGATGTCATTTTTGGAATCAGGAGGACCAGATACGTACCACGCACCACAAATCACATCATTTTACGAAAAAAATTTCTGCAAGTTTTTGGGAACTCCTGAAAACTTGCAGTCTGATATAGCCTATATACCCTCACTCATCCGATGCTATCTCACTCAATTTTGAAGATAGAGCGTCGGCGATGTCATTTTTGGAATCAGGAGGACCAGATACGTACCCCGCACCACAAATCACATCATTTTACGAAAAAAAGATTTTTGCAAATTTTTTGAAAATTAAAAAAATTTGCAGTCTGATATAGCCTATATACCCTCACTCTTCCGATGCTATCTCACTCAATTTTGAAGATACAGCGTCGGCGATGTCATTCTTGGAATCAGGAGGACCAGATACGTACCCCGCACCACAAATCTCATCATTTTACGAAAAAAATATTTTTGCAAGTTTTCGGGAACTCCTGAAAACTTGCAGTCTGATATAGCCTATATACCCTCACTCATCCGATGCTATCTCACTCAATTTTGAAGATACAGCGTCGGCGATGTCATTTTTGGAATCAGGAGGACCAGATACGTACCCCGCGCCACAAATCACATCATTTCACGAAAAAAAAATTTCTGCAAGTTTTTGGGAACTCCTGAAAACTTGCAGTCTGATATAGCCTATATACCCTCACTCATCCGATGCTATCTCACTCAGTTTTGAAGATACAGCGTCGGCGATGTCATTTTTGGAATCAGGAGGACTAGATACGTACCCCGCACCACAAATCACATCATTTTACGAAAAAAATATTTTTGCAAATTTTTTGAAAATCAAAAAAAATTGCAGTCTGATATAGTCTATATACCCTCACTCATCCGATGCTATCACACTCAATTTTGAAGATACAGCGTCGGCGATGTCATTTTTGGAATCAGGAGGACCAGATACGTACCCCGCACCACAAATCACATCATTTTACGAAAAAAATATTTTTGCAAATTTTTTGAAATTTAAAAAAATTTGCAGTCTGATATAGCTTATATACCCTCACTCATCCGATGCTATCTCACTCAATTTTGAAGATACAGTGTCGGCGATGTCATTTTTGGAATCAGGAGGACCAGATACGTACCCCGCACCACAAATCACATCATTTTACGGAAAAAATATTTTTGCAAATTTTTTGAAATTTAAAAAAATTTGCAGTCTGATATAGCCTATATACCCTCACTCATACGATGCTATCACACCCAATTTTGAAGATACAGCGTCGGCGATGTCATTTTTGGAATCAGGAGGACTAGATACGTACCCCGCACCACAAATCACATCATTTTACGAAAAAAATATTTTTGCAAATTTTTTGAAAATCAAAAAAAATTGCAGTCTGATATAGTCTATATACCCTCACTCATCCGATGCTATCACACTCAATTTTGAAGATACAGCGTCGGCGATGTCATTTTTGGAATCAGGAGGACCAGATACGTACCCCGCACCACAAATCACATCATTTTACGAAAAAAATATTTTTGCAAATTTTTTGAAATTTAAAAAAATTTGCAGTCTGATATAGCCTATATACCCTCACTCATACGATGCTATCTCACTCAATTTTGAAGATAGAGCGTCGGCGATGTCATTTTTGGAATCAGGAGGACCAGATACGTACCCCGCACCACAAATCTCATCATTTTACGAAAAAAATATTTTTGCAAGTTTTTGGGAACTCCTGAAAATTTGCAGTCTGATATAGCTTATATACCCTCACTCATCCGATGCTATCTCACTCAATTTTGAAGATACAGTGTCGGCGATGTCATTTTTGGAATCAGGAGGACCAGATACGTACCCCGCACCACAAATCACATCATTTTACGGAAAAAATATTTTTGCAAATTTTTTGAAATTTAAAAAAATTTGCAGTCTGATATAGCCTATATACCCTCACTCATACGATGCTATCACACCCAATTTTGAAGATACAGCGTCGGCGATGTCATTTTTGGAATCAGGAGGACCAGATACGTACCACGCACCACAAATCACATCATTTTACGAAAAAAATTTCTGCAAGTTTTTGGGAACTCCTGAAAACTTGCAGTCTGATATAGCCTATATACCCTCACTCATCCGATGCTATCTCACTCAATTTTGAAGATAGAGCGTCGGCGATGTCATTTTTGGAATCAGGAGGACCAGATACGTACCCCGCACCACAAATCACATCATTTTACGAAAAAAAGATTTTTGCAAATTTTTTGAAAATTAAAAAAATTTGCAGTCTGATATAGCCTATATACCCTCACTCTTCCGATGCTATCTCACTCAATTTTGAAGATACAGCGTCGGCGATGTCATTCTTGGAATCAGGAGGACCAGATACGTACCCCGCACCACAAATCTCATCATTTTACGAAAAAAATGGTTTTGCAAGTTTTTGGGAACTCCTGAAAACTTGCAGTCTGATATAGCCTATATACCCTCACTCATCCGATGCTATCTCACTCAATTTTGAAGATACAGCGTCGGCGATGTCATTTTTGGAATCAGGAGGACCAGATACGTACCCCGCGCCACAAATCACATCATTTCACGAAAAAAAAATTTCTGCAAGTTTTTGGGAACTCCTGAAAACTTGCAGTCTGATATAGCCTATATACCCTCACTCATCCGATGCTATCTCACTCAGTTTTGAAGATACAGCGTCGGCGATGTCATTTTTGGAATCAGGAGGACTAGATACGTACCCCGCACCACAAATCACATCATTTTACGAAAAAAATATTTTTGCAAATTTTTTGAAAATCAAAAAAAATTGCAGTCTGATATAGTCTATATACCCTCACTCATCCGATGCTATCACACTCAATTTTGAAGATACAGCGTCGGCGATGTCATTTTTGGAATCAGGAGGACCAGATACGTACCCCGCACCACAAATCACATCATTTTACGGAAAAAATATTTTTGCAAATTTTTTGAAATTTAAAAAAATTTGCAGTCTGATATAGCCTATATACCCTCACTCATACGATGCTATCTCACTCAATTTTGAAGATAGAGCGTCGGCGATGTCATTTTTGGAATCAGGAGGACCAGATACGTACCCCGCACCACAAATCTCATCATTTTACGAAAAAAATATTTTTGCAAATTTTTTGAAATTTAAAAAAATTTGCAGTCTGATATAGCCTATATACCCTCACTCATCCGATGCTATCTCACTCAATTTTGAAGATACAGCGTCGGCGATGTCATTTTTGGAATCAGGAGGACCAGATACGTACCACGCACCACAAATCACATCATTTTACGAAAAAAAGATTTTTGCAAATTTTTTGAAATTTAAAAAAATTTGCAGTCTGATATAGCCTATATACCCTCACTCATCCGATGCTATCTCACTCAATTTTGAAGATACAGCGTCGGCGATGTCATTTTTGGAATCAGGAGGACCAGATACGTACCACGCACCACAAATCACATCATTTTACGAAAAAAAGATTTTTGCAAATTTTTTGAAAATTAAAAAAATTTGCAGTCTGATATAGCCTATATACCCTCACTCATCCGATGCTATCTCACTCAATTTTGAAGATACAGCGTCGGCGATGTCATTTTTGGAATCAGGAGGACCAGATACGTACCCCGCACCACAAATCACATCATTTTACGGAAAAAATATTTTTGCAAATTTTTTGAAATTTAAAAAAATTTGCAGTCTGATATAGCTTATATACCCTCACTCATCCGATGCTATCTCACTCAATTTTGAAGATACAGTGTCGGCGATGTCATTTTTGGAATCAGGAGGACCAGATACGTACCCCGCACCACAAATCACATCATTTTACGGAAAAAATATTTTTGCAAATTTTTTGAAATTTAAAAAAATTTGCAGTCTGATATAGCCTATATACCCTCACTCATACGATGCTATCACACCCAATTTTGAAGATACAGCGTCGGCGATGTCATTTTTGGAATCAGGAGGACCAGATACGTACCACGCACCACAAATCACATCATTTTACGAAAAAAATTTCTGCAAGTTTTTGGGAACTCCTGAAAACTTGCAGTCTGATATAGCCTATATACCCTCACTCATCCGATGCTATCTCACTCAATTTTGAAGATAGAGCGTCGGCGATGTCATTTTTGGAATCAGGAGGACCAGATACGTACCCCGCACCACAAATCTCATCATTTTACGAAAAAAATATTTTTGCAAGTTTTTGGGAACTCCTGAAAACTTGCAGTCTGATATAGCCTATATACCCTCACTCATCCGATGCTATCTCACTCAATTTTGAAGATACAGCGTCGGCGATGTCATTTTTGGAATCAGGAGGACTAGATACGTACCCCGCACCACAAATCACATCATTTTACGAAAAAAATATTTTTGCAAATTTTTTGAAAATCAAAAAAAATTGCAGTCTGATATAGTCTATATACCCTCACTCATCCGATGCTATCACACTCAATTTTGAAGATACAGCGTCGGCGATGTCATTTTTGGAATCAGGAGGACCAGATACGTACCCCGCACCACAAATCACATCATTTTACGGAAAAAATATTTTTGCAAATTTTTTGAAATTTAAAAAAATTTGCAGTCTGATATAGCCTATATACCCTCACTCATACGATGCTATCACACTCAATTTTGAAGATAGAGCGTCGGCGATGTCATTTTTGGAATCAGGAGGACCAGATACGTACCCCGCACCACAATTCACATCATTTTACGAAAAAAATATTTTCTGCAAATTTTTTGAAATTTAAAAAAATTTGCAGTCTCATATAGTCTATATACCCTCACTCATCCGATGCTATCTCACTCAATTTTGAAGATAGAGCGTCGGCGATGTCATTTTTGGAATCAGGAGGACCAGATACGTACCCCGCACCACAAATCTCATCATTTTACGGAAAAAATATTTTTGCAAGTTTTTGGGAACTCCTGAAAATTTGCAGTCTCATATAGTCTATATACCCTCACTCATCCGATGCTATCTCACTCAATTTTGAAGATAGAGCGTCGGCGATGTCATTTTTGGAATCAGGAGGACCAGATACGTACCCCGCACCACAAATCTCATCATTTTACGGAAAAAATATTTTTGCAAGTTTTTGGGAACTCCTGAAAATTTGCAGTCTGATATAGCCTATATACCCTCACTCATCCGATGCTATCTCACTCAGTTTTGAAGATACAGTGTCGGCGATGTCATTTTTGGAATCAGGAGGACCAGATACGTACCCCGCACCACAAATCTCATCATTTTACGGAAAAAATATTTTTGCAAGTTTTTGGGAACTCCTGAAAATTTGCAGTCTGATATAGCCTATATACCCTCACTCATCCGATGCTATCTCACTCAGTTTTGAAGATACAGTGTCGGCGATGTCATTTTTGGAATCAGGAGGACCAGATACGTACCCCGCACCACAAATCACATCATTTTACGGAAAAAATATTTTTGCAAGTTTTTGGGAACTCCTGAAAATTTGCAGTCTGATATAGCCTATATACCCTCACTCATCCGATGCTATCTCACTCAGTTTTGAAGATACAGTGTCGGCGATGTCATTTTTGGAATCAGGAGGACCAGATACGTACCCCGCACCACAAATCACATCATTTTACGAAAAAAATATTTTTGCAAGTTTTTGGGAACTCCTGAAAATTTGCAGTCTGATATAGCCTATATACCCTCACTCATCCGATGCTATCTCACTCAGTTTTGAAGATACAGTGTCGGCGATGTCATTTTTGGAATCAGGAGGACCAGATACGTACCCCGCACCACAATTCACATCATTTTACGAAAAAAATATTTTCTGCAAATTTTTTGAAATTTAAAAAAATTTGCAGTCTCATATAGTCTATATACCCTCACTCATCCGATGCTATCTCACTCAATTTTGAAGATACAGCGTCGGCGATGTCATTTTTGGAATCAGGAGGACCAGATACGTACCCCGCACCACAAATCTCATCATTTTACGGAAAAAATATTTTTGCAAGTTTTTGGGAACTCCTGAAAATTTGCAGTCTGATATAGCCTATATACCCTCACTCATCCGATGCTATCTCACTCAATTTTGAAGATACAGTGTCGGCGATGTCATTTTTGGAATCAGGAGGACCAGATACGTACCCCGCACCACAAATCACATCATTTTACGGAAAAAATATTTTTGCAAATTTTTTGAAATTTAAAAAAATTTGCAGTCTGATATAGCCTATATACCCTCACTCATACGATGCTATCACACCCAATTTTGAAGATACAGCGTCGGCGATGTCATTTTTGGAATCAGGAGGACCAGATACGTACCACGCACCACAAATCACATCATTTTACGAAAAAAAAATTTCTGCAAGTTTTTGGGAACTCCTGAAAACTTGCAGTCTGATATAGCCTATATACCCTCACTCATCCGATGCTATCTCACTCAATTTTGAAGATAGAGCGTCGGCGATGTCATTTTTGGAATCAGGAGGACCAGATACGTACCCCGCACCACAAATCACATCATTTTACGAAAAAAATATTTTTGCAAATTTTTTGAAAATTAAAAAAATTTGCAGTCTGATATAGCCTATATACCCTCACTCATCCGATGCTATCACACTCAATTTTGAAGATACAGCGTCGGCGATGTCATTTTTGGAATCAGGAGGACCAGATACGTACCCCGCACCACAAATCTCATCATTTTACGAAAAAAATATTTTTGCAAGTTTTTGGGAACTCCTGAAAACTTGCAGTCTGATATAGCCTATATACCCTCACTCATCCGATGCTATCTCACTCAGTTTTGAAGATACAGCGTCGGCGATGTCATTTTTGGAATCAGGAGGACTAGATACGTACCCCGCACCACAAATCACATCATTTTACGAAAAAAATATTTTTGCAAATTTTTTGAAAATCAAAAAAAATTGCAGTCTGATATAGTCTATATACCCTCACTCATCCGATGCTATCACACTCAATTTTGAAGATACAGCGTCGGCGATGTCATTTTTGGAATCAGGAGGACCAGATACGTACCCCGCACCACAAATCACATCATTTTACGAAAAAAATATTTTTGCAAATTTTTTGAAATTTAAAAAAATTTGCAGTCTCATATAGTCTATATACCCTCACTCATCCGATGCTATCTCACTCAATTTTGAAGATACAGTGTCGGCGATGTCATTTTTGGAATCAGGAGGACCAGATACGTACCCCGCACCACAAATCACATCATTTTACGGAAAAAATATTTTTGCAAATTTTTTGAAATTTAAAAAAATTTGCAGTCTGATATAGCCTATATACCCTCACTCATACGATGCTATCACACCCAATTTTGAAGATACAGCGTCGGCGATGTCATTTTTGGAATCAGGAGGACCAGATACGTACCACGCACCACAAATCACATCATTTTACGAAAAAAAAATTTCTGCAAGTTTTTGGGAACTCCTGAAAACTTGCAGTCTGATATAGCCTATATACCCTCACTCATCCGATGCTATCTCACTCAATTTTGAAGATAGAGCGTCGGCGATGTCATTTTTGGAATCAGGAGGACCAGATACGTACCCCGCACCACAAATCACATCATTTTACGAAAAAAATATTTTTGCAAATTTTTTGAAAATTAAAAAAATTTGCAGTCTGATATAGCCTATATACCCTCACTCATCCGATGCTATCACACTCAATTTTGAAGATACAGCGTCGGCGATGTCATTTTTGGAATCAGGAGGACCAGATACGTACCCCGCACCACAAATCTCATCATTTTACGAAAAAAATATTTTTGCAAGTTTTTGGGAACTCCTGAAAACTTGCAGTCTGATATAGCCTATATACCCTCACTCATCCGATGCTATCTCACTCAGTTTTGAAGATACAGCGTCGGCGATGTCATTTTTGGAATCAGGAGGACTAGATACGTACCCCGCACCACAAATCACATCATTTTACGAAAAAAATATTTTTGCAAATTTTTTGAAAATCAAAAAAAATTGCAGTCTGATATAGTCTATATACCCTCACTCATCCGATGCTATCACACTCAATTTTGAAGATACAGCGTCGGCAATGTCATTTTTGGAATCAGGAGGACCAGATACGTACCCCGCACCACAAATCACATCATTTTACGAAAAAAATATTTTTGCAAATTTTTTGAAATTTAAAAAAATTTGCAGTCTCATATAGTCTATATACCCTCACTCATCCGATGCTATCTCACTCAATTTTGAAGATAGAGCGTCGGCGATGTCATTTTTGGAATCAGGAGGACCAGATACGTACCCCGCACCACAAATCTCATCATTTTACGAAAAAAATATTTTTGCAAGTTTTTGGGAACTCCTGAAAATTTGCAGTCTGATATAGCTTATATACCCTCACTCATCCGATGCTATCTCACTCAATTTTGAAGATACAGTGTCGGCGATGTCATTTTTGGAATCAGGAGGACCAGATACGTACCCCGCACCACAAATCACATCATTTTACGGAAAAAATATTTTTACAAATTTTTTGAAATTTAAAAAAATTTGCAGTCTGATATAGCCTATATACCCTCACTCATACGATCCTATCACACCCAATTTTGAAGATACAGCGTCGGCGATGTCATTCTTGGAATCAGGAGGACCAGATACGTACCACGCACCACAAATCACATCATTTTACGAAAAAAATTTCTGCAAGTTTTTGGGAACTCCTGAAAACTTGCAGTCTGATAAAGCCTATATACCCTCACTCATCCGATGCTATCTCACTCAATTTTGAAGATAGAGCGTCGGCGATGTCATTTTTGGAATCAGAAGGACCAGATACGTACCCCGCACCACAAATCACATCATTTTACGAAAAAAAGATTTTTGCAAATTTTTTGAAAATTAAAAAAATTTGCAGTCTGATATAGCCTATATACCCTCACTCATACGATGCTATCACACTCAATTTTGAAGATACAGCGTCGGCGATGTCATTTTTGGAATCAGGAGGACCAGATACGTACCCCGCACCACAAATCTCATCATTTTACGAAAAAAATATTTTTGCAAGTTTTTGGGAACTCCTGAAAACTTGCAGTCTGATATAGCCTATATACCCTCACTCATCCGATGCTATCTCACTCAATTTTGAAGATACAGCGTCGGCGATGTCATTTTTGGAATCAGGAGGACCAGATACGTACCCCGCACCACAAATCACATCATTTTACGAAAAAAAGATTTTTGCAAATTTTTTGAAAATTAAAAAAATTTGCAGTCTGATATAGCCTATATACCCTCACTCATACGATGCTATCTCACTCAATTTTGAAGATACAGCGTCGGCGATGTCATTTTTGGAATCAGGAGGACTAGATACGTACCCCGCACCACAAATCACATCATTTTACGAAAAAAATATTTTTGCAAATTTTTTGAAAATCAAAAAAAATTGCAGTCTGATATAGTCTATATACCCTCACTCATCCGATGCTATCACACTCAATTTTGAAGATACAGCGTCGGCGATGTCATTTTTGGAATCAGGAGGACCAGATACGTACCCCGCACCACAAATCACATCATTTTACGGAAAAAATATTTTTGCAAATTTTTTGAAATTTAAAAAAATTTGCAGTCTGATATAGTCTATATACCCTCACTCATCCGATGCTATCACACTCAATTTTGAAGATAGAGCGTCGGCGATGTCATTTTTGGAATCAGGAGGACCAGATACGTACCCCGCACCACAAATCTCATCATTTTACGAAAAAAATATTTTTGCAAATTTTTTGAAATTCAAAAAAATTTGAAGTCTGATATAGCCTATATACCCTCACTCATACGATGCTATCTCACTCAATTTTAAAGATAGAGCGTCGGCGATGTCATTTTTGGAATCAGGAGGACCAGATACGTACCCCGCACCACAAATCACATCATTTTACGAAAAAAATATTTTTGCAAATTTTTTGAAAATTAAAAAAATTGCAGTCTGATATAGTCTATATACCCTCACTCAATTTTGAAGATACAGCGTCGGCGATGTCATTTTTGGAATCAGGAGGACCAGATACGTACCCCGCACCACAAATCACATCATTTTACGAAAAAAAGATTTTTGCAAATTTTTTGAAAATTAAAAAAATTTGCAGTCTGATATAGCCTATATACCCTCACTCATACGATGCTATCTCACTCAATTTTGAAGATACAGCGTCGGCGATGTCATTTTTGGAATCAGGAGGACTAGATACGTACCCCGCACCACAAATCACATCATTTTACGAAAAAAATATTTTTGCAAATTTTTTGAAAATCAAAAAAAATTGCAGTCTGATATAGTCTATATACCCTCACTCATCCGAAGCTATCACACTCAATTTTGAAGATAGAGCGTCGGCGATGTCATTTTTGGAATCAGGAGGACCAGATACGTACCCCGCACCACAAATCACATCATTTTACGGAAAAAATATTTTTGCAAATTTTTTGAAATTTAAAAAAATTTGCAGTCTGATATAGTCTATATACCCTCACTCATCCGATGCTATCACACTCAATTTTGAAGATAGAGCGTCGGCGATGTCATTTTTGGAATCAGGAGGACCAGATACGTACCCCGCACCACAAATCACATCATTTTACGAAAAAAATATTTTTGCAAATTTTTTGAAATTCAAAAAAATTTGCAGTCTGATATAGTCTATATACCCTCACTCATACGATGCTATCTCACTCAATTTTGAAGATACAGCGTCGGCGATGTCATTTTTGGAATCAGGAGGACCAGATACGTACCCCGCACCACAAATCACATCATTTTACGGAAAAAATATTTTTGCAAATTTTTTGAAATTTAAAAAAATTTGCAGTCTGATATAGTCTATATACCCTCACTCATCCGATGCTATCACACTCAATTTTGAAGATAGAGCGTCGGCGATGTCATTTTTGGAATCAGGAGGACCAGATACGTACCCCGCACCACAAATCTCATCATTTTACGAAAAAAATATTTTTGCAAATTTTTTGAAATTCAAAAAAATTTGAAGTCTGATATAGCCTATATACCCTCACTCATACGATGCTATCTCACTCAATTTTAAAGATAGAGCGTCGGCGATGTCATTTTTGGAATCAGGAGGACCAGATACGTACCCCGCACCACAAATCACATCATTTTACGAAAAAAATATTTTTGCAAATTTTTTGAAAATTAAAAAAAATTGCAGTCTGATATAGTCTATATACCCTCACTCAATTTTGAAGATACAGCGTCGGCGATGTCATTTTTGGAATCAGGAGGACCAGATACGTACCCCGCACCACAAATCACATCATTTTACGAAAAAAATATTTTTGCAAATTTTTTGAAATTCAAAAAAATTTGAAGTCTGATATAGCCTATATACCCTCACTCATCCGATGCTATCACACTCAATTTTGAAGATAGAGCGTCGGCGATGTCATTTTTGGAATCAGGAGGACCAGATACGTACCCCGCACCACAAATCTCATCATTTTACGAAAAAAATATTTTTGCAAGTTTTTGGGAACTCCTGAAAACTTGCAGTCTGATATAGCCTATATACCCTCACTCATCCAATGCTATCTCACTCAATTTTGAAGATACAGCGTCGGCGATGTCATTTTTGGAATCAGGAGGACCAGATACGTACCCCGCGCGACAAATCACATAATTTTACGAAAAAAAAATTTCTGCAAGTTTTTGGGAACTCCTGAAAACTTGCAGTCTGATATAGCCTATATACCCTCACTCATCCGATGCTATCTCACTCAATTTTGAAGATACAGCGTCGGCGATGTCATTTTTGGAATCAGGAGGACCAGATACGTACCCCGCGCCACAAATCACATCATTTTACGAAAAAAAAATTTCTGCAAGTTTTTGGGAACTCCTGAAAACTTGCAGTCTGATATAGCCTATATACCCTCACTCATCCGATGCTATCTCACTCAATTTTGAAGATACAGCGTCGGCGATGTCATTTTTGGAATCAGAAGGACCAGATACGTACCCCGCACCACAAATCACATCATTTTACGAAAAAAATATTTTTGCAAATTTTTTGAAAATTAAAAAAAATTGCAGTCTGATATAGTCTATATACCCTCACTCATACGATGCTATCACACCCAATTTCGAAGATAGAGCGTCGGCGATGTCATTTTTGGAATCAGGAGGACCAGATACGTACCCCGCACCACAAATCACATCATTTTACGAAAAAAATATTTTTGCAAATTTTTTGAAAATCAAAAAAAATTGCAGTCTGATATAGTCTATATACCCTCACTCATCCGATGCTATCACACTCAATTTTGAAGATACAGCGTCGGCAATGTCATTTTTGGAATCAGGAGGACCAGATACGTACCCCGCACCACAAATCACATCATTTTACGAAAAAAATATTTTTGCAAATTTTTTGAAAATCAAAAAAAATTGCAGTCTGATATAGTCTATATACCCTCACTCATCCGATGCTATCACACTCAATTTTGAAGATACAGCGTCGGCGATGTCATTTTTGGAATCAGGAGGACCAGATACGTACCCCGCACCACAAATCACATCATTTTACGGAAAAAATATTTTTGCAAATTTTTTGAAATTTAAAAAAATTTGCAGTCTGATATAGCCTATATACCCTCACTCATACGATGCTATCTCACTCAATTTTGAAGATAGAGCGTCGGCGATGTCATTTTTGGAATCAGGAGGACCAGATACGTACCCCGCACCACAAATCACATCATTTTACGGAAAAAATATTTTTGCAAATTTTTTGAAATTTAAAAAAATTTGCAGTCTGATATAGTCTATATACCCTCACTCATCCGATGCTATCACACTCAATTTTGAAGATAGAGCGTCGGCGATGTCATTTTTGGAATCAGGAGGACCAGATACGTACCCCGCACCACAAATCTCATCATTTTACGAAAAAAATATTTTTGCAAATTTTTTGAAATTCAAAAAAATTTGAAGTCTGATATAGCCTATATACCCTCACTCATACGATGCTATCACACTCAATTTTAAAGATAGAGCGTCGGCGATGTCATTTTTGGAATCAGGAGGACCAGATACGTACCCCGCACCACAAATCACATCATTTTACGAAAAAAATATTTTTGCAAATTTTTTGAAAATTAAAAAAATTTGAAGTCTGATATAGTCTATATACCCTCACTCATACGATGCTATCACACCCAATTTTGAAGATAGAGCGTCGGCGATGTCATTTTTGGAATCAGGAGGACCAGATACGTACCCCGCACCACAAATCTCATCATTTTACGAAAAAAATATTTTTGCAAGTTTTTGGGAACTCCTGAAAACTTGCAGTCTGATATAGCCTATATACCCTCACTCATCCGATGCTATCTCACTCAATTTTGAAGATACAGCGTCGGCGATGTCATTTTTGGAATCAGGAGGACCAGATACGTACCCCGCGCCACAAATCACATCATTTTACGAAAAAAAAATTTCTGCAAGTTTTTTGAAAATTAAAAAAAATTGCAGTCTGATATAGTCTATATACCCTCACTCATACGATGCTATCACACCCAATTTTGAAGATAGAGCGTCGGCGATGTCATTTTTGGAATCAGGAGGACCAGATACGTACCCCGCACCACAAATCTCATCATTTTACGAAAAAAATATTTTTCAAGTTTTTGGGAACTCCTGAAAACTTGCAGTCTGATATAGCCTATATACCCTCACTCATCCGATGCTATCTCACTCAATTTTGAAGATACAGCGTCGGCGATGTCAGTTTTGGAATCAGAAGGACCAGATACGTACCCCGCACCACAAATCACATCATTTTACGAAAAAAATATTTTTGCAAATTTTTTGAAAATTAAAAAAAATTGCAGTCTGATATAGTCTATATACCCTCCCTCATACGATGCTATCACACCCAATTTTGAAGATAGAGCGTCGGCGATGTCATTTTTGGAATCAGGAGGACCAGATACGTACCCCGCACCACAAATCACATCATTTTACGAAAAAAAATATTTTTGCAAATTTTTTGAAAATTAAAAAAATTTGCAGTCTGATATAGTCTATTTACCCTCACTCATCCGATGCTATCACACTCAATTTTGAAGATACAGCGTCGGCGATGTCATTTTTGGAATCAGGAGGACCAGATACGTACCCCGCACCACAAATCACGTCATTTTACGAAAAAAAATATTTTTGCAAATTTTTTGAAAATTAAAAAAATTTGCAGTCTGATATAGTCTATTTACCCTCACTCATCCGATGCTATCACACTCAATTTTGAAGATACAGCGTCGGCGATGTCATTTTTGGAATCAGGAGGACCAGATACGTACCCCGCACCACAAATCACATCATTTTACGAAAAAAAATTTCTGCAAATTTTTGGGAACTCCTGAAAACTTGCAGTCTGATATAGTCTATATACCCTCACTCAATTTTGAAGATACAGCGTCGGCGATGTCATTTTTGGAATCAGGAGGACCAGATACGTACCCCGCACCACAAATCACATCATTTTACGAAAAAAATATTTTTGCAAATTTTTTGAAAATTAAAAAAATTTGCAGTCTGATATAGTCTATATACCCTCACTCATACGATGCTATCACACCCAATTTTGAAGATAGAACGTCGGCGATGTCATTTTTGGAATCAGGAGGACCAGATACGTACCCCGCACCACAAATCTCATCATTTTACGAAAAAAATATTTTTGCAAGTTTTTGGGAACTCCTGAAAACTTGCAGTCTGATATAGCCTATATACCCTCACTCATCCGATGCTATCTCACTCAATTTTGAAGATACAGCGTCGGCGATGTCATTTTTGGAATCAGGAGGACCAGATACGTACCCCGCGCCACAAATCACATCATTTTACGAAAAAAAAATTTCTGCAAGTTTTTGGGAACTCCTGAAAACTTGCAGTCTGATATAGCCTATATACCCTCACTCATCCGATGCTATCTCACTCAATTTTGAAGATACAGCGTCGGCGATGTCATTTTTGGAATCAGGAGGACCAGATACGTACCCCGCGCCACAAATCACATCATTTTACGAAAAAAATATTTTTGCAAGTTTTTGGGAACTCCTGAAAACTTGCAGTCTGATATAGCCTATATACCCTCACTCAACCGATGCTATCTCACTCAATTTTGAAGATACAGCGTCGGCGATGTCATTTTTGGAATCAGGAGGACTAGATACGTACCCCGCACCACAAATCACATCATTTTACGAAAAAAATATTTTTGCAAATTTTTTGAAAATTAAAAAAATTTGCAGTCTGATATAGTCTATATACCCTCACTCATCCGATGCTATCACACTCAATTTTGAAGATACAGCGTCGGCGATGTCATTTTTGGAATCAGGAGGACCAGATACGTTCCCCGCACCACAAATCACATCATTTTACGAAAAAAATATTTTTGCAAATTTTTTGAAATTTAAAAAAATTTGCAGTCTGATATAGTCTATATACCCTCACTCATCCGATGCTATCACACTCAATTTTGAAGATAGAGCGTCGGCGATGTCATTTTTGGAATCAGGAGGACCAGATACGTACCCCGCACCACAAATCTCATCATTTTACGGAAAAAAAATTTCTGCAAGTTTTTGGGAACTCCTGAAAACTTGCAGTCTGATATAGCCTATATACCCTCACTCATCCGATGCTATCACACTCAATTTTGAAGATAGAGCGTCGGCGATGTCATTTTTGGAATCAGGAGGACCAGATACGTACCCCGCACCACAAATCACATCATTTTACGAAAAAAATATTTTTGCAAATTTTTTGAAATTTAAAAAAATTTGCAGTCTGATATAGTCTATATACCCTCACTCATCCGATGCTATCACACTCAATTTTGAAGATACAGCGTCGGCGATGTCATTTTTGGAATCAGGAGGACCAGATACGTTCCCCGCACCACAAATCACATCATTTTACGAAAAAAATATTTTTGCAAATTTTTTGAAATTTAAAAAAATTTGCAGTCTGATATAGTCTATATACCCTCACTCATCCGATGCTATCACACTCAATTTTGAAGATAGAGCGTCGGCGATGTCATTTTTGGAATCAGGAGGACCAGATACGTACCCCGCACCACAAATCACATCATTTTACGAAAAAAATATTTTTGCAAATTTTTTGAAATTTAAAAAAATTTGCAGTCTGATATAGTCTATATACCCTCACTCATCCGATGCTATCACACTCAATTTTGAAGATACAGCGTCGGCGATGTCATTTTTGGAATCAGGAGGACCAGATACGTACCCCGCACCACAAATCACATCATTTTACGAAAAAAAATTTCTGCAAGTTTTTGGGAACTCCTGAAAACTTGCAGTCTGATATAGCCTATATACCCTCACTCATCCGATGCTATCTCACTCAATTTTGAAGATAGAGCGTCGGCGATGTCATTTTTGGAATCAGGAGGACCAGATACGTACCCCGCACCACAATTCACATCATTTTACGGAAAAAAAATTTCTGCAAGTTTTTGGGAACTCCTGAAAACTTGCAGTCTGATATAGCCTATATACCCTCACTCATCCGATGCTATCTCACTCAATTTTGAAGATAGAGCGTCGGCGATGTCATTTTTGGAATCAGGAGGACCAGATACGTACCCCGCACCACAAATCACATCATTTTACGAAAAAAACATTTTTGCAAATTTTTTGAAATTTAAAAATATTTGCAGTCTGATATAGTCTATATACCCTCACTCATCCGATGCTATCACACTCAATTTTGAAGATAGAGCGTCGGCGATGTCATTTTTGGAATCAGGAGGACCAGATACGTACCCCGCACCACAAATCACATCATTTTACGAAAAAAATATTTTTGCAAATTTTTTGAAATTTAAAAAAATTTGCAGTCTGATATAGTCTATATACCCTCACTCATCCGATGCTATCACACTCAATTTTGAAGATACAGCGTCGGCGATGTCATTTTTGGAATCAGGAGGACCAGATACGTACCCCGCACCACAAATCACATCATTTTACGAAAAAAAATTTCTGCAAGTTTTTGGGAACTCCTGAAAACTTGCAGTCTGATATAGCCTATATACCCTCACTCATCCGATGCTATCACACTCAATTTTGAAGATAGAGCGTCGGCGATGTCATTTTTGGAATCAGGAGGACCAGATACGTACCCCGCACCACAATTCACATCATTTTACGGAAAAAAAATTTCTGCAAGTTTTTGGGAACTCCTGAAAACTTGCAGTCTGATATAGCCTATATACCCTCACTCATCCGATGCTATCACACTCAATTTTGAAGATACAGCGTCGGCAATGTCATTTTTGGAATCAGGAGGACCAGATACGTACCCCGCACCACAATTCACATCATTTTACGGAAAAAAAATTTCTGCAAGTTTTTGGGAACTCCTGAAAACTTGCAGTCTGATATAGCCTATATACCCTCACTCATCCGATGCTATCTCACTCAATTTTGAAGATAGAGCGTCGGCGATGTCATTTTTGGAATCAGGAGGACCAGATACGTACCCCGCACCACAAATCACATCATTTTACGAAAAAAATATTTTTGCAAATTTTTTGAAATTTAAAAAAATTTGCAGTCTGATATAGTCTATATACCCTCACTCATCCGATGCTATCACACTCAATTTTGAAGATAGAGCGTCGGCGATGTCATTTTTGGAATCAGGAGGACCAGATACGTACCCCGCACCACAAATCACATCATTTTACGAAAAAAATATTTTTGCAAATTTTTTGAAATTTAAAAAAATTTGCAGTCTGATATAGTCTATATACCCTCACTCATCCGATGCTATCACACTCAATTTTGAAGATACAGCGTCGGCGATGTCATTTTTGGAATCAGGAGGACCAGATACGTACCCCGCACCACAATTCACATCATTTTACGGAAAAAAAATTTCTGCAAGTTTTTGGGAACTCCTGAAAACTTGCAGTCTGATATAGCCTATATACCCTCACTCATCCGATGCTATCTCACTCAATTTTGAAGATAGAGCGTCGGCGATGTCATTTTTGGAATCAGGAGGACCAGATACGTACCCCGCACCACAAATCACATCATTTTACGAAAAAAACATTTTTGCAAATTTTTTGAAATTTAAAAATATTTGCAGTCTGATATAGTCTATATACCCTCACTCATCCGATGCTATCACACTCAATTTTGAAGATAGAGCGTCGGCGATGTCATTTTTGGAATCAGGAGGACCAGATACGTACCCCGCACCACAAATCACATCATTTTACGAAAAAAATATTTTTGCAAATTTTTTGAAATTTAAAAAAATTTGCAGTCTGATATAGTCTATATACCCTCACTCATCCGATGCTATCACACTCAATTTTGAAGATACAGCGTCGGCGATGTCATTTTTGGAATCAGGAGGACCAGATACGTACCCCGCACCACAAATCACATCATTTTACGAAAAAAATATTTTTGCAAATTTTTTGAAATTTAAAAAAATTTGCAGTCTGATATAGTCTATATACCCTCACTCATCCGATGCTATCACACTCAATTTTGAAGATACAGCGTCGGCGATGTCATTTTTGGAATCAGGAGGACCAGATACGTACCCCGCACCACAAATCACATCATTTTACGAAAAAAATATTTTTGCAAGTTTTTGGGAACTCCTGAAAACTTGCAGTCTGATATAGCCTATATACCCTCACTCATCCGATGCTGTCTCACTCAATTTTGAAGATACAGCGTCGGCGATGTCATTTTTGGAATCAGGAGGACCAGATACGTACCCCGCACCACAAATCACATCATTTTACGAAAAAAATATTTTTGCAAATTTTTTGAAAATTAAAAAAATTTGCAGTCTGATATAGTCTATATACCCTCACTCATCCGATGCTAGCACACTCAATTTTGAAGATACAGCGTCGGCGATGTCATTTTTGGAATCAGGAGGACCAGATACGTACCCCGCACCACAAATCACATCATTTTACGAAAAAAATATTTTTGCAAGTTTTTGGGAACTCCTGAAAACTTGCAGTCTGATATAGCCTATATACCCTCACTCATCCGATGCTGTCTCACTCAATTTTGAAGATACAGCGTCGGCGATGTCATTTTTGGAATCAGGAGGACCAGATACGTACCCCGCACCACAAATCACATCATTTTACGAAAAAAATATTTTTGCAAATTTTTTGAAAATTAAAAAAATTTGCAGTCTGATATAGTCTATATACCCTCACTCATCCGATGCTATCTCACTCAATTTTGAAGATACAGTGTCGGCGATGTCATTTTTGGAATCAGGAGGACCAGATACGTACCCCGCACCACAAATCACATCATTTTACGAAAAAAAAATTTTTGCAAGTTTTTGGGAACTCCTGAAAACTTGCAGTCTGATATAGCCTATATACCCTCACTCATCCGATGCTATCTCACTCAATTTTGAAGATACAGCGTCGGCGATGTCATTTTTGGAATCAGGAGGACCAGATACGTACCCCGCACCACAAATCACATCATTTTACGAAAAAAATATTTTCTGCAAATTTTTTGAAATTTAAAAAAATTTGCAGTCTGATATAGTCTATATACCCTCACTCATCCGATGCTATCACACTCAATTTTGAAGATAGAGCGTCGGCGATGTCATTTTTGGAATCATGAGGACCAGATACGTACCCCGCACCACAAATCACATCATTTTACGAAAAAAATATTTTTGCAAATTTTTTGAAATTTAAAAAAATTTGCAGTCTGATATAGTCTATATACCCTCACTCATCCGATGCTATCACACTCAATTTTGAAGATACAGCGTCGGCGATGTCATTTTTGGAATCAGGAGGACCAGATACGTACCCCGCACCACAAATCACATCATTTTACGAAAAAAATATTTTTGCAAATTTTTTGAAATTTAAAAAAATTTGCAGTCTGATATAGTCTATATACCCTCACTCATCCGATGCTATCACACTCAATTTTGAAGATACAGCGTCGGCGATGTCATTTTTGGAATCAGGAGGACCAGATACGTACCCCGCACCACAAATCACATCATTTTACGAAAAAAATATTTTTGCAAATTTTTTGAAAATTAAAAAAATTTGCAGTCTGATATAGTCTATATACCCTCACTCATCCGATGCTATCACACTCAATTTTGAAGATACAGCGTCGGCGATGTCATTTTTGGAATCAGGAGGACCAGATACGTACCCCGCACCACAAATCACATCATTTTACGAAAAAAATATTTTTGCAAATTTTTTGAAAATTAAAAAAATTTGCAGTCTGATATAGTCTATATACCCTCACTCATCCGATGCTATCTCACTCAATTTTGAAGATACAGTGTCGGCGATGTCATTTTTGGAATCAGGAGGACCAGATACGTACCCCGCACCACAAATCACATCATTTTACGAAAAAAAAATTTTTGCAAGTTTTTGGGAACTCCTGAAAACTTGCAGTCTGATATAGCCTATATACCCTCACTCATCCGATGCTATCTCACTCAATTTTGAAGATAGAGCGTCGGCGATGTCATTTTTGGAATCAGGAGGACCAGATACGTACCCCGCACCACAAATCACATCATTTTACGAAAAAAATATTTTCTGCAAATTTTTTGAAATTTAAAAAAATTTGCAGTCTGATATAGTCTATATACCCTCACTCATCCGATGCTATCACACTCAATTTTGAAGATAGAGCGTCGGCGATGTCATTTTTGGAATCATGAGGACCAGATACGTACCCCGCACCACAAATCACATCATTTTACGAAAAAAATATTTTTGCAAATTTTTTGAAATTTAAAAAAATTTGCAGTCTGATATAGTCTATATACCCTCACTCATCCGATGCTATCACACTCAATTTTGAAGATACAGCGTCGGCGATGTCATTTTTGGAATCAGGAGGACCAGATACGTACCCCGCACCACAAATCACATCATTTTACGAAAAAAATATTTTTGCAAATTTTTTGAAATTTAAAAAAATTTGCAGTCTGATATAGTCTATATACCCTCACTCATCCGATGCTATCACACTCAATTTTGAAGATACAGCGTCGGCGATGTCATTTTTGGAATCAGGAGGACCAGATACGTACCCCGCACCACAAATCTCATCATTTTACGAAAAAAAAATTTTTGCAAATTTTTTGAAATTTAAAAAAATTTGCAGTCTGATATAGCCTATATACCCTCACTCATACGATGCTATCTCACTCAATTTTGAAGATACAGCGTCGGCGATGTCATTTTTGGAATCAGGAGGACCAGATACGTACCCCGCACCACAAATCTCATCATTTTACGAAAAAAAAATTTTTGCAAGTTTTTGGGAACTCCTGAAAACTTGCAGTCTGATATAGCCTATATACCCTCACTCATCCGATGCTATCTCACTCAATTTTGAAGATACAGCGTCGGCGATGTCATTTTTGGAATCAGGAGGACCAGATACGTACCCCGCACCACAAATCTCATCATTTTACGAAAAAAAAATTTTTGCAAGTTTTTGGGAACTCCTGAAAACTTGCAGTCTGATATAGCCTATATACCCTCACTCATCCGATGCTATCTCACTCAATTTTGAAGATACAGCGTCGGCGATGTCATTTTTGGAATCAGGAGGACCAGATACGTACCCCGCACCACAAATCTCATCATTTTACGAAAAAAAAATTTTTGCAAGTTTTTGGGAACTCCTGAAAACTTGCAGTCTGATATAGCCTATATACCCTCACTCATCCGATGCTATCTCACTCAATTTTGAAGATAGAGCGTCGGCGATGTCATTTTTGGAATCAGGAGGACCAGATACGTACCCCGCACCACAAATCTCATCATTTTACGAAAAAAATATTTTTGCAAGTTTTTGGGAACTCCTGAAAATTTGCAGTCTGATATAGCCTATATACCCTCACTCATCCGATGCTATCTCACTCAATTTTGAAGATACAGTGTCGGCGATGTCATTTTTGGAATCAGGAGGACCAGATACGTACCCCGCACCACAAATCACATCATTTTACGGAAAAAATATTTTTGCAAATTTTTTGAAATTTAAAAAAATTTGCAGTCTGATATAGGCTATATACCCTCACTCATACGATGCTATCACACCCAATTTTGAAGATACAGCGTCGGCGATGTCATTTTTGGAATCAGGAGGACCAGATACGTACCACGCACCACAAATCACATCATTTTACGAAAAAAAAATTTCTGCAAGTTTTTGGGAACTCCTGAAAACTTGCAGTCTGATATAGCCTATATACCCTCACTCATCCGATGCTATCTCACTCAATTTTGAAGATAGAGCGTCGGCGATGTCATTTTTGGAATCAGGAGGACCAGATACGTACCCCGCACCACAAATCACATCATTTTACGAAAAAAATATTTTTGCAAATTTTTTGAAAATTAAAAAAATTTGCAGTCTGATATAGCCTATATACCCTCACTCATCCGATGCTATCACACTCAATTTTGAAGATACAGCGTCGGCGATGTCATTCTTGGAATCAGGAGGACCAGATACGTACCCCGCACCACAAATCTCATCATTTTACGAAAAAAATATTTTTGCAAGTTTTTGGGAACTCCTGAAAACTTGCAGTCTGATATAGCCTATATACCCTCACTCATCCGATGCTATCTCACTCAATTTTGAAGATACAGCGTCGGCGATGTCATTTTTGGAATCAGGAGGACCAGATACGTACCCCGCACCACAAATCTCATCATTTTACGAAAAAAAAATTTTTGCAAGTTTTTGGGAACTCCTGAAAACTTGCAGTCTGATATAGCCTATATACCCTCACTCATCCGATGCTATCTCACTCAATTTTGAAGATACAGCGTCGGCGATGTCATTTTTGGAATCAGGAGGACCAGATACGTACCCCGCACCACAAATCTCATCATTTTACGAAAAAAAAATTTTTGCAAGTTTTTGGGAACTCCTGAAAACTTGCAGTCTGATATAGCCTATATACCCTCACTCATCCGATGCTATCTCACTCAATTTTGAAGATAGAGCGTCGGCGATGTCATTTTTGGAATCAGGAGGACCAGATACGTACCCCGCACCACAAATCTCATCATTTTACGAAAAAAATATTTTTGCAAGTTTTTGGGAACTCCTGAAAATTTGCAGTCTGATATAGCCTATATACCCTCACTCATCCGATGCTATCTCACTCAATTTTGAAGATACAGTGTCGGCGATGTCATTTTTGGAATCAGGAGGACCAGATACGTACCCCGCACCACAAATCACATCATTTTACGGAAAAAATATTTTTGCAAATTTTTTGAAATTTAAAAAAATTTGCAGTCTGATATAGGCTATATACCCTCACTCATACGATGCTATCACACCCAATTTTGAAGATACAGCGTCGGCGATGTCATTTTTGGAATCAGGAGGACCAGATACGTACCACGCACCACAAATCACATCATTTTACGAAAAAAAAATTTCTGCAAGTTTTTGGGAACTCCTGAAAACTTGCAGTCTGATATAGCCTATATACCCTCACTCATCCGATGCTATCTCACTCAATTTTGAAGATACAGCGTCGGCGATGTCATTTTTGGAATCAGGAGGACAAGATACGTACCCCGCGCCACAAATCACATCATTTTACGAAAAAAAAATTTCTGCAAGCTTTTGGGAACTCCTGAAAACTTGCAGTCTGATATAGCCTATATACCCTCACTCATCCGATGCTATCTCACTCAGTTTTGAAGATACAGCGTCGGCGATGTCATTTTTGGAATCAGGAGGACCAGATACGTACCCCGCACCACAATTCACATCATTTTACGAAAAAAATATTTTCTGCAAATTTTTTGAAAATTAAAAAAATTTGCAGTCTCATATAGTCTATATACCCTCACTCATCCGATGCTATCACACTCAATTTTGAAGATACAGCGTCGGCGATGTCATTTTTGGAATCAGGAGGACCAGATACGTACCCCGCACCACAAATCACATCATTTTACGGAAAAAATATTTTTGCAAATTTTTTGAAATTTAAAAAAATTTGCAGTCTGATATAGCCTATATACCCTCACTCATCCGATGCTATCTCACTCAATTTTGAAGATACAGCGTCGGCGATGTCATTTTTGGAATCAGGAGGACCAGATACGTACCCCGCACCACAAATCTCATCATTTTACGAAAAAAAAATTTTTGCAAGTTTTTGGGAACTCCTGAAAACTTGCAGTCTGATATAGCCTATATACCCTCACTCATCCGATGCTATCTCACTCAATTTTGAAGATAGAGCGTCGGCGATGTCATTTTTGGAATCAGGAGGACCAGATACGTACCCCGCACCACAAATCTCATCATTTTACGAAAAAAATATTTTTGCAAGTTTTTGGGAACTCCTGAAAATTTGCAGTCTGATATAGCCTATATACCCTCACTCATCCGATGCTATCTCACTCAATTTTGAAGATACAGTGTCGGCGATGTCATTTTTGGAATCAGGAGGACCAGATACGTACCACGCACCACAAATCACATCATTTTACGGAAAAAATATTTTTGCAAATTTTTTGAAATTTAAAAAAATTTGCAGTCTGATATAGGCTATATACCCTCACTCATACGATGCTATCACACCCAATTTTGAAGATACAGCGTCGGCGATGTCATTCTTGGAATCAGGAGGACCAGATACGTACCCCGCACCACAAATCACATCATTTTACGAAAAAAAAATTTCTGCAAGTTTTTGGGAACTCCTGAAAACTTGCAGTCTGATATAGCCTATATACCCTCACTCATCCGATGCTATCTCACTCAATTTTGAAGATAGAGCGTCGGCGATGTCATTTTTGGAATCAGGAGGACCAGATACGTACCCCGCACCACAAATCACATCATTTTACGAAAAAAATATTTTTGCAAATTTTTTGAAAATTAAAAAAATTTGCAGTCTGATATAGCCTATATACCCTCACTCATCCGATGCTATCACACTCAATTTTGAAGATACAGCGTCGGCGATGTCATTCTTGGAATCAGGAGGACCAGATACGTACCCCGCACCACAAATCACATCATTTTACGAAAAAAAAATTTCTGCAAGCTTTTGGGAACTCCTGAAAACTTGCAGTCTGATATAGCCTATATACCCTCACTCATCCGATGCTATCTCACTCAATTTTGAAGATACAGCGTCGGCGATGTCATTTTTGGAATCAGGAGGACCAGATACGTACCCCGCACCACAAATCACATCATTTTACGAAAAAAATATTTTTGCAAGTTTTTGGGAACTCCTGAAAACTTGCAGTCTGATATAGCCTATATACCCTCACTCATCCGATGCTATCTCACTCAATTTTGAAGATACAGCGTCGGCGATGTCATTTTTGGAATCAGGAGGACCAGATACGTACCCCGCGCCACAAATCACATCATTTTACGAAAAAAAAATTTCTGCAAGCTTTTGGGAACTCCTGAAAACTTGCAGTCTGATATAGCCTATATACCCTCACTCATCCGATGCTATCTCACTCAGTTTTGAAGATACAGCGTCGGCGATGTCATTTTTGGAATCAGGAGGACCAGATACGTACCCCGCACCACAAATCACATCATTTTACGAAAAAAATATTTTTGCAAATTTTTTGAAAATCAAAAAAAATTGCAGTCTGATATAGTCTATATACCCTCACTCATCCGATGCTATCACACTCAATTTTGAAGATACAGCGTCGGCGATGTCATTTTTGGAATCAGGAGGACCAGATACGTACCCCGCACCACAAATCACATCATTTTACGAAAAAAAAATTTCTGCAAGTTTTTGGGAACTCCTGAAAACTTGCAGTCTGATATAGCCTATATACCCTCACTCATCCGATGCTATCTCACTCAATTTTGAAGATAGAGCGTCGGCGATGTCATTTTTGGAATCAGGAGGACCAGATACGTACCCCGCACCACAAATCACATCATTTTACGAAAAAAAAATTTCTGCAAGTTTTTGGGAACTCCTGAAAACTTGCAGTCTGATATAGCCTATATACCCTCACTCATCCGATGCTATCTCACTCAATTTTGAAGATAGAGCGTCGGCGATGTCATTTTTGGAATCAGGAGGACCAGATACGTACCCCGCACCACAAATCACATCATTTTACGAAAAAAAAATTTCTGCAAGTTTTTGGGAACTCCTGAAAACTTGCAGTCTGATATAGCCTATATACCCTCACTCATCCGATGCTATCTCACTCAATTTTGAAGATAGAGCGTCGGCGATGTCATTTTTGGAATCAGGAGGACCAGATACGTACCCCGCACCACAAATCACATCATTTTACGAAAAAAAAATTTCTGCAAGTTTTTGGGAACTCCTGAAAACTTGCAGTTTGATATAGCCTATATACCCTCACTCATCCGATGCTATCTCACTCAATTTTGAAGATAGAGCGTCGGCGATGTCATTTTTGGAATCAGGAGGACCAGATACGTACCCCGCACCACAAATCACATCATTTTACGAAAAAAAAATTTCTGCAAGTTTTTGGGAACTCCTGAAAACTTGCAGTCTGATATAGCCTATATACCCTCACTCATCCGATGCTATCTCACTCAATTTTGAAGATAGAGCGTCGGCGATGTCATTTTTGGAATCAGGAGGACCAGATACGTACCCCGCACCACAAATCACATCATTTTACGGAAAAAATATTTTTGCAAATTTTTGGGAACTCCTGAAAACTTGCAGTCTGATATAGCCTATATACCCTCACTCATCCGATGCTATCTCACTCAATTTTGAAGATAGAGCGTCGGCGATGTCATTTTTGGAATCAGGAGGACCAGATACGTACCCCGCACCACAAATCACATCATTTTACGAAAAAAAAATTTCTGCAAGTTTTTGGGAACTCCTGAAAACTTGCAGTCTGATATAGCCTATATACCCTCACTCATCCGATGCTATCTCACTCAATTTTGAAGATAGAGCGTCGGCGATGTCATTTTTGGAATCAGGAGGACCAGATACGTACCCCGCACCACAAATCACATCATTTTACGAAAAAAATATTTTCTGCAAATTTTTTGAAATTTAAAAAAATTTGCAGTCTGATATAGTCTATATACCCTCACTCATCCGATGCTATCTCACTCAATTTTGAAGATAGAGCGTCGGCGATGTCATTTTTGGAATCAGGAGGACCAGATACGTACCCCGCACCACAAATCTCATCATTTTACGAAAAAAATATTTTTGCAAGTTTTTGGGAACTCCTGAAAACTTGCAGTCTGATATAGCCTATATACCCTCACTCATCCGATGCTATCTCACTCAATTTTGAAGATACAGCGTCGGCGATGTCATTTTTGGAATCAGGAGGACCAGATACGTACCCCGCGCCACAAATCACATCATTTTACGAAAAAAAATTTCTGCAAGTTTTTGGGAACTCCTGAAAACTTGCAGTCTGATATAGCCTATATACCCTCACTCATCCGATGCTATCTCACTCAGTTTTGAAGATACAGCGTCGGCGATGTCATTTTTGGAATCAGGAGGACCAGTTACGTACCCCGCACCACAAATCACATCATTTTACGAAAAAAATATTTTTGCAAGTTTTTGGGAACTCCTGAAAACTTGCAGTCTGATATAGCCTATATACCCTCACTCATCCGATGCTATCTCACTCAGTTTTGAAGATACAGCGTCGGCGATGTCATTTTTGGAATCAGGAGGACCAGATACGTACCCCGCACCACAAATCTCATCATTTTACGAAAAAAATATTTTTGCAAGTTTTTGGGAACTCCTGAAAACTTGCAGTCTGATATAGCCTATATACCCTCACTCATCCGATGCTATCTCACTCAATTTTGAAGATACAGCGTCGGCGATGTCATTTTTGGAATCAGGAGGACCAGATACGTACCCCGCGCCACAAATCACATCATTTTACGAAAAAAAATTTCTGCAAGTTTTTGGGAACTCCTGAAAACTTGCAGTCTGATATAGCCTATATACCCTCACTCATCCGATGCTATCTCACTCAGTTTTGAAGATACAGCGTCGGCGATGTCATTTTTGGAATCAGGAGGACCAGTTACGTACCCCGCACCACAAATCACATCATTTTACGAAAAAAATATTTTTGCAAGTTTTTGGGAACTCCTGAAAACTTGCAGTCTGATATAGCCTATATACCCTCACTCATCCGATGCTATCTCACTCAATTTTGAAGATACAGCGTCGGCGATGTCATTTTTGGAATCAGGAGGACCAGATACGTACCCCGCACCACAAATCACATCATTTTACGAAAAAAATATTTTTGCAAATTTTTTGAAAATTAAAAAAATTTGCAGTCTGATATAGCCTATATACCCTCACTCATCCGATGCTATCTCACTCAGTTTTGAAGATACAGCGTCGGCGATGTCATTTTTGGAATCAGGAGGACCAGATACGTACCCCGCACCACAAATCACATCATTTTACGGAAAAAATATTTTTGCAAATTTTTTGAAATTTAAAAAAATTTGCAGTCTGATATAGCCTATATACCCTCACTCATCCGATGCTATCACACTCAATTTTGAAGATAGAGCGTCGGCGATGTCATTTTTGGAATCAGGAGGACCAGATACGTACCCCGCGCCACAAATCACATCATTTTACGAAAAAAAATTTCTGCAAGTTTTTGGGAACTCCTGAAAACTTGCAGTCTGATATAGCCTATATACCCTCACTCATCCGATGCTATCTCACTCAGTTTTGAAGATACAGCGTCGGCGTAGTCATTTTTGGAATCAGGAGGACTAGATACGTACCCCGCACCACAAATCACATCATTTTACGAAAAAAATATTTTTGCAAATTTTTTGAAAATCAAAAAAAATTGCAGTCTGATATAGTCTATATACCCTCACTCATCCGATGCTATCTCACTCAATTTTGAAGATAGAGCGTCGGCGATGTCATTTTTGGAATCAGGAGGACCAGATACGTACCCCGCACCACAAATCACATCATTTTACGAAAAAAATATTTTTGCAAGTTTTTGGGAACTCCTGAAAACTTGCAGTCTGATATAGCCTATATACCCTCACTCATCCGATGCTGTCTCACTCAATTTTGAAGATACAGCGTCGGCGATGTCATTTTTGGAATCAGGAGGACCAGATACGTACCCCGCACCACAAATCACATCATTTTACGAAAAAAATATTTTTGCAAGTTTTTGGGAACTCCTGAAAACTTGCAGTCTGATATAGTCTATATACCCTCACTCATCCGATGCTATCACACTCAATTTTGAAGATAGAGCGTCGGCGATGTCATTTTTGGAATCAGGAGGACCAGATACGTACCCCGCACCACAAATCTCATCATTTTACGAAAAAAATATTTTTGCAAGTTTTTGGGAACTCCTGAAAATTTTCAGTCTGATATAGTCTATATACCCTCACTCATCCGATGCTATCTCACTCAATTTTGAAGATACAGTGTCGGCGATGTCATTTTTGGAATCAGGAGGACCAGATACGTACCCCGCGCCACAAATCACATCATTTTACGAAAAAAAATTTCTGCAAGTTTTTGGGAACTCCTGAAAACTTGCAGTCTGATATAGCCTATATACCCTCACTCATCCGATGCTATCTCACTCAGTTTTGAAGATACAGCGTCGGCGATGTCATTTTTGGAATCAGGAGGACCAGTTACGTACCCCGCACCACAAATCACATCATTTTACGAAAAAAATATTTTTGCAAGTTTTTGGGAACTCCTGAAAACTTGCAGTCTGATATAGTCTATATACCCTCACTCATCCGATGCTATCACACTCAATTTTGAAGATAGAGCGTCGGCGATGTCATTTTTGGAATCAGGAGGACCAGATACGTACCCCGCACCACAAATCTCATCATTTTACGAAAAAAATATTTTTGCAAGTTTTTGGGAACTCCTGAAAATTTTCAGTCTGATATAGTCTATATACCCTCACTCATCCGATGCTATCTCACTCAATTTTGAAGATAGAGCGTCGGCGATGTCATTTTTGGAATCAGGAGGACCAGATACGTACCCCGCGCCACAAATCACATCATTTTACGAAAAAAAATTTCTGCAAGTTTTTGGGAACTCCTGAAAACTTGCAGTCTGATATAGCCTATATACCCTCACTCATCCGATGCTATCTCACTCAGTTTTGAAGATACAGCGTCGGCGATGTCATTTTTGGAATCAGGAGGACCAGTTACGTACCCCGCACCACAAATCACATCATTTTACGAAAAAAATATTTTTGCAAGTTTTTGGGAACTCCTGAAAACTTGCAGTCTGATATAGCCTATATACCCTCACTCATCCGATGCTATCTCACTCAATTTTGAAGATACAGCGTCGGCGATGTCATTTTTGGAATCAGGAGGACCAGATACGTACCCCGCGCCACAAATCACATCATTTTACGAAAAAAATATTTTTGCAAGTTTTTGGGAACTCCTGAAAACTTGCAGTCTGATATAGCCTATATACCCTCACTCATCCGATGCTATCTCACTCAATTTTGAAGATACAGCGTCGGCGATGTCATTTTTGGAATCAGGAGGACCAGATACGTACCCCGCGCCACAAATCACATCATTTTACGAAAAAAAAATTTCTGCAAGTTTTTGGGAACTCCTGAAAACTTGCAGTCTGATATAGCCTATATACCCTCACTCATCCGATGCTATCTCACTCAGTTTTGAAGATACAGCGTCGGCGATGTCATTTTTGGAATCAGGAGGACCAGATACGTACCCCGCACCACAAATCACATCATTTTACGGAAAAAATATTTTTGCAAATTTTTTGAAATTTAAAAAAATTTGCAGTCTGATATAGCCTATATACCCTCACTCATACGATGCTATCACACCCAATTTTGAAGATACAGCGTCGGCGATGTCATTTTTGGAATCAGGAGGACCAGATACGTACCACGCACCACAAATCACATCATTTTACGAAAAAAAATTTCTGCAAGTTTTTGGGAACTCCTGAAAACTTGCAGTCTGATATAGCCTATATACCCTCACTCATCCGATGCTATCTCACTCAATTTTGAAGATACAGCGTCGGCGATGTCATTTTTGGAATCAGGAGGACCAGATACGTACCCCGCACCACAAATCACATCATTTTACGAAAAAAATATTTTTGCAAATTTTTTGAAAATTAAAAAAATTTGCAGTCTGATATAGCCTATATACCCTCACTCATCCGATGCTATCACACTCAATTTTGAAGATACAGCGTCGGCGATGTCATTCTTGGAATCAGGAGGACCAGATACGTACCCCGCACCACAAATCTCATCATTTTACGAAAAAAATATTTTTGCAAGTTTTTGGGAACTCCTGAAAACTTGCAGTCTGATATAGCCTATATACCCTCACTCATCCGATGCTATCTCACTCAATTTTGAAGATACAGCGTCGGCGATGTCATTTTTGGAATCAGGAGGACCAGATACGTACCCCGCGCCACAAATCACATCATTTTACGAAAAAAAGTTTCTGCAAGTTTTTGGGAACTCCTGAAAACTTGCAGTCTGATATAGCCTATATACCCTCACTCATCCGATGCTATCTCACTCAATTTTGAAGATACAGCGTCGGCGATGTCATTTTTGGAATCAGGAGGACCAGATACGTACCCCGCGCCACAAATCACATCATTTTACGAAAAAAATTTTTTTGCAAATTTTTTGAAATTTAAAAAAATTTGCAGTCTGATATAGTCTATATACCCTCACTCATCCGATGCTATCACACTCAATTTTGAAGATACAGCGTCGGCGATGTCATTTTTGAAATCAGGAGGACCAGATACGTACCCCGCACCACAAATCACATCATTTTAGGGAAAAAAAATTTTTGCAAATTTTTTGAAAATTAAAAAAAATTGCAGTCTGATATAGCCTATATACCCTCACTCATACGATGCTGTCACACTCAATTTTGAAGATACAGCGTCGGCGATGTCATTTTTGAAATCAGGAGGACCAGATACGTACCCCGCACCACAAATCACATCATTTTAGGGAAAAAAAATTTTTGCAAATTTTTTGAAAATTAAAAAAAATTGCAGTCTGATATAGCCTATATACCCTCACTCATCCGATGCTATCACACTCAATTTTGAAGATACAGCGTCGGCGATGTCATTTTTGAAATCAGGAGGACCAGATACGTACCCCGCACCACAAATCACATCATTTTACGAAAAAAATATTTTTGCAAATTTTTTGAAAATTAAAAAAAATTGCAGTCTGATATAGTCTATATACCCTCACTCAATTTTGAAGATACAGCGTCGGCGATGTCATTTTTGGAATCAGGAGGACCAGATACGTACCCCGCACCACAAATCACATCATTTTACGAAAAAAATATTTTTGCAAATTTTTTGAAAATTAAAAAAATTTGCAGTCTGATATAGCCTATATACCCTCACTCATACGATGCTATCACACCCAATTTTGAAGATAGAGCGTCGGCGATGTCATTTTTGGAATCAGGAGGACCAGATACGTACCCCGCACCACAAATCACATCATTTTACGAAAAAAATATTTTTGCAAATTTTTTGAAAATTAAAAAAATTTGCAGTCTGATATAGCCTATATACCCTCACTCATACGATGCTATCACACCCAATTTTGAAGATAGAGCGTCGGCGATGTCATTTTTGGAATCAGGAGGACCAGATACGTACCCCGCGCCACAAATCACATCATTTTACGAAAAAAATATTTTTGCAAATTTTTTGAAAATTAAAAAAAATTGCAGTCTGATATAGTCTATATACCCTCACTCAATTTTGAAGATACAGCGTCGGCGATGTCATTTTTGGAATCAGGAGGACCAGATACGTACCCCGCGCCACAAATCACATCATTTTACGAAAAAAATATTTTTGCAAATTTTTTGAAAATTAAAAAAAATTGCAGTCTGATATAGTCTATATACCCTCACTCAATTTTGAAGATACAGCGTCGGCGATGTCATTTTTGGAATCAGGAGGACCAGATACGTACCCCGCGCCACAAATCACATCATTTTACGAAAAAAATATTTTTGCAAGTTTTTGGGAACTCCTGAAAACTTGCAGTCTGATATAGCCTATATACCCTCACTCATCCGATGCTATCTCACTCAATTTTGAAGATACAGCGTCGGCGATGTCATTTTTGGAATCAGGAGGACCAGATACGTACCCCGCGCCACAAATCACATCATTTTACGAAAAAAAAATTTCTGCAAGTTTTTGGGAACTCCTGAAAACTTGCAGTCTGATATAGCCTATATACCCTCACTCATCCGATGCTATCTCACTCAGTTTTGAAGATACAGCGTCGGCGATGTCATTTTTGGAATCAGGAGGACCAGATACGTACCCCGCACCACAAATCACATCATTTTACGGAAAAAATATTTTTGCAAATTTTTTGAAATTTAAAAAAATTTGCAGTCTGATATAGCCTATATACCCTCACTCATACGATGCTATCACACCCAATTTTGAAGATACAGCGTCGGCGATGTCATTTTTGGAATCAGGAGGACCAGATACGTACCACGCACCACAAATCACATCATTTTACGAAAAAAAATTTCTGCAAGTTTTTGGGAACTCCTGAAAACTTGCAGTCTGATATAGCCTATATACCCTCACTCATCCGATGCTATCTCACTCAATTTTGAAGATAGAGCGTCGGCGATGTCATTTTTGGAATCAGGAGGACCAGATACGTACCCCGCACCACAAATCACATCATTTTACGAAAAAAATATTTTTGCAAATTTTTTGAAAATTAAAAAAATTTGCAGTCTGATATAGCCTATATACCCTCACTCATCCGATGCTATCACACTCAATTTTGAAGATACAGCGTCGGCGATGTCATTTTTGGAATCAGGAGGACCAGATACGTACCCCGCGCCACAAATCACATCATTTTACGAAAAAAAAATTTCTGCAAGTTTTTGGGAACTCCTGAAAACTTGCAGTCTGATATAGCCTATATACCCTCACTCATCCGATGCTATCTCACTCAGTTTTGAAGATACAGCGTCGGCGATGTCATTTTTGGAATCAGGAGGACCAGATACGTACCACGCACCACAAATCACATCATTTTACGAAAAAAAATTTCTGCAAGTTTTTGGGAACTCCTGAAAACTTGCAGTCTGATATAGCCTATATACCCTCACTCATCCGATGCTATCTCACTCAATTTTGAAGATAGAGCGTCGGCGATGTCATTTTTGGAATCAGGAGGACCAGATACGTACCCCGCACCACAAATCACATCATTTTACGAAAAAAATATTTTTGCAAATTTTTTGAAAATTAAAAAAATTTGCAGTCTGATATAGCCTATATACCCTCACTCATACGATGCTATCACACCCAATTTTGAAGATAGAGCGTCGGCGATGTCATTTTTGGAATCAGGAGGACCAGATACGTACCCCGCGCCACAAATCACATCATTTTACGAAAAAAATATTTTTGCAAATTTTTTGAAAATTAAAAAAAATTGCAGTCTGATATAGTCTATATACCCTCACTCAATTTTGAAGATACAGCGTCGGCGATGTCATTTTTGGAATCAGGAGGACCAGATACGTACCCCGCGCCACAAATCACATCATTTTACGAAAAAAATATTTTTGCAAATTTTTTGAAAATTAAAAAAAATTGCAGTCTGATATAGTCTATATACCCTCACTCAATTTTGAAGATACAGCGTCGGCGATGTCATTTTTGGAATCAGGAGGACCAGATACGTACCCCGCGCCACAAATCACATCATTTTACGAAAAAAATATTTTTGCAAGTTTTTGGGAACTCCTGAAAACTTGCAGTCTGATATAGCCTATATACCCTCACTCATCCGATGCTATCTCACTCAATTTTGAAGATACAGCGTCGGCGATGTCATTTTTGGAATCAGGAGGACCAGATACGTACCCCGCGCCACAAATCACATCATTTTACGAAAAAAAAATTTCTGCAAGTTTTTGGGAACTCCTGAAAACTTGCAGTCTGATATAGCCTATATACCCTCACTCATCCGATGCTATCTCACTCAGTTTTGAAGATACAGCGTCGGCGATGTCATTTTTGGAATCAGGAGGACCAGATACGTACCCCGCACCACAAATCACATCATTTTACGGAAAAAATATTTTTGCAAATTTTTTGAAATTTAAAAAAATTTGCAGTCTGATATAGCCTATATACCCTCACTCATACGATGCTATCACACCCAATTTTGAAGATACAGCGTCGGCGATGTCATTTTTGGAATCAGGAGGACCAGATACGTACCACGCACCACAAATCACATCATTTTACGAAAAAAAATTTCTGCAAGTTTTTGGGAACTCCTGAAAACTTGCAGTCTGATATAGCCTATATACCCTCACTCATCCGATGCTATCTCACTCAATTTTGAAGATAGAGCGTCGGCGATGTCATTTTTGGAATCAGGAGGACCAGATACGTACCCCGCACCACAAATCACATCATTTTACGAAAAAAATATTTTTGCAAATTTTTTGAAAATTAAAAAAATTTGCAGTCTGATATAGCCTATATACCCTCACTCATCCGATGCTATCACACTCAATTTTGAAGATACAGCGTCGGCGATGTCATTCTTGGAATCAGGAGGACCAGATACGTACCCCGCACCACAAATCTCATCATTTTACGAAAAAAATATTTTTGCAAGTTTTTGGGAACTCCTGAAAACTTGCAGTCTGATATAGCCTATATACCCTCACTCATCCGATGCTATCTCACTCAATTTTGAAGATACAGCGTCGGCGATGTCATTTTTGGAATCAGGAGGACCAGATACGTACCCCGCGCCACAAATCACATCATTTTACGAAAAAAAATTTCTGCAAGTTTTTGGGAACTCCTGAAAACTTGCAGTCTGATATAGCCTATATACCCTCACTCATCCGATGCTATCTCACTCAATTTTGAAGATACAGCGTCGGCGATGTCATTTTTGGAATCAGGAGGACTCGATACGTACCCCGCACCACAAATCACATCATTTTACGAAAAAAATATTTTTGCAAATTTTTTGAAATTTAAAAAATTTTGCAGTCTGATATAGCCTATATACCCTCACTCATACGATGCTATCTCACTCAGTTTTGAAGATACAGCGTCGGCGTAGTCATTTTTGGAATCAGGAGGACTAGATACGTACCCCGCACCACAAATCACATCATTTTACGAAAAAAATATTTTTGCAAATTTTTTGAAAATCAAAAAAAATTGCAATCTGATATAGTCTATATACCCTCACTCATCCGATGCTATCACACTCAATTTTGAAGATACAGCGTCGGCGATGTCATTTTTGGAATCAGGAGGACTAGATACGTACCCCGCGCCACAAATCACATCATTTTACGAAAAAAATATTTTTGCAAGTTTTTGGGAACTCCTGAAAACTTGCAGTCTGATATAGCCTATATACCCTCACTCATCCGATGCTATCACACTCAATTTTGAAGATACAGCGTCGGCGATGTCATTTTTGGAATCAGGAGGACTAGATACGTACCCCGCGCCACAAATCACATCATTTTACGAAAAAAATATTTTTGCAAATTTTTTGAAAATTAAAAAAATTTGCAGTCTGATATAGCCTATATACCCTCACTCATACGATGCTATCACACCCAATTTTGAAGATAGAGCGTCGGCGATGTCATTTTTGGAATCAGGAGGACCAGATACGTACCCCGCGCCACAAATCACATCATTTTACGAAAAAAAATTTCTGCAAGTTTTTGGGAACTCCTGAAAACTTGCAGTCTGATATAGCCTATATACCCTCACTCATCCGATGCTATCTCACTCAGTTTTGAAGATACAGCGTCGGCGTAGTCATTTTTGGAATCAGGAGGACTAGATACGTACCCCGCACCACAAATCACATCATTTTACGAAAAAAATATTTTTGCAAATTTTTTGAAAATCAAAAAAAATTGCAATCTGATATAGTCTATATACCCTCACTCATCCGATGCTATCACACTCAATTTTGAAGATAGAGCGTCGGCGATGTCATTTTTGGAATCAGGAGGACCAGATACGTACCCCGCGCCACAAATCACATCATTTTACGAAAAAAAATTTCTGCAAGTTTTTGGGAACTCCTGAAAACTTGCAGTCTGATATAGCCTATATACCCTCACTCATCCGATGCTATCTCACTCAATTTTGAAGATACAGCGTCGGCGTAGTCATTTTTGGAATCAGGAGGACTAGATACGTACCCCGCACCACAAATCACATCATTTTACGAAAAAAATATTTTTGCAAATTTTTTGAAAATCAAAAAAAATTGCAATCTGATATAGTCTATATACCCTCACTCATCCGATGCTATCACACTCAATTTTGAAGATACAGCGTCGGCGATGTCATTTTTGGAATCAGGAGGACCAGATACGTACCCCGCACCACAAATCACATCATTTTACGGAAAAAATATTTTTGCAAATTTTTTGAAATTTAAAAAAATTTGCAGTCTGATATAGCCTATATACCCTCACTCATCCGATGCTATCACACTCAATTTTGAAGATAGAGCGTCGGCGATGTCATTCTTGGAATCAGGAGGACCAGATACGTACCCCGCACCACAAATCTCATCATTTTAAGAAAAAAATATTTTTGCAAGTTTTTGGGAACTCCTGAAAACTTGCAGTCTGATATAGCCTATATACCCTCACTCATCCGATGCTATCTCACTCAATTTTGAAGATACAGCGTCGGCGATGTCATTTTTGGAATCAGGAGGACCAGATACGTACCCCGCGCCACAAATCACATCATTTTACGAAAAAAATTTTTTTGCAAATTTTTTGAAATTTAAAAAAATTTGCAGTCTGATATAGTCTATATACCCTCACTCATCCGATGCTATCACACTCAATTTTGAAGATACAGCGTCGGCGATGTCATTTTTGAAATCAGGAGGACCAGATACGTACCCCGCACCACAAATCACATCATTTTACGAAAAAAATATTTTTGCAAATTTTTTGAAAATTAAAAAAAATTGCAGTCTGATATAGTCTATATACCCTCACTCAATTTTGAAGATACAGCGTCGGCGATGTCATTTTTGGAATCAGGAGGACCAGATACGTACCCCGCACCACAAATCACATCATTTTACGAAAAAAATATTTTTGCAAATTTTTTGAAAATTAAAAAAATTTGCAGTCTGATATAGCCTATATACCCTCACTCATACGATGCTATCACACCCAATTTTGAAGATAGAGCGTCGGCGATGTCATTTTTGGAATCAGGAGGACCAGATACGTACCCCGCGCCACAAATCACATCATTTTACGAAAAAAATATTTTTGCAAATTTTTTGAAAATTAAAAAAAATTGCAGTCTGATATAGTCTATATACCCTCACTCAATTTTGAAGATACAGCGTCGGCGATGTCATTTTTGGAATCAGGAGGACCAGATACGTACCCCGCGCCACAAATCACATCATTTTACGAAAAAAATATTTTTGCAAATTTTTTGAAAATTAAAAAAATTTGCAGTCTGATATAGCCTATATACCCTCACTCATCCGATGCTATCTCACTCAATTTTGAAGATACAGCGTCGGCGATGTCATTTTTGGAATCAGGAGGACCAGATACGTACCCCGCGCCACAAATCACATCATTTTACGAAAAAATTTTTTTTGCAAATTTTTTGAAATTTAAAAAAATTTGCAGTCTGATATAGTCTATATACCCTCACTCATCCGATGCTATCACACTCAATTTTGAAGATACAGCGTCGGCGATGTCATTTTTGAAATCAGGAGGACCAGATACGTACCCCGCACCACAAATCACATCATTTTAGGGAAAAAAAATTTTTGCAAATTTTTTGAAAATTAAAAAAAATTGCAGTCTGATATAGCCTATATACCCTCACTCATACGATGCTGTCACACTCAATTTTGAAGATACAGCGTCGGCGATGTCATTTTTGAAATCAGGAGGACCAGATACGTACCCCGCACCACAAATCACATCATTTTAGGGAAAAAAAATTTTTGCAAATTTTTTGAAAATTAAAAAAAATTGCAGTCTGATATAGCCTATATACCCTCACTCATCCGATGCTATCACACTCAATTTTGAAGATACAGCGTCGGCGATGTCATTTTTGAAATCAGGAGGACCAGATACGTACCCCGCACCACAAATCACATCATTTTACGAAAAAAATATTTTTGCAAATTTTTTGAAAATTAAAAAAAATTGCAGTCTGATATAGTCTATATACCCTCACTCAATTTTGAAGATACAGCGTCGGCGATGTCATTTTTGGAATCAGGAGGACCAGATACGTACCCCGCACCACAAATCACATCATTTTACGAAAAAAATATTTTTGCAAATTTTTTGAAAATTAAAAAAATTTGCAGTCTGATATAGCCTATATACCCTCACTCATACGATGCTATCACACCCAATTTTGAAGATAGAGCGTCGGCGATGTCATTTTTGGAATCAGGAGGACCAGATACGTACCCCGCGCCACAAATCACATCATTTTACGAAAAAATTATTTTTGCAAATTTTTTGAAAATTAAAAAAAATTGCAGTCTGATATAGTCTATATACCCTCACTCAATTTTGAAGATACAGCGTCGGCGATGTCATTTTTGGAATCAGGAGGACCAGATACGTACCCCGCGCCACAAATCACATCATTTTACGAAAAAAATATTTTTGCAAATTTTTTGAAAATTAAAAAAATTTGCAGTCTGATATAGCCTATATACCCTCACTCATCCGATGCTATCTCACTCAATTTTGAAGATACAGCGTCGGCGATGTCATTTTTGGAATCAGGAGGACCAGATACGTACCCCGCGCCACAAATCACATCATTTTACGAAAAAAATTTTTTTGCAAATTTTTTGAAATTTAAAAAAATTTGCAGTCTGATATAGTCTATATACCCTCACTCATCCGATGCTATCACACTCAATTTTGAAGATACAGCGTCGGCGATGTCATTTTTGAAATCAGGAGGACCAGATACGTACCCCGCACCACAAATCACATCATTTTAGGGAAAAAAAATTTTTGCAAATTTTTTGAAAATTAAAAAAAATTGCAGTCTGATATAGCCTATATACCCTCACTCATACGATGCTGTCACACTCAATTTTGAAGATACAGCGTCGGCGATGTCATTTTTGAAATCAGGAGGACCAGATACGTACCCCGCACCACAAATCACATCATTTTAGGGAAAAAAAATTTTTGCAAATTTTTTGAAAATTAAAAAAAATTGCAGTCTGATATAGCCTATATACCCTCACTCATCCGATGCTATCACACTCAATTTTGAAGATACAGCGTCGGCGATGTCATTTTTGAAATCAGGAGGACCAGATACGTACCCCGCACCACAAATCACATCATTTTACGAAAAAAATATTTTTGCAAATTTTTTGAAAATTAAAAAAAATTGCAGTCTGATATAGTCTATATACCCTCACTCAATTTTGAAGATACAGCGTCGGCGATGTCATTTTTGGAATCAGGAGGACCAGATACGTACCCCGCACCACAAATCACATCATTTTACGAAAAAAATATTTTTGCAAATTTTTTGAAAATTAAAAAAATTTGCAGTCTGATATAGCCTATATACCCTCACTCATACGATGCTATCACACCCAATTTTGAAGATAGAGCGTCGGCGATGTCATTTTTGGAATCAGGAGGACCAGATACGTACCCTGCGCCACAAATCACATCATTTTACGAAAAAAATATTTTTGCAAATTTTTTGAAAATTAAAAAAAATTGCAGTCTGATATAGTCTATATACCCTCACTCAATTTTGAAGATACAGCGTCGGCGATGTCATTTTTGGAATCAGGAGGACCAGATACGTACCCCGCGCCACAAATCACATCATTTTACGAAAAAAATATTTTTGCAAATTTTTTGAAAATTAAAAAAATTTGCAGTCTGATATAGCCTATATACCCTCACTCATCCGATGCTATCACACTCAATTTTGAAGATAGAGCGTCGGCGATGTCGTTTTTGGAATCAGGAGGACCAGATACGTACCCCGCACCGCAAATCACATCATTTTACGAAAAAAATATTTTTGCAAGTTTTTGGGAACTCCTGAAAATTTGCAGTCTGATATAGTCTATATACCCTCACTCATCCGATGCTATCACACTCAATTTTGAAGATAGAGCGTCGGCGATGTCATTTTTGGAATCAGGAGGACCAGATACGTACCCCGCACCACAAATCACATCATTTTACGAAAAAAATATTTTTGCAAGTTTTTGGGAACTCCTGAAAACTTGCAGTCTGATATAGCCTATATACCCTCACTCATCCGATGCTATCTCACTCAGTTTTGAAGATACAGCGTCGGCGATGTCATTTTTGGAATCAGGAGGACTAGATACGTACCCCGCACCACAAATCACATCATTTTACGAAAAAAATATTTTTGCAAATTTTTTGAAAATCAAAAAAAATTGCAGTCTGATATAGTCTATATACCCTCACTCATCCGATGCTATCACACTCAATTTTGAAGATACAGCGTCGGCGATGTCATTTTTGGAATCAGGAGGACCAGATACGTACCCCGCACCACAAATCACATCATTTTACGGAAAAAATATTTTTGCAAATTTTTTGAAATTTAAAAAAATTTGCAGTCTGATATAGCCTATATACCCTCACTCATCCGATGCTATCACACTCAATTTTGAAGATACAGCGTCGGCGATGTCATTTTTGGAATCAGGAGGACCAGATACGTACCCCGCACCACAAATCACATCATTTTACGAAAAAAATATTTTTGCAAATTTTTTGAAAATTAAAAAAATTTGCAGTCTGATATAGTCTATATACCCTCACTCATCCGATGCTATCACACTCAATTTTGAAGATAGAGCGTCGGCGATGTCGTTTTTGGAATCAGGAGGACCAGATACGTACCCCGCACCGCAAATCACATCATTTTACGAAAAAAATATTTTTGCAAGTTTTTGGGAACTCCTGAAAATTTGCAGTCTGATATAGCCTATATACCCTCACTCATCCGATGCTATCTCACTCAGTTTTGAAGATACAGCGTCGGCGATGTCATTTTTGGAATCAGGAGGACTAGATACGTACCCCGCACCACAAATCACATCATTTTACGAAAAAAATATTTTTGCAAATTTTTTGAAAATCAAAAAAAATTGCAGTCTGATATAGTCTATATACCCTCACTCATCCGATGCTATCGCACTCAATTTTGAAGATACAGCGTCGGCGATGTCATTTTTGGAATCAGGAGGACCAGATACGTACCCCGCACCACAAATCACATCATTTTACGGAAAAAATATTTTTGCAAATTTTTTGAAATTTAAAAAAATTTGCAGTCTGATATAGCCTATATACCCTCACTCATCCGATGCTATCACACTCAATTTTGAAGATACAGCGTCGGCGATGTCATTTTTGGAATCAGGAGGACCAGATACGTACCCCGCACCACAAATCTCATCATTTTACGAAAAAAATATTTTTGCAAGTTTTTGGGAACTCCTGAAAACTTGCAGTCTGATATAGCCTATATACCCTCACTCATCCGATGCTATCTCACTCAATTTTGAAGATACAGCGTCGGCGATGTCATTTTTGGAATCAGGAGGACCAGATACGTACCCCGCACCACAAATCTCATCATTTTACGAAAAAAATATTTTTGCAAGTTTTTGGGAACTCCTGAAAACTTGCAGTCTGATATAGTCTATATACCCTCACTCATCCGATGCTATCACACTCAATTTTGAAGATAGAGCGTCGGCGATGTCATTTTTGGAATCAGGAGGACCAGATACGTACCCCGCACCACAAATCACATCATTTTACGAAAAAAATATTTTTGCAAATTTTTTGAAATTCAAAAAAATTTGAAGTCTGATATAGCCTATATACCCTCACTCATAAGATGCTATCACACTCAATTTTTAAGATAGAGCGTCGGCGATGTCATTTTTGGAATCAGGAGGAACAGATACGTACCCTGTTGTGACCCAAATATGGTCACAATTGTATATAATGAGAGAACGTGGAGAATATTCACGTGACCGAATATAGATAGGAAGGAGGAATGAAAGAGTGAAAGATAATCAGTTCAGGTTTATAGACCGGACCTGAATAGGGAGTTCGGGTTTATATACCAAGCCTGACTGGCAGCTCGGATATAGTAGCAGATCCGAGGAGGATGGCAGGATAGAGCAGGTATGATAGTAGGAGCAGGTTTAGGTATAGAATCACCATCATATGGAGCACCAATGGCACCGCAGCTACAACTACGACGACGAAGGAGTTAAACCCATCTATCGTGTACACATAATAAAGTGTTATGTACATATGTTCTCTTACTAAGTCTTCCCATAAAGGTTAACGATACAAATAGTAAAGCATTCTACCACTAATAAGGCATTGAATATGCCACCCGAACACCTTTTGCAACATGGTGCATCGACTACCGAATCGACCGGTGCATAGCAGACGAAAATTCGCAGTTGAAATAGTATCGTATCGTAACCTGGGGGCTTAGGCAGGCAGGCGGAGCAGAACATAGAAACACTAGGCAGGTAGCAGTACACCTGTGAAATCAGAGAACAACCATGAAGGCAGCATGGTTTAGCAAGTGAAGTTGAAGAATATTGGCGGACCAATAGAAGTGGTGTCGGCAGATTGATAGGCGATTCAGAGAGCAAAAGGCAGATTAGCGTGGGTTCTGTCTTTGAGCAGTATTGTTGAGAGCAACGGCCACATGGAGTGTTCGAAGAACAGGAGTGGGCCCTTAGCGGTGTTGGAATGCGGTTAAGGAATGACCGATAAGTACTGATAAAAGATCAGAAATCTGCAGACTGAAACATTCGGTGTCTGTGGTTGACATGATCAGTTGCAGGAGCTGATTTCATGAATGTCGCAGGTTATGCAGGCCTACACAGTAGATATGCAAATCGCAGATGACAAGCGAGACAAGAAAAAGCTTTTGCAGGCCGGACAGGAAAAAGCAGTATGGTCCGAGGAAGACCACGGAACGTGATGAATACTGCGAAGAAGCAGTGTAGTAACACTAAATAGCTGATAACAGGTAATCAGTGCGGCTGCGAGAGAAAATAGGATAAAAACACGCAGGATTTTGTGATAAGCCATGTAAGGATGGAAGGAGTCGGTGACTCCTTGATAAGAAATCATGAGGATATGTAACATAAGTGCAGTGATCAGATCCGAAGAACAAAAGCAAGAAACAGTGCGGAAGGGGGCAATATTAAACAGTCAGTCGGAGACTATCGACAAACCTACTTCTTCGTGAGTAAGAAGTGTTCTGTGTCGTGAAATTTATACAGACTCTCGGTTATGTGTTGAGTATACGCGACGCAGTAACCAAGCAGGAGGAATCAACCTGCGAGTAGGAGGAATCAACCTGCGAGTAGGAGGAATCAACCTGCGAGTAGGAGGAATCAACCTGCGAGTAGGAGGAATCAACCTACGGATGAGAGGCCAGACCGGAAAGCAGAGTATGTGGCCGCGTATTCGCTGAAAGGAAAGGGACTATTTCCGGGTGCCGTTCTAGCTGAAGCTAGTGGTATCGAAATGAGGTGACTGTAAAGAATTCGGAGGGAATATCCGAAATCGGGGGGAATTTCCGAGTGCCTAGGGGAAGAATATCAGATTCCGGAGGAAAAATCCGACAACCCGAACCGGAAGCAGCTAGAGTAGTGAAACCTACGAATTGAGGCGGGATTATCCATCTTTTCGGCAGGAAACCCAACTGTAGAGGCGGGATACGACGTGTTTTTCCGTATACGTCAACAGAGACAGAATTGGGTCAGATCAGAGCACAGTCATGTTATATATATTGATCGAAAAGTGACCAGAACATAATCCAAACGTGAATATCAGGACTACTGTAGAAGAATGTAAAATAAAGAGACGTGAAAAGATACTGGAGAATACAGTAAGATATAGAGACGTGAAGAAACGTGACCTGACACAGGTCAGAGATCGGGCAGATAAGTCGGATAGGGTGAATAGAAATCATTCCTTCAATTGATAAAGCAGCTGAAAGGTGAGGTGAGCAAGGGGGAGCACCGTAGATACAGTAGGCGGAGAGTTGGGACAGTAGTAGGTGCACGGCAGACAGTATGAAGGCTAGGCAGGTGTTGCGGATAGGATTGGAAGGGACGATAGTGGAACATGGATCACCAGCCGCAAGGTTGAAAGGATACTGGAATGATGGTGCAACATTCTCTGGATCCTGATCCATGAGCCACATCGTTGTGGTTACCCCAACCACTACAGTACCAGCAGCTAACCTGTCTAGAGTTGAGAGTAAAGAGCGCAGGTAGACCTAACAAGTCATAACAGTGTCGTTGAAACGGAAGTGGAACTAATGGAATATAGTAGATGATTCAGGCTTATCAACACGTGGTGATTAGTTAACAACGTCGACAACGGATATAATTGGAAAAATAGTGAGTTTAGCAGGTGAAAGATACAATTAGCGGAAAGATGAATCGGATCCCGTTGTATGAGAGTGACATGTCAGTGTCGTGTGGGAGTGCCCGTGGTGGGCATCCGAGAGAAGCCTACCGTAACCCACATCCACATCGTAGTACTAACAATGGTGCAGGTGCGGGTGCACCACAAATCACATCATTTTACGGAAAAAATATTTTTGCAAATTTTTTGAAATTTAAAAAAATTTGCAGTCTGATATAGCCTATATACCCTCACTCATCCGATGCTATCACACTTAATTTTGAAGATAGAGCGTCGGCGATGTCATTTTTGGAATCAGGAGGACCAGATACGTACCCCGCACCACAAATCACATCATTTTACGAAAAAACAAATTTCTGCAAATTTTTTGAAATTTAAAAAAATTTGCAGTCTGATATAGCCTATATACCCTCACTCATACGATGCTATCACACTCAATTTTGAAGATAGAGCGTCGGAGATGTCATTTTTGGAATCAGGAGGACCAGATACGTACCCCGCACCACAAATCACATCATTTTACGAAAAAACAAATTTCTGCAAATTTTTTGAAATTTAAAAAAATTTGCAGTCTGATATAGCCTATATACCCTCACTCATCCGATGCTATCACACTTAATTTTGAAGATAGAGCGTCGGAGATGTCATTTTTGGAATCAGGAGGACCAGATACGTACCCCGCACCACCAATCACATCATTTTACGGAAAAAACATTTTTGCAAATTTTTTGAAATTTAAAAAAATTTGCAGTCTGATATAGCCTATATACCCTCACTCATCCGATGCTATCACACTCAATTTTGAAGATACAGCGTCGGCGATGTCATTTTTGGAATCCGGAGGACCAGATACGTACCCCGCACCACAAATCACATCATTTTACAAAAAAACAAATTTCTGCAAATTTTTTGAAATTTAAAAAAATTTGCAGTCTGATATAGCCTATATACCCTCACTCATACGATGCTATCACACTCAATTTTGACGATCAGAGCCTCGAGTTTTTTTCACCCTAGATATAGGGGTGAAAAAAATCAGAGCCTCGAGTTTTTTTCACCCTAGATATAGGGGTGAAAAAAATCAGAGCCTCGAGTTTTTTTCACCCTAGATATAGAGGTGAAAAAAATCAGAGCCTCGAGTTTTTTTCACCTTAGATATAGAGGTGAAAAAAATCAGAGCCTCGAGTTTTTTTCACCCTTGATATAGGGTGAAAAAAACTGGGATTCCTGATTTTTTTCACCCCTATATCGTATCTGAATTTCAAGGCACATAATCGAAAACGCGGTCCATACATATTGAACTAGACTTAAAAAGGAACAATTGTGTGTTGTTTCACCAAAATCCATCGAGCCATCTCAAAGTTATTGACGAAAGTGTGATTATTTGCACTGACTGGAGTACTGTAACCACAGTATCTGAATCTCAAGGTGCATAAACGAAAAAGCAGTCCATACATATTGAACTAGACCTGAAAAGGAACAATTGTGTGTTGTTTCACCGAAATCCGTCGAGCCATCTCAAAGTTATTGACGAAAGTGTGATTATTTGCACTGACTGGAGTACGGTAGCCACAGTATCTGAATTTCAAGGCACATAATCAAAAAAGCAGTCCATACATATTGAACTAGACCTGAAAAGGAACAATTGTGTGTTGTTTCACCGAAATCCGTCGAGCCATCTCAAAGTTATTGACGAAAGTGTGATTATTTGCACTGACTGGAGTACTGTAGCCACAGTATCTGAATTTCAGGGCACATAATCAAAAAAGCAGTCCATACATATTGAACTAGACCTGAAAAGGAACAATTGTGTGTTGTTTCACCAAAATCCATCGAGCCATCTCAAAGTTATTGACGAAAGTGTGATTATTTGCACTGACTGGAGTACGGTAGCCACAGTATCTGAATTTCAGGGCACATAATCAAAAAAGCAGTCCATACATATTGAACTAGACCTGAAAAGGAACAATTGTGTGTTGTTTCACCGAAATCCGTCGAGCCATCTCAAAGTTATTGACGAAAGTGTGATTATTTGCACTGACTGGAGTACGGTAGCCACAGTATCTGAATTTCAGGGCACATAATCAAAAAAGCAGTCCATACATATTGAACTAGACCTGAAAAGGAACAATTGTGTGTTGTTTCACCAAAATCCATCGAGCCATCTCAAAGTTATTGACGAAAGTGTGATTATTTGCACTGACTGGAGTACTGTAGCCACAGTATCTGAATTTCAGGGCACATAATCAAAAAAGCAGTCCATACATATTGAACTAGACCTGAAAAGGAACAATTGTGTGTTGTTTCACCGAAATCCGTCGAGCCATCTCAAAGTTATTGACGAAAGTGTGATTATTTGCACTGACTGGGGTACTGTAGCCACAGTATCTGAATTTCAGGGCACATAATCAAAAAAGCAGTCCATACATATTGAACTAGACCTGAAAAGGAACAATTGTGTGTTGTTTCACCGAAATCCGTCGAGCCATCTCAAAGTTATTGACGAAAGTGTGATTATTTGCACTGACTGGAGTACGGTAGCCACAGTATCTGAATTTCAAGGCACATAATCAACAAAGCGATTCATACGTTTGGAAATCTATTTGGTGACGCACCCAGAAAGGGGAAAATGTAAAGATTCGAGTTATTGATATATCACCAAACTTGGAAACTTTGGCACTTGTTCAAGTAGCTGATCAGGTTGAGGCGATGAAGAACTCCTTACCGTTTGAAATGAGGTATGTGATATATTGATTATTTATCAGCTGATAAGGAATATTATAGAGAGAAGTTTGCAAACATGGTCACTTGGAAAATGAAAAACTAAATATCTCAATTTATGAATAAAGCAACATTTTTTTAGTCACAGTACTTTATTAAAACTCGAAGAAGAAAAGAAGAAAAATATGAGATCACGATGCAAGAAAAATAAATAGAAACAACACGAGAGATCATTGACCGGTTTTGCAGGGAAATCTGTTGCTGAAATATTTTCAGCCAAAGAAAAATCACAAATGGGTTTGTTCGGTTTCTTGATAGAATATCATGGAAGTGTCGCTATTTCCACGAATCAATGGCGATGTTTGCCATTTTGGTCCGATCGGGGCGCTTCGGGCCGATGAGGGTCCGTCGCAGATGCTTCGGGAGGTGGATCTGAAAATTAGAGCTTGAAAAAGTCTGGATTTGTTTGGATCTACCTCTTCGGGAACTCCGCCATTCCATTAGTCGTCATGATACTCTGATCATCCCCAATATCATTCTTCATCTGAAAATCAAGCCCCTTAATGATTTGATCTACCTATATCTACAGTACCTGTAGCTGAGTATTCAACAATCCATAGAGTATCCAATTCGATGAGGATCCAAAATAGGGCAATAAATGGACACAGTAGATGGCGAACAGCACCCATTCAGAGTTGGTGGCTGGTAACCCGAGTAGTGACATGATAATGGCGTATAGGACCGAGAACCAGTATGGGGTCCAGCAGACGAAATAGACGGCGGCGATGAGAACTGTGTAGACAACGACACGACGGACTGGGATGGCGGATCGGGGTAGGACTCTGGAAGATGGATTTGATTCTCGAGACTCAGAATTTTTCAAAAGTTACCTCTTATGAGCATACAACTTGTTGATAAGTTTCAAATTGAAATATACAATCAAGATAAGCGGTACGACGTATCCTAGTACAAATGTTCTGTAATATCAACTTTTATTTTTGTCGGACCCAATCCACCACTTACGTAGATGTGAACCAGTAAAAAATTGGTGCAGGCATCATATCACTACACTTGAATACCCTGACTCTCGTGATATTCGCACTATCATGCGCTTTCAACTCATGTAGTACCATCTCTTTGGCTTTCGCGTAGGTTAACATGGGAAGGAGTAGGACGAAGGCGATGAGTGATAAGCAGGTGATAGTGGAGACGACAAAGGTTCTTGAGCGGAGCCGATGTTGGTGGGGCCAGCAGACGGCGACGTAGCGGTCGAAGGACATGGCGGTGATAAGGAAGGTGCTCACGATTCGACCGACACTTCCGAAGACATGGTGTAGTTTACACATGGTGGTGCCAAAGATCCAGAAGCCGATTACTGAGTCCTACAAGATTCTATGGTTGATTCAAACCATCTGTTGATACGGATCCTTACCAAAATCGCAGGTGGTAAACTTAGTGACATGACAAAATCACAGACACATAATGCTCCAATATACAGTATCGCATTGTCCCCGTGTCTCTTCATTCTGGAAAAAACACAATTATTTCCTCTTCCTCATTACTTTTTTTTCTACGCAGTCGGAAAAAACAACATATCATTTTTTCCCCAGTCCAGACCGAAAACAAACCTTTTTCGTCGATCCTCAACAACACCACGGATGATGGTGATAATTGACGAATTGCCACAGACGCCGACGATGAAGCATAGAACGAAGACGACAACAACTATTAGGACTTTGGGTTGGAGTTCCTGGAATGGTATTGATATTGGTGGTTCTATGGATGGATCTATGGATCTATGGATTACGATCTTGTTGAACTTTGGTAAATCTATGAAGTCTATAAGATACAAATCAATGAAATGAGTATCTATGCAACGTGTAGATAATTGGCCAGATCTATGCTGCTTTTTTCAAAAGTTCTATGAGGATATATGTATCAAAAACATAGAACTGATTGTCAGTTTTGCGAAACTATGCAATTTTTTCCAATCATAGACCACGATTTTTTGGGCTTTGATAAATCTAGTCTCCTATGAGATATCAAAATCTATGGAATGAGTCATAGATCTTTGGGTAAATCTATGCATAGATTTGTAGACAGTTGGTCAGATCTATGCTGCTGCTTCATAGATTCCATAATAATCTATGTTTCAAAGTCATAGAATTGATAATCAGTTTTTGAATCTATGCAAATATTCTGAAGGTTCTATGAGGATCTATAGATACATCATAGAAATAAGGATCTATGAATATCAACCTGTCAATATTGGATCTATGCGATTTTACAGAGATTCTATGAACCATCTCTGTTCTATGAAACTCTCCCTCATAGAACTTGCAAGTATCCCTCAAACATGTTCGCAAGAAATTTCCCATCACTCTCCCAAAAAAATCCTCGAAAATCTCAATAATTCATAAGGTTTCGCGTGTGTCTCGAATGCAAACCTCAAACCTATCCATCATTATTGCCTCCCCTTTTTTCAATTGACTCCTGCCCCCCCCCCCCCCCCCCCCATGGGATTAGGATTCGTGAAATACACGAACACACACACAATTTCCAGGGAATTTTTTCAATTCATAGAAACAACAACAACTATTATTGTTTTCAAGCACTATGGTTATTTTTCCTATTATTTGAGCACTTTGGCGTGTTCAATTGTGATTCGATAAAGGGGAGAGGGGTAGGGTACATGGCATGTTTTTTTGTAGTTTGTAGGTGATTTTGTTAATCCTCAAAATGGGTTGATATTGCGAATATCATGATATTGAAGTAGGCAAAAAATTTTCAAAAAATTTTTGGAACTTCATCGTTCAAAAAAAATCCGAATATTTTAACTGTTTTGCACTGATATTCTAAAATTGCTTGGATCGAAATAAAAGTGACATAAATTTTTTTTTGAAAAAAATCAGAGCTCCGAAAATGGAGCACTTCGGGTAATCAAAACGTGATTTTTCACAACTTTGCAGTTTTTTTGGAAAATAAACGGAGAAAAATTTCGTGACGACCGGGAAATTTTGTTGATTCAAAGTTTTTGTCAACCAAAAATTTTGAATCGCCAAATTTTCTGATCCTTGATATTTTTCTAACTTACTCTTTTTGGGGCTCATTTTGCTCATTGGGGGCTCAATTTGCTCATTTTGGGACTCATTTTGCTCAATTTGATCTGATTTCAGACTATGATAATTTTTGAATTTTTAATTTTTCTCAAAAGTTCATTTTTTTTCATCGAATTATCTGGAAATAAAAAAACTGATTTTCCAGACAACCTCAAAATATCGGATACAATTTTGGATTTTCAGAAAAAAAAGTTTCTAAATTTTTCAAAACTCTAAAAAAAATTCACATTCTTCTTGCCCAACTCCACATTTTTCCATGAAAAAAAACTTTCACCCCGACTTTCAGTCTACCCAATGCATCACAGATCCCCCATCATCCATATCCACCTCATCATCCATTTATCCCAATAATAGTGGCGGGGCACTAAAATTCAACAATTTCCGCAACAATTTCATCTTCATTTCCGCTCCCTCTCTCGCCATTTTTTTTTCATCATGCAACACAAAAAAGTTAATTGAATTCCAAGGGATTAAACAATCGAACCACTTTTAGGGCAAGTGCATCAGTTTTTGATTCTACCCAATTTGACAAATATATATATAGATATATATCAGTGATATTGCAATCAGGTGATAATATGATAATATCATGAGGACAGTAGGCGGTTTCTTCGAAACAGGTGAAAGTTGGATTTTTTGCAGGGGAAAGGTTGGATGACGTTTTTTGAAAAAAAGTCATGTGCTGGAAGTTTTGAGATGACGTTTTGGGATGGAAGAATTAAAGTGTATATATAGATTAGGATGGGATGATTCTATGGATTCTATGGAAGACTGCGATGTTTGGATTCTATGGTTTATGGATTCTATGAGTCAGGAACTCCGGGAACGTTGGAGTTTGTTAGAACAAGTTCTATGGGTTCTATGAAAAATGTCTGGACCCATGATCGGTTCTATGAATATCAGCTGCCATAGAATTTGAAGTCTGGATTTTCCGGATTCTACGATTCTATGGGTTCTATGACTGTTGGAGATTCTATGAAAAAAGTTCTATGGTCTGAAGATATAATGGATTCTGTGAATACCAGCTGTCATATAATTGCAAGTTCTATGACTGGATTCTCCAGATTCTATGAATCTACAGGTTCTATGACTTCAATTCTTCATAGATCTATGACTATGAATTCTATGAATGTATTTGTAGATTCTACCACCATTCCTAACATCAACTATTTAGAATCATAGAATTCTATGATTCTATGAACCTTAGATTCTCATAGATCCCAGATTCTATGCTTCTCAATTTCCATAGAATTCTATGAATCTATGCATTCTCGCAACACTCCATCCTTTTGTTCCAGACCACCCGGAAGCATTGCAGCAAAAAAAACTAACTCACTGAGTGAAAAATGATCGGAATGCCAATAAAAAAAGTATTTTGTCGCTCATGCCCATTCTTTGTCTAGGCATTTCCCACTCACTCTATTTTGTGTGTGTGTCCATCAAAACAAGGCGAGTAGACGAAATTTGAGATTTTTAGGCAGAAAATGAATTCGATTAGGCTGGTTGACAAGTTCTATGCGGTTCATAGATCTATGGATCTATGGATCAATTCCATAGAACCTGCGAAAAACACAAAATTGTTGACACCCCAGCGCATAGATCCGTATCTTGTTTTCATAGATTCTATGCGGCATAGAATCAATTCTATGCTTGACTCATTTTCAGATTCTCACGCTTTGTGCCAGAAATCAGAAATCTATGTGTCTTACCTTTCAAGTTCTATGACTTTTGTCTGGTGGCCTAGATTCAGATTCGATGGAGCATAGAACCTAATCACTAATTCTATGGACATAGAACCAAAAGTTTATTCATAGAACTTAAGATTTTTGACAACAAAACATAGGTTTTATGGAAAAGCATAGAACTTGAAATCTGTGATACTCCATAGAATCAGGTTCTATGAAGGAACAAGAAACCTGAAGCTATGAACATCAATTCTATGGGCATAGAATCTTGAGATTCATAGAACGTTCACTAAGAAAACTAGGTTCTATGGAAAACATAGAACTTGGAATTTATGCCTCTAAATAGAGAATCAATAAGCATAGATTCAGGTTCTATGGAGCATAGAACCGGAAAATTGAAAGTCAACGATTCTATGGCATAGAACCTTTCAAAGTTTATACATAGAACTTGAGATTTTTGACTAAAAAAACTAGGTTCTATGAAAAAACATAGAACTAGAAATCTATGCCTCTCCACAACAAAATCTATGATCAAAGAACTAACCTGTATCGGCGGGTACACATTGCGGACCCAAAACGGACCGCCCGTCTGATTCGGACAATACAGTATGCCATCGGATTGTTGAATGCAATTCTCGGTATCTATGGACGCCATCACTCGACTGTAATGCATATTGTAGATATCGAACTCGGTCGATGCGTCCATTCCGGACCACGCGTGACGCGGAATAATGGCGGCTGACGGGGTTTTTGGAGACAGAAGAATGAGAATTCAGATGGCTACGGGGCGGGTAGGCGTGCTCGGTGAGTCGAGACTCCGCCCACTTTTTTGTTGAGCATGGAACATGTTTGGAGGGGGGAGAGATGGATTGCATGATAAGAGAGAGTGGGGGAGGAGGTAATGGGAAATTCTATGGAATTCTATGCATGTTTGGAACGCGAATTCTATGGATCTATGGAGTCTACACGCAAGGTTTCAAAATTCTATGGAAATTAGTATAGTTCTATGCCATAGATCCAAGGTTCTATGAATTGGTAGTTTCCTAGAAAACCGAATATCTATGGTTCTATGAAAGTTCTATGATGAAACATAAAAACAGGAAATGAACTTTTTTGGCACCATAGATATTTTCAATATGGGATGAACATTGAAATGTGTTTTGCCATAGAACTTTATGAATTACATGGATCTATGGTGCATAAAGTTCTATGCATAGAACTTTTTATAAGATTTGCAATTCTATGAGTTCAGTCATAGTTCTATGCTTTTTTATTTTTTTCAGTAATCGAATGTGAGGTTCTATGCATAGAATTTCCATGAATCTATGGTGCTTGGTATATACGAGTAGAAATTCTCTGATTCTATGCTTAGATCTTCCATTGACAAAAGCATAGTTCTATGCCATTTTTTCCAAAACCTGGTATCTATGAAATTCTATGCATAGAATTTTATGAACCTTTGAACCTTTTCTCCTTTCTCTCATTAGGTTCATTTCCCGGATTATCGCCCTCCTGCCTCTCATTTCATCTCTAGTTTGACAAATCTCATATTTCTTCTCCTTCTCCTCCTATATTTATATATATTCAACTTTTTCACATATCTTGTGGAAAAAGTTATTAGTCATTCTCCCAACATCACTTTCTGATTTAGTTTTTTGTTGAAAGAAACAGGTGAAATGATATGGAGTACGGTAGATGGATGGAAAACAGGAAATTGGATGAAGGAGTGGGGGTGTTTGAAACATTGCAGATGATTTTTTTGAAAAAGTTTCTTGATTTTTGGTCATAGAACTTCATAGAATTGAAAATAATTGCTTCATAGAATTTCGTAGAACGAAGTTCTATGATCCATAGAATTTCATAGATTCATGTGTCATAGAATCAAAAAAAAAACCATTGTGAAAAAAGGATCATACAGATTTTTTTCAATATCTATGATTTTTGGCGATGCATAGAATTCATAGAATTCAAAAAAGAAATATCGAAAAAAATACATAGAACTTCATAGAACTCAGCAAAACATATCCATAGAATCATAGAACTATGAAAATTCTCGCAATATTTTTTTCATAGAACCTCAAACGAACTGAGCATTTTCTCCATAGAATTTCATAGAACTTTAAAAATGCTATGAGTTTTATGACTCACTGTCCATAGAATTATACAAGAGTTGCATAGAACTGAATAAATATTAGTGATATTTTTTCATAGAACCTCAAAAAATATATGATTATTTTTCCATAGAACATCATAGAACTTGAAAAATGCTATGAGTTCTACGATACTTTTTCCATAGAACCTGAGAAAGCTTTCATAGAAATTCAAAAATTCTATGATTTTTTTCCATAGAATTTCATAGAATTCCCAAAGTTCAAAAATCCAGTACTACAAATCTTCAGATTAGTTTCAATTCTATGAAAAAATTATTTTTGCAAATAATCGAAAAATGAGATTAGTTCAGTAGATATAAAAAAATTTGAGCTTCACTCATCTGAAAAAAGTAATATTTTTATCTACATTTTTTCGAATGAATGTGTCTTGATTTTCTTTCAAAGCCACAAAATTTGCACAAAAAAATTTTCGAGACATCAAAACTCAAAAAAAAATCTGAAATTTTCAGTCAAAAATTTTTTCCTTCCAGACTGAATTAATTTTGCACGAAAATCCCACGAAATCCCAAAAAATTTCAGCTCAAAACGTCTGGAAGTTTTTTGATGATCTACTACCGTAGTACATCGTGTAGGCGGGTGAATTTCAGCTGCTCAAAAAAAATTTTCAACATGAAAAAAATTTTGTGAAAAAAAAATGTTGCGAATTGGAAAAAATAACATCTGGAAGACAGGGGTCGAAAACTAAATAAATAATATTAATCAATGAGGAAATGTAATTTGACGTAGAAATTCGATTTGGGGGATGGAGGCTGGAAAAAGACGTCATGCGCCTTTAAAGTCCAGTCTGTGGTCACCTTTTCTAGTTTCTATGGAAATCTATGCATAGATTTATGGAATAGTAGAACTTTGGTTCTATGAAATTTTGAAGTCCACTGAGAGGTTGTTTGAGAATTATGGTTCTATGGAATTCTATGCATAGATCCTTAGGAGAAAAGAGTTCTCGTTTCTTAAAATTCTATGCATAGATTATATGAAACTGGTTTGACAATATTATGCGTAAATGTGATTCTATGAAGTTCTATGCTCAATATCCCGGATCTATGAGGCTGGAGCTGGCTTGTATGAAGATCTATGCATAGAACACTAGTAGATTCAAAGTTTCCAGGAGTTCTATGAAACTATCGGATTCTCAATTCTATGCATAGACCATGAAAACCTGAAGATCGAGTGTAGTATGTTCTATGCATAGAATCACCAATGATGGAGTTCTATGCATAGAACCTTTAATAGGGAATCGAAGTTCTATGGAATAAATACCGTATATCTGTTGGTTCTATGGACAATTGTCATAGTTTCTGGGATACTTAGTTTCAAGGTTCTATAAAAAAAGGAAAGTTGGACGGTTCTATGAAAATCTACGATATTATTTCCATAGATTCAAAATTTTTCGGTCGATATCTATGAAATTTCCACAAAAATTCTATGCAATAAAAACCATAGAATCTCTCATCCTACAATCAACAGTTCTATGATTCATAGATCCATAGAACCAACAAAATTCTATGCCATAGATACAATCCAAAACACATGTTAAAGTACGTCGATAAGGGCCTGAATCAAAAAAAAATAAAATGCGACAAACAATTTGTTGGCTGGATCGAGTCGCTTCCTATGGCTTCTTACTCGAATCCCCTTTTCTCCACGCCTACAAATCGGATTTTATGGCGAGATTTTTTTTCAAAATTTTTCTTATCAACATAAATATTTTGTTTTTCTAATTTTTTTGACTCATAACTCGATATTTAATTTTTGGAATTTTTTGAGTAAAAAATCTGAAAATCTGGATCTTTTTCAGGCCAAGAATGTTTGAGATTAAGCTTACCAAATAATGTTTAGATCAAATTATCAAAGATTGGGAAAAGTACATAGATACATAGAATCAAGTTTTGGGGCTTTATAAGCTTTATAGCATAGAATCTAGTTATATGAAACATGGATCTATGACTCATAGAATTCATAGATCCTAGAGTTCTATGATAAGAAGTTCTACGGAGTAGGTAGTATAGATTTGAGATTCTATGGACAGAAGATTATATAAAGAGAAGTTCTATGAGTTTTCCTTTTGGAATTCTATGATTCTGGTATCATAGAATTCATAGATCCAAAAATTCTATGGAGGAAAATTTGATGGATCAGAAACGTAGACTTGATATTCTATGGCATAGAACTATTCTGAAAAGTCTACGGGCGTAGATTCTGTATTACAAAATTTGAAGTTCTATGGTTTTGCTGTCATAGAATTCAAAGTTCTATGACTGAGAATTCTATGGCATAGAACTAGCCTAGATTTGTAGTTCTATGGTTCTATGACGCGAAAAAATCAATATTTTGAAGTTCTATGAACAGCTGTCATAGATCTGAGATTCTATGGTTATAAGAAGCATAGAACATCTCGATTCGGTGTTCTATGGTCATTTGATTGATATTGCGGGGTTCTATGGCATAGATCGGGAGTTCTATGAAAAATCACAGTTCTATGCCCGATCTAAGTATGATAAGTTGTGATTCTATGATATTTCAAGTGAAAATTCGACAAATTCTATGAAACTTGGAACAAAAAAAACTATAAGAATCGAAAATCTATGGTATATACGAAAAAAATTAAACTGGAATTGAATTGACCTCTGACACATAACTCAATAATATTTCACATGATTCATTGGCCTATTTCAATTTTCTCAAAAAAAAAAAATCTCGATTCGCTCTCGGAAAAAAATGAACAAATTGTGAACGAAAGAGGAAGGAACAATTAGAGGAAAGGCGAAAAAAAACAAAACAAGGAATAAGAAATAAATTGGAGAATTTGGGATGAGGTTGAGTCAGGATGATGTCATGATTCTATGGATCTATGGTAAAGACAGAGGTAAACATAGATATGGATTAGATGGAATGATTAGGTTCTATGAATTTGGAGGTCTATGGAATCATAGAATCTATGGATCTATGAGTATCAGGATCTATGCATTCTACGCAAGGAGGTGGAGAATCTATGGATCTATGGATGTTTGAAAAACCATATTCATAGAATTCTATGGACCTATGAATGGATCTATGGATTTCGAAAACTTGAAGCTCCATAATTTTGAGAAACTATTCATAGATTTGCAATTTTTCAGATATATCAACTATAGATTCTATGAAATTCCTCAGTTCTATGGCGTCTTCTAAAAATTCTATGCCACGAAAACCGAAGTTTCTATGGATCTATGCTTCCTCTGTCATCAGCGTTATCATAGGTTCTATGACTAGATTTGGAGATTCTATGAAGCTTGATTCCATAGAACCAAAGAATCTATGAGCTCTCTGAATGTTCTATGGTACATTCTGAAAGTACAAATAGTTTCAAAAAGATATCTATGGATCTATGCACAATGAGAAGTTCTATGATTCTATGAAAAATCATAGATCCATAAAATCAAAATTCTATGAATATTCAATGTACCCGTCAGCCAAATCTGTCAAAAAAAAAATAGGGAACTGAAAATACCTGATATAAATCGAATCCCCGTTTGTTGTTTTTGGTCGAGACACACACACCTGTGACTGATATGTTTATCCTTTATTTTCCTGAAATAAGACGATTTTGAGTGGGAAGAAGCCAAAGCATAGAACTAGAGCGAGGGTTCTATGCATAGAACTCAAAGTACGAAAATAAAAAATGACCAGACTTTTGAGTTCAACCAGGTGTTGAAGCGTGAATAGGTTTGCTAATTTTGAATGACAAAAAATGAGGGGAATTGGGGGCGGGAGGAAGTTTCGGGAAATCACGTAAAGTGATAAGGTGATAAGGTGATAAATGCACTTTGATAACAGTGATGTATCAACTGATAAGGATATTGATATACCAACATATTGTAATTTCGCAAAGATAAGTGATATGGGAGATGATAAGTATGAGAATCAATAAGAAGTGATAATTATGATAAGAATAGTGATTAGTGATAATCATGCATCAAGCTATATAGTCATAGTGATGAGCAAATATTGGACTATGAATCTATGAATCTATGAATCTATGAATCTATGAATCTATGAATCTATGAATCTATGAATCTATGAATCTATGAATCTATGAATCTATGAATCTATGAATCTATGAATCTATGAATCTATGAATCTATGAATCTATGAATCTATGAATCTATGAATCTATAAATCTATGAATCTATGAATCTATGAATCTATGAATCTATGAATCTATGAATCTATGAATCTATAAATCTATGAATCTATGAATCTATGAATCTATGAATCTATGAATCTATGAATCTATGAATCTATGCATCTATGAATCTATGAATCTATGAATCTATGAATCTATGAATCTATGAATCTATGAATCTATGAATCTATGAATCTATGAATCTATGAATCTATGAATCTATGAATCTATGAATCTATGAATCTATGAATCTATGAATCTATGAATCTATGAATCTATGAATCTATGAATCTATGAATCTATGAATCTATGAATCTATGAATCTATGAATCTATGAATCTATGAATCTATGAATCTATGAATCTATGAATCTATGAATCTATGAATCTATGAATCTATGAATCTATGAATCTATGAATCTATGAATCTATGAATCTATGAATCTATGAATCTATGAATCTATGAATCTATGAATCTATGAATCTATGAATCTATGAATCTATGAATCTATGAATCTATGAATCTATGAATCTATGAATCTATGAATCTATGAATCTATGAATCTATGAATCTATGAATCTATGAATCTATGAATCTATGAATCTATGAATCTATGAATCTATGAATCTATGAATCTATGAATCTATGAATCTATGAATCTATGAATCTATGAATCTATGAATCTATGAATCTATGAATCTATGAATCTATGAATCTATGAATCTATGAATCTATGAATCTATGAATCTATGAATCTATGAATCTATGAATCTATGAATCTATGAATCTATGAATCTATGAATCTATGAATCTATGAATCTATGAATCTATGAATCTATGAATCTATGAATCTATGAATCTATGAATCTATGAATCTATGAATCTATGAATCTATGAATCTATGAATCTATGAATCTATGAATCTATGAATCTATGAATATATGAATCTATGAATCTATGAATCTATGAATCTATGAATCTATGAATCTATGAATCTATGAATCTATGAATCTATGAATCTATGAATCTATGAATCTATGAATCTATGAATCTATGAATCTATGAATCTATGAATCTATGAATCTATGAATCTATGAATCTATGATTCTAAAAATCTATGAAACTATGAATCTATGAATCTATGAATCTATGAATCTATGAATCTATGAATCTATGAATCTATGAATCTATGAATCTATGAATCTATGAATCTATGAATCTATGAATCTATGAATCTATGAATTTGTTATCAGTTATATGATGATAAGAGGATAACAACTCAAATCAAAATTTTGATGAAAATGATTTCGTTTATCATGATAAGTGATAACAAAAAAGTGATTAGGATGTCAGAAAGTGCTAGTCAGAACCAACTGATAATAGTGATAAGCACTGATAACATCGTCTGGAATCATTGTGACTAAAATTTCGAGAAAAAAATGAGCGAGTGTAGTTTGAGGCACCCAATGGGGCCTCTAAATATCTTGATAGCACCCACATAATCCAGCAGCATAGATCTCAAAAAAACACCATCAACAGATGATTTTTGATAAGCCAAATCACTGATAATAACACACTAATCAGATTTTTTCGAGACCGGAAAAATATTGCAAATAAATCCGTTTAAGACACCAATTTCGGAATTTTTGGCTTCCAAAAATGATATTGGTCACTTTTTTTCGGTGGTGGTTGAAACTAAAAATATGTGAGATTAGTGAAACTCTTTTTGAATGATCGGTGTGTTGTTTATGATGGAAGGAGGAAGAAGAAGAAGGAGTTTGGTGGTTTCTGGTTGATGATGATGAGATTCAAGGAATATGGTGTATTTTTGGAGCATGGGAGGAAGTATAGTATGGGAAAGGTGGTGAGCAAGTTGCAGCTAGAAAAGTTAGGCTCAAAAATTGCTTTTTGATAGTCAAATCAACGTTTCGATACTTTTTGTGACCAAGTTTTGATGAAAAAGAAAATTTCACAAAAAAGCATTGTTTGATATGGCTCAAAAGCTAGCAACTAGCAATTATAACGATTTTGTGCAAAACTTGAAACAATAGAGGTTGATTGAGACTTTGAGGATGTATTAGATAAGTGAAAGAGTGAAACATTCTGGAGCTAAACCTAAAAAAAGCAGGTCAATGAAAATTTCTACAATTTTGGCTCATGGTAGTTTTGATGAAAAAGTTGATGACTTGAACATTCAAGCCTACTCTGAGATGAATTCGGATTTTTTTGGAGCAGTTTGAGTTCATTGAAAATCTCGAAAACATTGTAGTTTGATTCAGATATATGTTACATATATACGTTAGATAAGTGAAAACGTTGAAAAACTTCTAAGTTTCAAAAAAAATTTAGTAAAAACAACCATATCTTGTTTGACCGATAATTTCAACTCGTAAAAAAATCTGGACCAAAAAAAACTTATGAGTTGAATATTCAATGTTATCCTGAATCCTCATCCTGAAGTGTTTCTGGATCAAATAGATTCTATGGATCTATGAATTTCTGATTCATAGAACCCCAAAACATTTCATAGAACTTTGAATATCGTTACCATGTTGAATGACCGACGACAAATACTATGAAACATTACCGAAAAAATTTACGGATAAATTTGGTATATTCAGAATTTTTTGCTTCCAAAATATGACTTTGATTCTATATATCAGTCAGATTTTCGAGCAACAGTAAAACTGAATTTTCCCATTGCTGGAAATCTGAGGATATTTCTGATGATATTGGACACCTTATGTGGAAAAAATAACAAAACAGTGACGTGCCTCACAAAAAATTAGGTTCTCGAGCAAAATTTTAGGCTTGCTCAAAAACCTGAACCAAAACTCATAACCTTCAAAAAAATTGGGGCAAACTATGACACATCACCCTCGAAAAAATGAGGGGTTCCAGAAGAAATCTGGGAAAAAATATTTCATATATACTCCTTATTTCCTTATTCAAATAAAGGAATGAATGCACTAAATGAGCGTCGTGAAAAAAAAGTTACTCGAATGAAAAAAGTGAATGGGAAAGTGAAAAGGGAAGTTTTTGAGAATACCAATTAGTATTTCCTATAAATGACGAAGTCCTTATTAGGTGGCACAACACAATTTAATTAATAGGGATGTGGACTAATTCATAGATTCATAGATTCATAGATTCATAGATTCATAGATTCATAGATTCATAGATTCATAGATTCATAGATTCATAGATTCATAGATTCATAGATTCATAGATTCATAGATTCATAGATTCATAGATTCATAGATTCATAGATTCATAGATTCATAGATTCATAGATTCATAGATTCATAGATTCATAGATTCATAGATTCATAGATTCATAGATTCATAGATTCATAGATTCATAGATTCATAGATTCATAGATTCATAGATTCATAGATTCATAGATTCATAGATTCATAGATTCATAGATTCATAGATTCATAGATTCATAGATTCATAGATTCATAGATTCATAGATTCATAGATTCATAGATTCATAGATTCATAGATTCATAGATTCATAGATTCATAGATTCATAGATTCATAGATTCATAGATTCATAGATTCAGAGATTCATAGATTCATAGATTCATAGATTCATAGATTCAAATCGAGCCGAGTGGGTGAATTAGTGCATTCCAAACCTATCCATTATATATGTTTTCCATCGAATCACTTTCGTTTTTTTGAGACGAAAATGAGGGGTGGAGTGAGATGAAATCGAGTTATGAGTAATATGTGCTCATATCTCCATTTGGGCTCCGAGACACCCCACCAATCATTTCTTCTCTTCTTCTTCTTTCGTTTTCACATATTTTTCAGGAAACATATCTCGATTAGAGGCGCCAAAAACACATAACAAGTGTTCGAAAATGGGGTGGATTTTTTGCAAAAATACCACAATGGGGATTGAACTTGGGACCTTTTTCTTGGAAAAAAATTACGAAAATGAGTAAAACTTGAGGGCCTATAACTCGGCTCAAAATCAAAATTTTTCCAAAATCTAAAATGATTTAGAAAGAGCATAACGCACTTTCTCGGGATTTACAAAAATGAGCTCCAGATTTTCGGATCCAGCGCACTAAAATTACTCAAAATCGGATATTCCCCAAAAAACCTATATCTAAGCCGGTATGGATATTGAACCTGGTATCTGGTGACAAAAAATCTATCAATATTTTTTGGGGAGCAAATTTCCGCAAGTTCAAAAATCTTCACCGCCTGTCTACAAAAACACACTAATTGTGGAGATCTATGAATTTGAGAACGAGGGAGGAGGTCAAATGCAAAATAAACAAGGAATTGGACATGCGACCGACAAAACTTGAGCCCAATTAATTTAGCCGGCGGAGATTGCTCATGTTTTGTTTTGCAAAAAAAATTTGTTGTTTTGGAAAATATTTAGTTACGGTAGATCACAAGAGGGGTACTGTATCAAGAAATTTTGATCTACCAAAATCGTGAAATTTTTGAAGAGCGCAAGTTTGAGAAACCGGCAAATCGAAACAGTTTCGGTAAAGCAAATTTGCTCAAAAAATGACATTTGGTAGATCACAACAGTGGTACTGTATCTAGAAATTTTTGATCTACCAAAACCGATAAAAATCGATTTTTTTAACATTGAAAAATTGAAGAGCCCGCAAAACATCGGTAGAGCGCATTTGCACCAAGCTCAAAAAATTCCGTCTTCATATTAACAAAAAAATCACTCAGTGTCATGCTCCTTTAATACAGTATCTCATAATTCCAGGTGTTAAGGTATACTGTATTTAAAGGAGCAGACCAAAACTCAAAGCTCAATTCCTGAACTTTACTTTTTTTCAGGTTTTCAAAAAGTATCATACGTCTTTATTACAGTATCCCAGCATGGTATACTGTAATTAAGGAAGCGTAAAACTTCTGACAAAAAGAGCTTGATGTAACCGCGCTCCACCAAACTTTTTCAGACTTTCAAAAAATATCATGCGCCTTTAATACAGTACCCCAGCAAAGTTTACTGTAGTTAAAGGCGCATAACACTTGATGAAAAAATTTGAAGTAACCGCGCTCCATCGAACTTTTTTTCGATTTTCAAATATTCTGAAACCATGTGTTTTGTTGCAAACGGCAATGATTCATCATTCCGTAGCAAAATAAGGAAACGAACGATAGGAAAAGAGTAATTTCTGGCGGACGCCTGCCTGCGAGAGTCACCATACACAATGCCCCGTCGGTCAAATGAATGATTTATAAGTTTTGGGTAGGAATCAAAGCAAGAAGAAAAGCCGCGAGCAAGAGTGAGTGAAAAATATTCCTAGACCCGACGCCAATTAATCGGTATTCAGGAGGACGGCGGGGGAATGTGTGATGTCATATGAGATGACACCTTCTTCCGTTTTTTTTTTTTGTGGAAGGAAGGCTATGACCAATGAATTGGTCAGGATGAAAAGGGATATGAGATATTTATTTTGCAAAGAATATTGGGAGTTGTTTTAATTGAGGGGGTTGAACTTTAAAGCGAGAGTTTTTTTGCAGGAAAAAAATGTTTTGGTATTCAGAATGTTTTGGAGCTTGGAGCAACAAATGCTCCAAGTTTTGTAGCACATTTCATCGGTGCTCAAATTGCTCTATAGTTGAGCTTCTAGAAATTCCAGTTATGGTACTATGGTTCTATAGTTCTATGGTTCTATGGTTCTATGGTTCTATGGTTCTATGGTTCTATGGTTCTATGGTTCTATGAATCTATGATTCCTAACAATTGCAGATTTTCAGAAAATTTGTGTTTTTCCAAATGCTGAAAAATGAAAACTTGTGTTTTCGAAACAAAATGAAAAGAATCAAAGCTTCATAATTTTCGATCTATCACTAAAATTGATTATTTTTACCAAAAACCTGGAAAAAAAAACTTATCAAATCATACTGATCCACTTTTGATCTTCAAGTTGATCACTTCCAATCTAATCGAGAGAGGGAGGAAGGACATGTGAATAAATATGACCATTGGTCAGGAAATAGAAAAATGGGATATAGATATATCAACATAAATATTTACTAGCCAAAGGGGAAGGAGTGGTTTGATGATTTTTAATAGAGAAGGAAGACAATAATTATTGATATTTTGAACTTTACCAATAATAAGGAACCTGAGAGCTGGATTGTGAAAAATAGGTTTAGTTTGAAGTGACTGATTTTTAGATTCGACAATTTTTTTCAGAGACAAAAAACTTTTGTTTATGTTTTGGAAACACAAAAAATTGAATTTGAGAAGTTCTATGAAAAAATCTCAAGGAAATGGAGTTCTATGAAAATTCTGGGCTAGTTCTATGCAGGTTCTATGAATTTCTACTTAAATTCTATGGACAATTAAACATGAAATTCATTGACAATCATCTGAGAAATTGTATAAAATTCTATGGAATCCTGTGAAGTCCTATGCTAGTTCTATGACAATTATTAGATAAATTCTATGAAATTCTATGAAATTATATCAAGTTCTATGCTAGTTCTATGGCCAAAACTTTCCCCACCAACAAAAAACGTACAAACCCACCTAACTATAACATTTTCATCTTTCAACTACTATAATTATGTTCGATATTTTTCAAATGTTTTTTTTCTTCCAACTAGATTATAGTATTATTTTGCCATCCATTTCATCTCAAAATAACAAGTCACATCATCATAAACACTCTATAATAATCCTAATAAGGTTTTTTGCATATTTGCCGTAGAAAAGTGATAAAAAATGCCTAGGATTATACTAAAACTGGAATAACAAGGAAATATGATATGTTAGGTTTAGGTCCAGTTGGTAATTGGTCATGGAATTCAAGTGGCGTCTCGTGGCGATAATTATTTCGAGTTTTTTGAGTTATGGTTCTTTAATTCTATGAATGTTTCTATGAAATTCTATGCCCAAAAATCAGGAAAAAATGTCAAAAACAAAAATGTTACAAATACACATTATGTGCCCCTAAACATTCCATTATTTAGGATTAGGCACAAATAAGGTGGAGATCAAATTATCAAAGATTGAAGCGTAGAATTGGGGTTCTATGGTACTATGAAGCATAGAATCTATGAAAATTCTATGGTCATAGAATTGATGATGTTCTATGAAACGTCATTATCAACATGTCATAGATACAGGGTTCTATGCAACAGTTTCTCTATAGGTCAAAAATCTTTGCATAGATCTACACTGAGATTTATAGAACTATGATACTATGTTTCCGAAGTTCTATGACTAGATCTATGAAACTCTATGGATTCCTGATTATTCAGTTTTAAAAAAATTCTATGGACCTGATATCATAGAACTGGAATTCTATGCTCTTAGTGTCTCATAGTTGCTAAGTTCTATGATCTCGAGTTCTATGAATTCTATGATTCTATGAACATGATAGTTAGCTCAATGATGAAATCATAGATCTGGAATTCTATGCTTCCAAGTTCTATGCCTACTAATCTGCCAAAGAATCAAAATTCTGTGGCCTTCAAATGTTCCTAAGTTCTATGACCTCAAGTTCTATGAAGTTCTATGAATCTACAAACATAGTTAGTTCTATGCTCAACTGTTCAATCCTAGATCTATGCTTCCAAGTTCTATGCCTACTAATCTACCATAGAATCAAAGTTCTATGGATTTATGAGCATGACAGTTAATTCTATGGTCATTTGTGAAGTCATAGATCTCTGATTCTATGCTTCCAAGTTCTATGGATCTATGAAAATTCCATCCCAAAAAAAAAACAGTTTGATCATTCAAAAATCACGACATCAAAATCAGAAGCGACACGTCCGAGTGCGGTGTGTCGAGAAAATAAATTCTCAGACAAAACAGGAAATTTGTGGCTGTAAATAAAGACCACCCAGTGAAATGGAGTGGCAGACAGATACTGGATTTGGGGGCATAAAAATATGAGAGGAGGGGAAGAAGGAGGTGTCGGATTACAAGTCTTGTTGTTTTTTTTCTGTCCGAGACAAAAAAGGAAGAAAAAAACATAATGAGGAATGAATCACTTAGGTTTAGGAAAAAAAGGGTAGGTAGATCAAAAAGTTGTGCTCTTTTGTGATCTACCGAATATTGTTTTTCTGACTTCAACCTTCACAAATCGTCATAATTATAGGGTGACTTGGTAGATCAAAAATACAAAACTTTTTTTGATCTACCAAAAGTTTCAGCAACGGTTACTTTATATTGCCTACACTATAAAATATAAAAAATTATTTTTTTGAAAAAAAAGTTGTTTTGGCTAACAAAAAATGACAAATATGATGACAAAAAGGGCGGATATTTGAAATTAGAACTTTTTGAAAAGGCGAAATAGTGGGGGATGGGGAGAGACGCAGAGATAGAGAGAGAGATTAGTTTTGGTGGAAAATGGAGGGAAATTTTCAGATTTTCAGAAAAATTTTCAGATTTTCAGAAAAATTTTCAGATTTTCAGGTAAATTTTCAGCTTTTCAAAAATTTTCAGCTTCTCAGTAGAGCTGAAAATTTTCAGACAACTCTGATTTTTGAGAAAATTTTTCGATTTCCCAAAAAAAATTTTGATTGAATTTTTCTGACAGATTCGTGATTTTCAGACTTTTTCAGTCAAATTTTCAGAAATCGCTGATTTTTAGACTTCGAAAAGTATCTGAAACTCTCTGATACATTTTCAGCCACTATTTCAAAAGTATATATACTGGAAAATAATTTCGAGATCAAAAGTATGGAAGCAAAAAGTTTGTGTGTATTTGACTTTCGAAAAACTCATCATCATCATATATATTTACCAACAACTATTTTATAATTATATTTCTCATCCGCCTCTATTTTTTTCAAATGCCAAAATATATCCGATTAATCAGGAAAACAGCAACACAAAAAGCACAAGTCATCGAACATCGGGCAAAGCAAAAAGGAAAAGCTGAAAATGTAGATACTGATATTAATCTTGATATATATTTTTTGTGGCCACAAATATACACATAATTGTGGTGTTGGAAAAGAGTAGGTTGAGGGCTACAATTAGGGAGGAGAGGTGGTTCTATGCATAGAATTGAGTGAAGTGGCATAGATCCTTGAGAGTTGGGAAGGGAAAAAAGTGTCATAGATATATGCATAGAATCGACAGAAGAGGGCATAGAACCCTGGAAGTTGAGAATTGATAAATAAGAAACATAGTTCTATGCACAGAATTGAGTAAGGTGGCATAGATCCTTGGAACTTGGAAAGTCAAAAAACGAGGCATAGATCGACGCATAGAATCCTTGGAATTTGAAGATGGAACGAAATACATATCTATGCATAGAATCATCTGAATAGGCGCATAGATCATTGGCAATTCGGAGATGGGACGAATCATAGATCTATGCATAGAATCAACAAAAGTGGGCATAGATCCTTGGTAGTTGGGATGTCGGACAGAACATGGTTCTATTCATAGATCTGAGTAGATCGTATGCGTAGTAGATCGCATAGAACTGACGAATGAGGCCTGGAAAAATCGAAAAAAAGTGAACTTCGGGAAAATCTATGCATAGAACTCCTCATAGAATTACAATGAATATGCAATAGCAAACTGTATTATGTGTGCATAGAACTTGGGAATACATAACACAAATAAAATCTATGCATAGAATCTGTTGTCGTGATATAATTTTTGTTTCAGATAAATTTCAGATCTTCAACAAAAAAAATTGGACTACAGTTAAGCCTATCAAGGCAAAACACAGAGGAAAAAATACAAAAACGCGTGACAATCCGACAAAAATTTCAAAATCACTGATGACTCAATGAAATCTGGTGTGATACATACACTCGCAAGAAAACCATCATTCTACCATTTCAACAATTTTTCCTTGTTTTTATCTAAATATTTGATATTTTCAGCAGTGTTTTTTGGCTGAAACTGACAGTTATGGACCAAAACAACGCGGACCAAAAAATTTCGATGAACCCGGAATATCAAATGACGATTTCGGAGCTTGAAGCTGCGATTAGGAGAATTGATCGGGAGTTGAAGAGATTGATGAGGGAGGCATGGTCTAATATGAATGGGAATGGATTCATGTGAGTGGATTCATAGAGTCATAGAAATCATATGAAGTGGGCCAAAAAAAATGAAGAATCTATGTGAAGATCTATGGCAACCAAACTTTTATTGAAGGATAATATGAAATTATATGAAAATGTTTAATTAGAAATCATAAAAATCCATAGAAATCATAGATCTATGAGTCATAGAACTCATAGATCCTAATGTGGATCTATGATGAGATCATCATAGCTCCATAGAACCAATCATAGAATTGTAGAATCTTTGGTGTGAAGAAAACGATATTGCTGGAAACTACGATTTTTGAACCAAGAAACACAAAAGATTCATAGAACTCATAGACACTACATATCGTCCATAGAACCATAGAACTTGAGGATTAGAAATTCTATGAAAATCGAAAGACCAATCAACTGATGTAATTGTCTGATCATAGAATTCTATGAATCTTGAAGCAATGAAATTTCATAGAATTAATAGATCCTAGAATCTATCATAATTCTATGATCTACCTACAGTATCCATTCCAGCTTCCCAACCCCACCATGCAACTACTGCGGTCAACTCGGTCACTTCACCGAATTCTGTGATATCTTCCCAACATTCGTGTCTCGTTGGAATGTGGTGCTCACTTGGAATCTGTGCATGAAGTGTCTCGCACCATTCGGATACAATCATATATGCCGTTTCATTGGCTGTCAACACTGTTTGACTGCCGGATCGAGCGATCATATGCACCACTCGTCATTGTGCCATCGCGCATTTGCCGGACCGTTTCAACCATTCGATTTCAAAAGATTCTACTAAAAGTGGGCGGAGCTTCGTCCTTCTTGATTCACACAATTGTTCAAATTGAATAAAAATGTCAAAGTTTAAAAACCAAGCGTCACATGTAGACTACAGGTGAAAAATTTTCAGGGGTTTGAAATGTATTTTTGTATCATGGAACGAGAATAGATTTGGTTGAATCATGTGATGTTAGAATATTGAGGGATCTATGCATAGAATTTTCCATAGATCCTTAGGATAGAGAGAATCAAAGTTCTATGCCATAGAATTTCATAGAATTTAGTAAGGAGTATCTACGGCTATCTATGCATAGAATTTTCCATAGAACTATATATAACATGAAACGCTGATCTATCAGGGAATCTATAGATCTATGCATAGAACCATCCATAGATACGTGGAGAAAAGGACCATAGATTTACAAATGTTTTTAGTATCTATGCATAGAACTTTCAATAGAATTATATTTTACTTAGAACAGTAATCTGTCCGGCATAGATCTATGCATAGAATTGTTCATAGAAGTTGATAGTGGTTTGACGAATCTTGGTTCTATGGTGAAATAGGAAGTTTCTATGCATAGAACCACTCATAGATACAAGATGTGAAATTGAGGAAAAGTCAAAGATCTATGGTAGAGTTAAAAGGATATACATATGCATAGATATAAAAAAAATCGTCCTTATCTATGCATATTATTTTTCATAGAACTATATATAACATGATGCACTAATTTATCAGGTAAAAATCTATTCATAGGTCATTCATAGTTGTTGATAGTGGTTCAAAGATTCCAGGTTCTATGGAAAGATTGAAAGGATCTACGCATAGAATTTACCGAAAGCCTCATGAGCATAGTACTTGATTATCATAGTTCTATGCCATAGAACTGACGAGAAAAAAGCGAAAAAGAAGAATGACAGGAAAATCTATGCATAGAACTCTTCATAGAATCGTTCTCTATATAAAACATAGAATTGTCTATGCATAGAACTTGATGATTCATTACAAAAAACAAGGAAATCTATGCATAGAGCCTACTCATATTATATCAAATAAGTAGAAAAATTATGCACATATCCAAGTATGATTACACTTTTGATTAAAAAAACAGGCTGAAAAGCAATAACAAAGGTACTAATTGGAATAGTATTACCAAGGGTCTCGACACGGAAAATAAAAGAATGCTGAAAAATTTCGAGGAACAAGACATCATATTTACGTCAGATGATAATACAAAATGTGATCAACTACAAAGTGTTTTTTGAAGTTTCAGATTTTTTGGAGAAAAAAGTGCAGGGCACTTCTCTCAAAAAATACTGAAATGGCGGGGACGCTTTTCTCTGAAAATAGGCACAAAGAACAATAAAACTGGAAGAAATTGGATGAAAAACACCATTTTTCATCCAATTACTTTTTATGGGTTGTCTCAGCTAGGTCATAGATTCATAGATTCATAGATTCATAGATTCATAGATTCATAGATTCATAGATTCATAGATTCATAGATTCATAGATTCATAGATTCATAGATTCATAGATTCATAGATTCATAGATTCATAGATTCATAGATTCATAGATTCATAGATTCATAGATTCATAGATTCATAGATTCATAGATTCATAGATTCATAGATTCATAGATTCATAGATTCATAGATTCATAGATTCATAGATTCATAGATTCATAGATTCATAGATTCATAGATTCATAGATTCATAGATTCATAGATTCATAGATTCATAGATTCATAGATTCATAGATTCATAGATTCATAGATTCATAGATTCATAGATTCATAGATTCATAGATTCATAGATTCATAGATTCATAGATTCATAGATTCATAGATTCATAGATTCATAGATTCATAGATTCATAGATTCATAGATTCATAATGAAACAATTTTTTATGGAGCCAAAGTGTTGGGCGGAGCCCGCACTTTGTCTCATCAGGAAGTTGGATGACTGGAAGGAAATGAATGAGTGAATAAAAATAGAAGAGAAGTGATATATGCATTTTTCCTCCTCCCTCAATAAATTGCATTTCTCTCTCTCACTTTTTTCCATGTCAAGTTTTTTATTTCCAATCCAATTCATATATATATGTACATATCACAAATGGTTATAAATAAATATTGGTTTTTGTTTGAATTCCAATTAGTTTCGTGTTGCACGTTTCTTTGAGAAAAGTTCGATGGAGCGCACTTGCATTGCTCAATAAAATTTGTATCTAGGGATGTAGAAAATACAATTTTTCAGAAAAAAAGGTAATTTCGTGGTAAGACCTTCTGACAAAAAAAATATCCAGACAAGGCAAAAAAAAAGAAAAAAAAGTCACATAGCAAGAAAAAGTTATTAATTAAAACCGTGTCTAGTATCCATGTTGTTCCATATATTTTTTTCCCAACACAATGGATATTGCGTCATCCATCCTCCTTCTTTGTTGTATATTACTTTTTTCCTGCAAAAAAATATGGTGAAGTTTGTTTGAATGGACAGATATGTCGGAGAACGGAAAATGGTAGGATGGTGAGTCAAGTGAATTTTTTCAGAGATGTTCCAGTTTCAGATAAGTTTCGGAATGTTGTCAAAAATTTTTGTAGCATCAAATATCAGGGTGAACAATTTGGGAGGATATTCAACAACATTTTTTCTGATATTGAGAATTTAATTGCTTGCCTCTGGAAAAAATCTGAATCTGGAGTAACTAACATGTTCAAAACCCTTGATTTCAACTATGATTTTCTGTCAGAAAGCAAACTTTGCTAGATTTACAGAACGTCAGGAGAATCTCATGGTATGTAAATTGAGTCGGTTAGATATTCAAATGCGTTTTTGCAAACTATTTCAAAAATAGAGTTTGGAGTGTATCAATTTGGATCATTCAAGTTCTTCTGTTCACTTCTGTTACAGAAGTTCTGTATCTTTGGTTTAGTATTATAAAGTATATCAATTGTGCCCTTAAAATTAATTGAAGTAATCGCTCATAGTAAAATTTTAAAAAGTACTATTAGTCAATAAACCTTCATAAATCACATACCAGCTTCTTGTAGAATTAACTGGAACGAAAAACACTGTTTTTTAGGTTTAGGTCCATTTGCAGGTTTGAGGCGAAGGATGCAAAAATCACTATGAGTCATGTACGTTTCGAAAAAAGGGGAAACTTCAGAATCCTGGAAACTCGCAACTTTTGTCATGCGTGAAACAGAAAACATCTCATACTTGATGTTTCAAAAAAGTGGAACTTAGATTCGAATCTTTTTCTTCAAAACAGCCGGCTTCATCCAGGTTCTGAGCGTTATGTGTTTTTAATGACCTCAAACATTCTGTATCATCAAAAATTGTGATCTACCAGGATGAGAAGCTGGTAGATCAAAAATAAATCGACTATGTCAAAAAGTACTTCACAACTATTTTTGAGCGACAGTATACTACAGTAGGATTCCAGTGTTTTCAGATTTCAAGAAAAAAATTTTCGCTTTCATATTTTTCAACTTCTTCTTCTTCTTTTCAAAAACATGCCCTTACTCTCTCCAACTCCCTTCCCAATTATATTTCTCTCTCCTCCATTTTTTATTTTCTCTCTCTCTCCTCTCCCTCCCTCTCTCCCTTTCCGTTTTTTTCGCCGAAGAGAGATGAGCAAAAGCGCGGTCCATGTCTCTGCGTCTCCTCCAAAATCCATACTATTTCCATCACCCAACCCGAAACAATCACAAAAAAACAATGTGCCTGCGTCTCGTTGGAAAAAAAAGAAAAGGCGAGAAATCGTCTTATTCACATATTTTTATTTTTGTTTTGTGATTCTTTTTGACCGAGGAAACGTGGCGTTTAGAAATTTTATTGTCCCAATTTTATAGGTTTATAAACATTTTGTACATTGATATAAACAAATTCCTGCCCCATTGGTTTATACATTTTTTCCGCCACGTGATGATATGTTTTCGTAGTCGTTTTGTCACTGATTTTGAGAGGTCGCTTAGTGTCAGTTTGCATGGATGAAAGAATTTTTTCCTTCATTTTTTGAAGTTTTGAGTAGAAAATGAAGCTGAAAGTTTCTCAGAATTTTCTGCGGTTTGAGAAATTTTTGAAAAAATGGAAAATCAAATTGTCTTTGATGTTGGTATTTCAAAAACAGTGATAATTCGTGAAAGTACAACTTTCGTCATAGTTCCATAGTCTGAAAATATTGATTCCAGAAGAACTCCTCAAACTTTCAGAGTCGTCTTTTTTCTTGAAATTTTACAGTTTCATTTATAATTCAACTATGAGAGTTTTGATAGTCAGGCGATTATTCACGTACTTTATCTGTATATTTTTGATAAAATATTTTATAGTTCCATTTTCGATTTTTAACACAAATGCATTATACTCCCATAGAATTTAGGAAAAGCACTGAAAGTTCCATATGGCTCTGGAAGTCATATTTTTGTTTTGATCCATAGAGTTTCAAAGAAATTCTTTTTTTGCGAAATTTCAGTTTCATAAATAATTCAACTATGATATTCAGGCGATTATATGGTTTTCAATGTTCACATCTTTGGTAAATTTTAACGTAGTTCCAATTTCGATTTTTTCCGAATATTATCATCTTACTAAAATTTTCAAAATTGCAAAACAAATTTTAATGTTTCAGAGCTTTTGTAATTTTAGAATTGTTAAGTCCCCGATGTTAGTCGTGTTCGTGATAAATTCATCACTCTCAACTTTTTGGATACTTATGTATTTATCATCCTTATCATTTATCATTCATCTAGTTCATCATACTTTTTTCTTTTTTCTTTTGATGTTTCCATATTTTCTGGATTTCTTATTAATTTTCCTCTTTCCCAAAAATTTCAAATACCTAACTATTCTAATTCCAGATGTCCACCGCCACTCCCCGTCAAACCGAATCGCCACCCAATACACCAACAGCCGGCCGCACTCGCTCATATTCGACCACTCAAGTCGGTCAAACTGGATGTATTTGTGGCTCAGTTGGTATTGGTAAGTTTTTTGGAAAACATCTGAAAATGACAAATATAAAATTTTCAGCTTTATCTGCCAACACATTGGCTGACACACTTGGCGTCTCACCGTTGTATAAACAACAGGAGTGAGTTTTTTTGGCATTTTTTTTTCAAAAGTTGAGAGTTCATTGTTTCATTTTCTTAATTTTTTGAAGATGAAAAAAAATCTGATAATCCCAGTTTCAGAAGATTTTTTCGACTGACTGGCAAATGGAATTTTCTCCAAATTTGAAACAATCTAAAAATTTCCTGACCAGTTTCTCACATTTTTCCACTAATTTATTTTCGATGAAAAATATTTTTTTGGTCATTCTCAAGATTCTCTTCACAAAAATAATTTCCAAAAATTCCAGCTCAGCCCGCTGGAACGCGGCGGCTCAAGTCTACCGCACATCGCGTGCCGTTTCACCAACACAAGAAGAAAAGTTCCACTTTGATGTTCCACCACAAACACTGATCAATCAGATGATGAGTCCGAAATTGTCGATTGCAAAGTAAGAAGTATAATAGTGGAACAAACAAACAATAAAAATAATTTCAGAACGCCTCTTTCATTGGAAGACATTGCAGATATTAATCGACGACGACACGATATGGTGAGTTGAAATTTTTTTTTGAATTTTGTGATTTTGCTGGTTTCGTTGAAACTTTGCATCAAAAATTTGGAAAATGTGAAATTTTTATTCCAAAAAACTTGAAATATACCTTTAAAAATTTTTACATGACGAAACTCCAACCAAAAACTTTTGATGCAAAAATTTTGTTGATCCGAGAAATTTGTTTGAATTTTTTTGAGACAATTTTTTTCAGTTTTGAAAAGTTTCCTGAAACAGGAAAAATGTAAAAGAAAAAAATGGAAATTTTTCAAGCTACTTTTTTAACAAAACTTTCTAGAAAATATTATTTTTCGAGCCAAATACACCATATTTCTTCGAATAGAGCGGCACTGCAAACTCTATCGGAGAATGATCATATCTCAGAATCTAGTACAGTTATCAAAAAGTTGTCAACAGCAAACTTGTAGCTGAAGTTTTGATCTACAAATTTGTAGTTGACCACTTTTTGATAGCTCTTCTAGATTTCTAGATATGAGCATTATACGGCAGCGTTTCCAATGCCGCTCTATTCGAGGAAAGACGGTAAATGTGACAGATCAGAAATTCCTCAAGTTATTGAAAAAATATGTTTATAATAAACATATTTTAATCTTTGAACACAAAATTTTTTGAATTTCTTTCATTTTTCCAGGAAGGCGGCATAATTTCCCCAACCGACGAGATCGGTCCACTCGAGCTCGAAGCAATCGCAGCGGTTCACGAGTTGGCTCATGAAGTCCAGGATATTTCAGTGTCCGAGATGCTTCCCAGAACAAGTGACTTGATTTTTGTTAATGTCAAAACACAAGAGGGTACTATAGTTGGTTACTGTAGTCTTGGTATACTGTAGCTTTCCAGGGTCACCGTACACCTTGGAATTGACAATGAAAGGCTGGCGGATTGCCTCTTCTCATACTGATTGTATGAATGGAGATTATACCAAGGTACCTATCAAGGGGCTGTAAATTTTTAAACATGATACATTTTCAGATCTCATTGCACACAAAATACTACAAAAATGCGCGAGAGCTGCTTAAATTCATCTCGCCGGATCATGCGACTCGATTCAACGAATGTGTAGCTGAAAAACTGGTTCAATTAGCTGAAGTCAAGGCCAAGTAGATCAAAAGTTTTATTTAAAAAGTATCATAAATGGGAAAACAAAGAGATCATAATAAAGTGTAAATACCAGTATTGTTGGACACATTTTAGATGAACAAAGAGCAGTAGAATTTTTTCGATTCAGAAAAACTACAAATTCCTGACACTTGAGTAGACTTCCCGTAAAAGTCTCATGTAGGTTCCGCATAATTCGCCTGTCCCGGTTTTAAGACCATTTGAGAGATACGCAATGGCTAGGCCGGATTCAGCATCCATGTGCACGAATTGACCACCATAGCCGGGATGGCCGAAGGTGTAGGCACCCTGGAAACATATAGTTGGGTGGATATAGAAGAACTCATTTTGGGGTAGCATAGAATTTCATAGAACTGATTTGAAACAGTTTTCTTTCATAGAATCAGAAAAAAATTATTCAGAAATGATGCATAGAGATAGCTCTTAGACAGTCTGCGAAGCATAGAATTTCATAGAACTTGTTTGAAACAAAAATATGATTTCATAGAACCGCGAAGTATGGTTCAAACATGAACCATAGAACTCCTCAAGCTTCATAGATCTTCATAGAACTAGGCTTTTAGAAATCGCCCTTCATAGAACCATAGAATTTCATGCAAACTGTATAGAATATCCATTTATGTAATGTAACAATTAGATTTAGAAAACCATAGATCTTCATAGAACTTGAAAAGTACCATAGAATTTCATAGAACTCAGTTGCACCGGTGATGAGTTTCATAGAATTCTATGGATGCATAGAACTCAATATGTGTTTTCATTTCCGAGCATAGAACTAGCAAAGATCATGTTTTCAATTATGGCAAGAGGCATAGAACCAAAATTTAGAAGCATAGAATTTCATAGAATCTGAACTTGGTCGCATAGATCTAGAGATTGCTAGCATAGAAGCCTACACCCATAGAATCATAGAATTTCATAGAACTGCATAGAAATTGAAAAAAGCCACTAACCGGCACAATTGGATGTTTCTCATAAAAAAATCCATGTCCCTTGATCACCGGCCAAATGGTCACCTTCTCCAAATGCCAACTATTGAGTGTTGGTTGTCGAAGTTGGTCGAGTGTCGAGTTGGATATTATTTCCTGAAAAAAAAACTTTTTGTAGGGTCAAGAATTTGTAGTCTAGACTATATACAAATATTTGTTTTTTTTCCAAACCCCATACCTTTTCAACAACCATCGACAACAGTCTCGCGACATCCCTCGCGTTTCCAACCGCCGTCACTGCTGGTAGATTCAGCGATACGATTTCCGGATCATTGAGTACTACCGTATCATAATTGACTAGGAGCCAATCCGGATTCGATCGCATTTTTTCAACCAATGTGTCGAATCGAACATACATCAAGAATAGCATGGCAATAATTTTTGGATCCTTGATAATGTCTCTGGTAAACTCCCAAAGTGAAGGGGTAGTAAGCCTTGCCAAAAATGGTGCATCTTGAATTTTCGCGCCAATTGAAATATCCAAATCGTTAGGTTTAGCAATTTCCTCCTCGAAAAATTGTTTCACATCTCTGCCCTTGTGATCTACCATTCTGACGATACCATCCAAAATAAAGCCAAATGTGACAGCATGATATCCACTCGCCGTTCCAGGAGTCCATGCTGGTACAGTATTCTCCACCTTTTTCATCATCGCCATTCCATCTTTCACATCTTCGATACTAACACTTTCACTGAGGTACGGTAGTCCAGCCTTGTGACTTAACACATCCTCGATGGTTGTTTGATTCTTACCGTATCTACCGTACCCCGGCCAGTAGTCGACCACTTTGTCGTTGTAGGATATCAAGCCGCGATCGACTAGAACGGCAATTACTATTGAGGATATTGCCTGAAATTTTTGTATCAGAATTTGATTTTAAAAAGTTGTATCTACCTTGGAGCTCGAGAAGAGCACACTTTTTGTGTCCTGCTGCCACTTCCTATCAGCCTCCTTATCAGCGTACCCACCCCATAGATTGATGACTTCTTTGCCTTGATAGAAGACGGAGAATGCGGCACCTTCACGTTCTTGACCTTGTCCGAAGTTGCGGCTGGAATAGAGGTTCTATGCATAGAATTTTTGGATCTATGATCATAGAAATTTCGAAACAAGGTTCTATGCATAGAATTCGTAGATATATGGTCATAAAAATTTTGGAATTCTATGCAAAGAAATCAAAAACTTTGAAACAAGGTTCTATGTATAGAATTCTTAGAATTATGGGCATAGAACATTTGAAACAAGATTCTATGCATAGATATTAAAAATCTATGCCACAAAAATTTCGAAAAAGGTTCTATGCATAGAATTCATAGATCTATGACCATAGAACTTTTGGAACAAGATTTTATGCATAGAATTCATGGATCTATGGTCATAGACGTTTTGAAATAAGTTCTATGCACAGAATATAGAGATCTATGGGCATAGAACATTTGGAACAAGGTTCTATGCATAGAATTCATAGATCTATGACCATAGAACTTTTGGAACAAGATTTTATGCATAGAATTCATGGATCTATGGTCATAGAAATTTTTTTAACAATGTGCTATGCATAGAATTCATAGATCTATGGTCATAGAAATTTCTAAGCAAGGTTCAATGCATAGAATCCATAAATCTATGGTCATAGAAATTTTGGAGAAAGGTTCTATGCATAGAACTCACGAATCTATGGTCATAGAATTTTGGAACAGGGTTCTATGCATAGAATTCATAGACATAGAATTCATAGATCTATGACTATAGAACTTTTGGAACAAGGTTCTATGCATAGAATTTCATAGATGTACTGTCATAGAAATTTTGAAACGAGATTTTATGCATAGAATTCATAGAGCTACGGTCATAGAAGTCTGGAACAAAGTTCTATGCATAGAATATATAGATCTATGACCATAGAACTTTGGGAACAAGGTTCTATGCATAGAATTCTTAGATCTATGATCATAGAAGTTTTGGAACAAGGTTCTATGCATCGAAATTATGAATCTATGGTCATAGAAGTTGTGCAGCAAAGTTCTATGCATAGAATTCTTAGATTTGTGGTCTTAGAATTTTTGGAACACTATAGTTTCAAGATAAGAATCTGACCTTGGAATTTTTGTCAACAAGTTTCTTTTTGGGGTGAAAGTTAGAGAAATAGCATGAGAAATGAGAGACGCAGACAATTCAAAAAACTCACCGAAACGCCTCAAGAACACTAGAAAATCGTGGATCCACATATCCACTAACATGATCATCATTGACATATGGTGTCAACCAACATGACAAAAATGGTTGAACCACCAATGGCACCGCCAAAATGTATAAACATCCAAGTGTATCAAAATCGAGTCGCATTGTGTTCTAAAGAAAAATGTATAGTGTATGTTTGTTTGAGGGCAGCAAAAGTGGGCGGAGCCAAATACAACTAGTTGTTTTGTTCTTTTGTCTTCTTAGGTTGTTATTGGTTTAGGACGAACTGAACTATTTTTGAGGAAGGACGGAGTGAACTTTTGGGGACCATAGAACTTTGGTTCTATGGAGAGGTTCTATGCATAGAACTTGGAATCGATAGTTGGGTTTGAACTGAACTGGCTAGTTTTGCTTATCAGTAGTGGAAATGGGGAATGATAATTCGGACATCGCGAACTTTTTTCGGAGCAAAATATATATACTAAGGTTCAGAATTTCGACACTTTTCGGTGATGGAGCCTATGAAATTTGAAAAAAAAATGATAAAAAGTGATGAGACTTGGAAAAAAGTAAGTATTTATATATCAACTGACTGTCTCAGCATTTTTAATTTGAAAATTGTTCCGTGATTTGTGATACCCCAAAATTATCGCGTTGTGTTTTGTCAAGTCATGACGTCTTGTTTGAACTATTCCCCTCCTCCTTCTTGGCTTTGTTATGGTAAGCATGGTGTGCAGAAATCACGAGAAACATATGATCGCCAAAATATCGCAAAAAATATGCCTCATTTCCGATTTTTTCGCAGGTTTTTTGTAGATGTTCTGAAATTTTTGAGGTTTGAGCGTGCTCAAATTTTGCACCAAGCTCTTAGAAGACTTCAACTTTGCAAAAAAAATTGAAATTTAGATTGTAATTTTTCCCGGAATTTTTCGAAGAATTTAGAAACAAACAATATTTTCATCCGTTAGATTCTTCAAGTTCTATATAACAGACGGTAGATCACATTATCTACATAAAAGCCTTGAGTGAGCTTCAAAGTTTCATTATTTGTTTAGTTTCTGTAGTTGTGACAATAATTTGCCGAATGAATGTTTATTGAAAAAAATACCACCGAGATTTATGGGCGAATTGTAATTTCTTCTACAGTTTCATTTCTAGGTGGGAAGGACGGCAACGTTGGATAAGGTAGCCATCGAGAGGTGGTTTTTCTCCGCAATCTTTTGACAGGCGACCATGTAGTGGTTGTTAATTCTGGAATAACAGTAGAACTGTCATTTCTAGTTGGCGATGGTGGAGATGGTGGAGATGGTGGGGATGGTGGGGATGGTGCTGATAGTGGCAAAGGAAACGAAACATCTCTCTGCAGTCTCTTTTGTGGTCCAGGTATTCTTTCAGTTGTGATTCCCGGAACATCAGTAGATCTGTCAGTTGTATGTTCATCAATGGTGCCGTTTGTCAATTCAAAGCGAACATCTCTACGCATATGTTGTCTCCGAATGATTGGTGGCGGCCCATATGTCGTGGTAGTTATTTCCGGTGCAAAAGTAGTAGATGTTGTGCCTTCACTGGTAGTATCATTCAAACGTGTTGGTAAATTTTGTCTCGGGAATCGAAATGGTTCTGCATATGTAGTTGTCCCAAGTGTAACTTCAGTAGTAGTTGTTTCCGGTACAAATGTTGTGTTTTGAATTTTGCCAGTCACGATGCGGATGTCGTTTGAAAGATTATCGCCAGTGAAAGTTGTTGCTCTATGCCTTGGATGGTGACGTTTTCGAAATGCAAAGTATCCATGTCGTCCCCTAGTAAAAACATCATATTCGACACCTTGGCCACCCGAGTATCCTCCTCCCGAATCTGAATTTCTAAGTTTTATAAATTTTTTGTGCAGATCAACTCACTGGTAGATCCATAAAAGGCAGTAGAAATGGCAATTGAGCAGAAGACGATGGCAAGTAGAAGGAACCTCATGTTGATTTTGGGTTATGTTTTGAAAACCTTCTCCATTTGTTTTTATAGCATTCGAATTTTATTCATGACATTGTTTTTTGGCAAATATGAATCATTTTCCTTGAATGAATAACAATTAGCCATTGTTCTCATATGACATCAATATTCAAATTTCGCCAATGTTCACAGTTTTTGAACTTGTTGTCAGCGTCAATCAAGCAACAAAAAAAAGACGTATGACGTTTTCAGAAAAATTATTTTCTCAATATTTTGATGGATCTTCTGCTGTCTCACACACAGTTTTGCTGATCTTCTGAGCATGATACTATAGATCGATGAGTTGCAACTTTCTTTTTTCAAAATTTCAAGAGGCAATTGATACTGGATGCACTTCTTTGTTTCAACTGATATTTTTAGGTGCATTAGGTCATATTTCATCATGGAAGGAAGTCATATATTTTCAAAGTCATTTCTACCCTTCCCATGATCTACCAATAATTTATGTGATCCGAAGCTTCCTGGGTTTTTTAAAGAGATTTTGAAGGGGACGGTATCTACAGTATATAAAACAACAGGAATTACAGTATTGAATCTCGATCTAACTTAATAACTTCATGGCATCTCTCTGAAATCAGGGAGCCCAGATGGATGTACAACTTATCAGGACTACTGTAGCTTACACATATGATCATCGATAATGCTCACTTGGTCAGTTTGTTCTAGAAAAATACAGGCACCATCTTCATTTGAGTTTTTCGAGTTGTGAAACTTCAAGATAGATAATTTTCAATTAGTAACGAACTTTTGCGGGATAAACTTTATTGATAAAAAAATAATCATCAAATGTCATAAATGAATTTTAAATTGATCCGAATGTAGCTTCTTCAGTTGCCATTTTCAGAGTCGTCAGTTTCAGCTTTGATAGTAGTTGATGTTTCACTGCTAGTATCATTCTCGAATGTTGGCAGATTTTGTCTCCGCAATCTACGGAATGGTCTAATTACAGTAGTGATTGTTTTCGGTAGAGATGTTGTGTCCTCAATTTTACCAGTCACGATGCGGATGTCGTCTGATTTATCCGAACTACCTGAAATTTAATTCTATGCATAGAACCATCCATAGATCCACTCACGCCAGCCAGAAACGACAGTAGAAATAGCGATGGCGAAGAAGACGGCAAGTAGAAGGAACCTCATGTTGATTTTGGGTTATGTTTTGAACACCTTCTTCATTTGTTTTTATACTATTCGAATGGTATTCATGATATTGTGTTTTTGGCAAATATGAATCATTTTCATTGAATGAATAACAATTTGCCATTGTTCTGAAATGACATCAATATTCAAAATTCATTTCAAAACTGGGCGTACCGGATCTTCCTTGCTGGAATTTGGGCAAACATGTAATAGATCGTTTCACTTTGGTGTACTGTATTTGCACTACTGTAGTTTACTGTACAAAACTTTGAAGCTCAAACCAAACATAACTGACGAGGATTGAGAGCGGAATACACAGAGTTATGATAATTTATTGAAAAACCGAGAAAAAATTATGGTGGGCTCGGAATTGTTGGTCTAGGTGAGGGAGGTGTCGGTCGAGGTGAAGTACCATCAAGAATATGATTCATATTGTCGCTATGCCTGTTATCCTCTCCACTGTGGAAAAATGACTCATCAGAGTCGTTCCCATTCTCAATCGAGTCGGAAATATCTTTATTTCTCTCATATGTAGTACCTGAAATATCACAACTCTATGCATAGAATCTCACCAAAATTTACTCACACCAGAAAGATACAGCAGTAGAAATGGCGATGGCGAAGAAGACGGCAAGTATAAGGAACCTCATGATATTTGGTCATGTTTGTATAACGTTTTCCTCTCCCTTTTATACAGTTCGTTTGTTTTTCATTACATTTTTTGATCACAACGAATAATTTTTCTTGAATTGATAACAATTGCAGTAAAACTTTTATTGAAAAGCGAGAAAAAATTATCCAAATCTTCTGATAATAATTGGTTCTTGTCCAGGTGCAAGTGTTGTTGTGCGGCGTGGCCCACGAGTATGCTCACGACTATCACTTCTGCTATTACTGTGACTGTTTGTGTTATCTCTTCCACTGCTATTATCTGAATCATCAAACTCCTTGCGAACAGCTCTCAAGGTAGGGAGCCGGCTCTTTCTGATGACTTCGGTCGAGTCGGAAGAATCCTTAATGGTAGAACTACCTGAAATTTCACAATTCTATTCATAGAACCATCCAAAGATCCACTCACCCCAGGTAGAAACGACAGTAGAAATAGCGAGGGCGAAGAAGATGGCAAGTATAAGGAACCTCATGTTGATTTTGGGTTATGTTTTGAACACCTTCTTTATTTGTTTTTATACCATCCGAATTGTATTCATGACAGTGTTTTCTTATAAATATGAATCATTTTTCTTGAATGATAAACAATTATCCATTGTTCTGAAATGACATCAATATTCAAAAAATTTCTTTCGAATATTTGATGTGTCCAAGAGTTTTTTGAATTTATAGAACCGTTCTGATGCAAGGAATCTACAGTATGCAGGACAGCGACTACAGTACCCAGTGATAATCGTTGGGAAAACTCATTTTGGTAAACAATCAGTCAAAATAGGATTATGAAACTGGAAGCAAGGCTTTTTTTTGAACCATCCATTTTCCAAGTATATAGTTTTCAATTGCTATCTGCACTAATGACAATTTCTTGCGGGATAAACTTTATTGATTAAAAATGGGATCACCAAATTTTATTTATGAATCTTAATTTTGTCTGATTGTGAATGTTACTCCTTCAGCCGCATTCGATGAAATAGCAGATGGGGAAAAAAATGGTGGGCACTTTTCGCACTCGTAGAAATGTAGTTGTCCCAAGTGTAGCTTCAGTAATAGTTGTTTCCGGTACAGATGTTGTGTCTTGAACTTTACCAGTCACGATGCGGATGTCGCCTGGAAGTTCGTCTCCAGCAGTTGGTGCGAATTTGTGCCTCGGTTGGGAGCGTCTGACTCTCCAATTTTTCTCCTCAGCTTTCACGAGAATAGCTATGGGCCCATCAGAGTCAACTTTTGGGATACCTTAATTTTAAAAATATTATGGATTCTATGGATCAACTTTTTACCTTCGACTTCTGAGGGATTACGGATCTGTCCGAAATCTTCATCGATCGAGTCGGAAAAATCTTCAATGGAGTGATCTTCAGGTAAGTCATCATACGCATATCTGTGACCGTGAGTTATTTGCACATCAGAACTTCCTGAAATTTCAAATTCTACGCATAGAACCTTCCATAAATCCACTCACGCCAGCCGGAAACAACGGTAGAAATGGCGAAGGCACAGAAAACCAAGGCGAGTAGAAGGAACCGCATGATGATTTTGGGTTATATTTTGAATACATTTCCAGTTGTTTTTATAGCATTCAAATGGTATTCACGACATTGTGTTTTTGGCAAATATGAATCACTTTCCTTGAATAAATAACAATTTGCCATTGTTCTCAAATGACATCAATATTCAAATTCATTTCCGCTTGTTGAGCTTCCTGAAGTTTGCAGAATCCTTGCTAGACTCTACAGTAACCTACAGTAAGCCTGAAAGAAGTGCTACAGTAATCCGCATCGTTATTTTGAAACACCTTAAGGCATTCCTACCAGTCAAAATGTGATACTGAACCTATGAACAAGAATGTCAAAAAACATAAACTTCTATAGTGCTAGTGTACTGTAATTTCTTGCTGTAGATTACTGTAGAAACTGTAAGTAGATCTGAAATTGTGCTTCAGCCTTGGTCTTTATCACTATCATTGGAAAACTTTTTTGTTGGAAAACACTACTCAAAATATTGAACGTTTATTTTTAAAAAGCGAGAAAAATAATTATCCGAATCTTCTGATAACAATTGGTTCTTGTCCAGGTGCAGGTGTTGTTGTGCGGCGTGGCCCACGAGTATGCTCACGACTATCACTTTTGCTATCACTGCGACTGTTTGTGTTATCTTTTCCACTGCTATCAATGGATGAGTCCGAGCTCTTGCGATCTGTTCTCGGACGATGGAACTGTGGACCTTCTTCGATCGAGTCGGAGGAATCCTCATTGGTGTCATCTCCACTAAAGTCTTCAGACACATCTCTCTTCTTTCGTCCCCAAGACGCGAGGAATGGCTGCGCATTTGCTTTGCCTGAAATCTCCTAATTCTATGCATAGAGCCTTGCATAGAACCACTTACCAAAGGCAGCAGCAGTAGAAATGGCGATGGCGAATAAGACGGCAAGTATAAGGAACCTCATAATATTTGGTCATGTTTGTAGAACGTTTTCCCTCCCTTTTATACAATTCGTATGTTTTTGTTTCCTCATGCCGACAGAAATGAATCATTTTCGAATCATTCATTGTGATGACTAGACATCAATATTCTATTTAGTTTTTTGGACTTTTCCGGGAAAGTTTTGTGAATGAGGAATTTTACATTCAACTTGTTTTACCTAGAAAAAATTGAAAACCTGATTTGTTAAAAAGATGTGAATCGCGAAAACTTTGCAGAAAATATCCAGATATTTGAGCTGTGGAGCTGTCAATTTTCAAATATTACTCAAACATATGAATTGACATACCGGAATGCGAAGAAATTTGCCCATAGCAGATGTTGGTCGGATGCACCACTACCACCAATCAACACCACAATATGCCAAAATGCACTATTTCTGAAGATTATGGAGGGATTGAAAAATGGTCTTGAACGGTGATCCTTCTGTACAGTATACACCGAGTTTATGATAAGTTATGTGATACAATAATCAATAATATGGAACATACAGGTTCTAACCTACCGTAATCTCAATGATTTATCAGATGCAGCTCAGAAGCTCACAAAAACGACTATACTTGAAAAAATGCTTTCCCTAACTGTTTTTATTGTTCTTTTGTTCCTAAAAAATCAAAATATTTTTTGCGAAAAGTAGTTCCCCCTTCTTTCAGCATTTTCAGATGTCATCACATATATTTTTTCTGCAACAAAAAAGTGTACTTTATTCTCACCATTTGTATATTCTCGAAGAAAAAACCTTTTTCATTTTCGAATAAACTTTTTTTGGTTGATTAGTTTTTCGAGGCTTTCATGGGAATTCATAGAAGTATCAAAGTTTATATCCTTTTTGTGGCTTTCATATATTTCAGAATTTAGCTGAAATTTTTATATCATCAGATATCACGAGAGCACTTGATTTGACTATAAATCTGAAGTTTGGCCTGATATCCCAAACATGGTGCATATTGACCAATAATATTTTCAACTGATATACAAGGAACTTATCTAACAACACACCTTTTTCGATAAAAAAACATGTTTTTCTGTCGAAAAAACATGATTTTTTGAGCACTTGGCATTTTCACCAAAAGTCATAATTAGCCATGTGTATCACAAATATCACATATCTCCACCCTCATGGCAACGCCTCATATCACTTTTTCATATATATCTCACTTTTTTTCAGGGCAGCTGAAATTTCAAAATGTACCGAATTTTCTATCAACAAGAAAGGAAAAGGTGAGTTGATTCTCTTTCATTTGTGGCCTAGAGAAGTGACAAAGTGCAATCAATGGAAAAAAGTGACATAAACATTTGATTGTTGTTTTTTGTCGGAGTTTATAGTCTGATAAGAAGTTATAAGGTATCAGTTAGATTCATAGATTCATAGATTCATAGATTCATAGATTCATAGATTCACTAGGTTCATAGATTCATAGATTCATAGATTCATAGATTCATAGATTCATAGATTCATAGATTCACTAGGTTCATAGATTCATAGATTCATAGATTCACTAGGTTCATAGATTCATAGATTCATAGATTCATAGATTCATAGATTCATAGATTCATAGATTCATAGATTCATAGATTCATAGATTCATAGATTCATAGATTCATAGATTCATAGATTCATAGATTCATAGATTCATAGATTCATAGATACCTACGTAGTTTTATTGTCAGATTAAGAGGATTATAAACTAGTGATGTTGTTGAACTTCATAAAACCTTTGACCACAATAGTTGTTGACTAAAAATTCATACTTTGATAAAACACAACTTCCTTTTCGGTATATACGTATTTTCCGTGGCAAACCCCAGTGTGTTTTACACTTATTCCGTCTTATTTGAGAATTGCTCTGTTATTGATATGAAATCATTATCACCGATAATTCCCCCCAACTGATAACAAAAAATGTCGGTTTGTATGCTGAATCCGTAAATTTCACGTGCCGCCTCGTTAATCATAGTTCCGTGTGTATACCTCAAAATTATATAAATAATCATGGTTTGATAATTTTTTCTTCAACATAATCCAATTTGTTGGCTGAGTATCAAACGTCTTTTTTTCACTTTTAAGTTTGTTGACACAGTATTAGACACTCAGGTGACACTCGTCATTTTTATCGAAACCATATCAATTTTCTACTATTATATTTCAAAGCATGAAACTTTTCGACTGAAAATAAAGATACACATTTTCAGAAGAATAATCCTCGAAAGAATGTTGGCGAATCCAAGTGGTCTCCTCGGATCCGGACTCACATGGGAGGAGGTCAGAAAAACGATTGAATTGCAATCGGCGAATAAGTTGACAATCACCACAAGGACTAGTATTACTCCATTTGCAGAGGGTGTTGTGAGTTTTTTTTTGATTTCTATGGTTCTATGGTTCTATGGTTCTATGGTTCTATGGTTCTATGGTTCTATGGTTCTATGGTTCTATGGTTCTATGGTTCTATGGTTCTATGGTTCTATGGTTCTATGGTTCTATGGTTCACAACATGGTGGAATTCCCTTGGTGAAATTTCAAATTATGCCAAAACATGTTGACAAAAAAATTTTCACCTCGCGCGGATTCGAACCTGCGACCTCTCGCTTCTCAAGCGCCTTGTACCACTAGGCCACGCGCGCACTACAAAAACTACAATCGAAGATTTTTGGAGACTACAAACTACAATCCAAGGTTTTGCAAGACTACACTGTAGTGTGCGCGCGTGTCCTAGTGGTACAAGGCGGTGACTGGCATGCGGAAAGTCGCAGGTTCGAATCCGCGGAACTCGAAACTTTTTTTGCAAGCATTTTTCTTTATATAAATCAAATCCTTTTTTTCAGGGTCTCCAATCGCTCCTCGGCGTCGTTAAAGCCGACTTCCAAGCGAAACGAAAACTGAGCGAAGGTGAAACAACACCAGATTGGCCGGATGAGTTTATTTTGAAGATTGGATCGCCAGTGGCGCTTTTGAGTAATTTTTGTCAGAAAATTTTTGAAAATCATGAATTTCAGAAGCATTAGCCGCTCAAGCCTCAAAGATCCCAGAAAAATATGCCCAACAAATGGCGACTGAGTTGGTCAAGTTCATGGTGCCATGTCACAACGCTGAAGTAGTCTTCTACAATCGTATCAACAACCTAAAATACAAAATCGAGGAGCTACCCCATTGCTACTTTACCAAGGCCATCGAGGGTGATATCACAGAGTCGAAAGGTTTCATCGGAATGGAGCTGATCAAAAATGCACATTCCCTCACCCCGGCGCAAAACTTCAGCGACGATCAGATCAAACAAGTGCTCAAGACACTTGTAAAATTGGAGAAGGCGTTTTTGGTAGTTCCGGAAGATGTCAAGAATAGTATCCCACATAAGGGATTGGAAGGATTGTATGCAACCATTCAAGACTGGTTTTTGGAGTTGAACAATGGTATTATGGCTCAGGTGCCACATCCGAAAATGGCACAATTGACAAAAAGATTTGCTGAGATTCTACCGGAGATTATTAGCGCTAAAGATTGTGATCAATTGGCGGAGAAGACTGGAATGAAGAAGGTGTTGGTGCATGGTGACTTGTGGGCGGGAAATATCCTGTGGAGTGATGATGGGAAATTGAAGAAGATTGTTGATTTCCAGGTGAGTACGCTAGAGCGTGACTGTTGACACGGTAGATCAAAAAAATGTGGCGATTCAAAACCGACACCTAGAATCGTTTTCCAATGTCTGCCGGGAACCAAAACTACAGTACCCCCAAGATCTCACAGAATCGGTACTGTGGTTTACTGTATTTCTGGTACTGTAGCTTACTGTAGATTGTTAAGCGATGACCCACATATTTTCTTAGCTGTAAATGATATTCAAGAACCTAGTTTTTCAACATCTGCGACTGAACGATCTACCGTGTACTACAGTAGACCGAACCGGAACTACAGTAACCCATATTGCCAATTTTCGGGATTGGTAAAAGATCTTTTACGTTCGGGAATTTTTTTTACTGAAATATCAAAAAATATCAATAATCATTTAAAATCAGGGACTGCCGTAGTTTTGGTTCGACCTACTGTAGTTTACTGTTGACCTTTCTCTGGTCAGGTTTTTGACCATGATCTACAATATGTGTGTGGAAAAAATGTGTGAAAATTCTGCTGAAAATCCAGAAATTTTCAGATGATTCACTATGGTTTGGCAGCCACCGACCTAACCCGTCTTTTCAACACCTGCTTATCCCCGGAAACTCGCAGGGAAAAATTGGAGACATATCTCAAGTTCTATCACGAGTGCTTGGTTGAAAATAGCAAGGATCTCCTCAGAATTTGTACTTTCAAGCAGGTATCCATATTTTCAGAAAGTGAAAAAAAATCTGAAAATTCTTCCAGCTCTATGCCTCCTACATGACAATCTACCCGCGTACCGCCACCTATCTCCTTCCGGCACTTACAGCTGTATTGGAGAAAGTGATGCACCTACCGGATGGTGAGATGAAGCAGATGGCATTGGGAAGTGTGATTGGCAAGGTGGTTGGAATATATGAGGATATTATTGCGATTCATGAGGAGAATCATAAGTAATAACTTTTTTGAAAACATTTTGTGTCTATAAATATATTTTGCGCTTTTATCTCATGGTGCATCGTTTAAACATAGGACACAAAGGAAGAATATATTTATGTTGAGACAAAAATTGTTTCTTCACAACATTTTTCCAGCGGAACCCTATACTTTCATGTAGATTCACTACTAGATGTATTTTTACATTTAGAATCCGATATTTGGATCAGTTTTTGCTGAAAAAATCTCCGGAAAATCGAATCATTCAGCAAACGTGCTTCACTGATAACAACTACTGGTAGATCATATCTCGCATATCAGGCGGAAAATGAGAAAAGTGACAAGTGAGAACTCTTAGGACTATTGTAAGCTTCAAAAAGTTCTCTTGAACCATATCTCTATCTTTATCAGGAACGCCAATCATTCAGCAAACGTGCTCCACTGATAACAACTACTGGTAGATCATATCTCGCATATCAGGCGGAAAATGGAAAATGTAATAAGTGAGAACTCTTGGGACTATTGAAAGCTTCAAAAAGTTCTCTTGAACCATATCTCTATCTTTATCAGGAACGCCAATCATTCAGCAAACGTGCTCCACTGATAACAACTACTGGTAGATCATATCTCGCATATCAGGCGGAAAATGGAAAATGTAATAAGTGAGAACTCTTGGGACTATTGAAAGCTTCAAAAAGTTCTCTTGAACCATATCTCTATCTTTATCAGGAACGCCAATCATTCAGCAAACGTGCTCCACTGATAACAACTACTGGTAGATCATATCTCGCATATCAGGCGGAAAATGGAAAATGTAATAAGTGAGAACTCTTGGGACTATTGTAAGCTTCAAAAAGTTCTCTTGAACCATATCTCTATCTTTATCAGGAACGCCAATCATTCAGCAAACGTGCTCCACTGATAACAACTACTGGTAGATCATATCTCGCATATCAGGCGGAAAATGGAAAATGTAATAAGTGAGAACTCTTGGGACTATTGAAAGCTTCAAAAAGTTCTCTTGAACCATATCTCTATCTTTATCAGGAACGCCAATCATTCAGCAAACGTGCTCCAGTGATAACAACTACTGGTAGATCATATCTCGCATATCAGGCGGAAAATGGAAAATGTAATAAGTGAGAACTCTTGGGACTATTGAAAGCTTCAAAAAGTTCTCTTGAACCATATCTCTATCTTTATCAGGAACGCCAATCATTCAGCAAACGTGCTCCAGTGATAACAACTACTGGTAGATCATATCTCGCATATCAGGCGGAAAATGAGAAAAGTGACAAGTGAGAACTCTTAGGAGTATTGAAAGCTTCAAAAAGTTCTCTTGAACCATATCTCTATCTTTATCAGGAACGCCAATCATTCAGCAAACGTGCTCCAGTGATAACAACTACTGGTAGATCATATCTCGCATATCAGGCGGAAAATGAGAAAAGTGACAAGTGAGAACTCTTGAGAATATTGAAAGCTTCAAAAAGTTCTCTTGAACCATATCTCTATCTTTATCAGGAACGCCAATCATTCAGCAAACGTGCTTCACTGATAACAACTACTGGTAGATCATATCTCGCATATCAGGCGGAAAATGAGAAAAGTGACAAGTGAGAACTCTTAGGACTATTGTAAGCTTCAAAAAGTTCTCTTGAACCATATCTCTATCTTTATCAGGAACGCCAATCATTCAGCAAACGTGCTCCACTGATAACAACTACTGGTAGATCATATCTCGCATATCAGGCGGAAAATGGAAAATGTAATAAGTGAGAACTCTTGGGACTATTGAAAGCTTCAAAAAGTTCTCTTGAACCATATCTCTATCTTTATCAGGAACGCCAATCATTCAGCAAACGTGCTCCACTGATAACAACTACTGGTAGATCATATCTCGCATATCAGGCGGAAAATGGAAAATGTAATAAGTGAGAACTCTTGGGACTATTGAAAGCTTCAAAAAGTTCTCTTGAACCATATCTCTATCTTTATCAGGAACGCCAATCATTCAGCAAACGTGCTCCACTGATAACAACTACTGGTAGATCATATCTCGCATATCAGGCGGAAAATGGAAAATGTAATAAGTGAGAACTCTTGGGACTATTGTAAGCTTCAAAAAGTTCTCTTGAACCATATCTCTATCTTTATCAGGAACGCCAATCATTCAGCAAACGTGCTCCACTGATAACAACTACTGGTAGATCATATCTCGCATATCAGGCGGAAAATGGAAAATGTAATAAGTGAGAACTCTTGGGACTATTGAAAGCTTCAAAAAGTTCTCTTGAACCATATCTCTATCTTTATCAGGAACGCCAATCATTCAGCAAACGTGCTCCACTGATAACAACTACTGGTAGATCATATCTCGCATATCAGGCGGAAAATGGAAAATGTAATAAGTGAGAACTCTTGGGACTATTGAAAGCTTCAAAAAGTTCTCTTGAACCATATCTCTATCTTTATCAGGAACGCCAATCATTCAGCAAACGTGCTCCAGTGATAACAACTACTGGTAGATCATATCTCGCATATCAGGCGGAAAATGAGAAAAGTGACAAGTGAGAACTCTTAGGAGTATTGAAAGCTTCAAAAAGTTCTCTTGAACCATATCTCTATCTTTATCAGGAACGCCAATCATTCAGCAAACGTGCTCCAGTGATAACAACTACTGGTAGATCATATCTCGCATATCAGGCGGAAAATGAGAAAAGTGACAAGTGAGAACTCTTGAGAATATTGAAAGCTTCAAAAAGTTCTCTTGAACCATATCTCTATCTTTATCAGGAACGCCAATCATTCAGCAAACGTGCTCCAGTGATAACAACTACTGGTAGATCATATCTCGCATATCAGGCGGAAAATGAGAAAAGTGACAAGTGAGAACTCTTGAGAATATTGAAAGCTTCAAAAAGTTCTCTTGAACCATATCTCTATCTTTATCAGGAACGCCAATCATTCAGCAAACGTGCTCCAGTGATAACAACTACTGGTAGATCATATCTCGCATATCAGGCGGAAAATGAGAAAAGTGACAAGTGAGAACTCTTAGGAGTATTGAAAGCTTCAAAAAGTTCTCTTGAACCATATCTCTATCTTTATCAGGAACGCCAATCATTCAGCAAACGTGCTCCAGTGATAACAACTACTGGTAGATCATATTTCGCATATCAGGCGGAAAATGAGAAAAGTGACAAGTGAGAACTCTTGAGAATATTGAAAGCTTCAAAAAGTTCTCTTGAACCATATCTCTATCTTTATCAGGAACGCCAATCATTCAGCAAACGTGCTCCAGTGATAACAACTACTGGTAGATCATATCTCGCATATCAGGCGGAAAATGAGAAAAGTGACAAGTGAGAACTCTTGAGAATATTGAAAGCTTCAAAAAGTTCTCTTGAACCATATCTCTATCTTTATCAGGAACGCCAATCATTCAGCAAACGTGCTCCACTGATAACAACTACTGGTAGATCATATCTCGCATATCAGGCGGAAAATGAGAAAAGTGACAAGTGAGAACTCTTGAGAATATTGAAAGCTTCAAAAAGTTCTCTTGAACCATATCTCTATCTTTATCAGGAACGCCAATCATTCAGCAAACGTGCTCCACTGATAACAACTACTGGTAGATCATATTTCGCATATCAGGCGGAAAATGAGAAAAGTGACAAGTGAGAACTCTTGAGAATATTGAAAGCTTCAAAAAGTTCTCTTGAACCATATCTCTATCTTTATCAGGAACGCCAATCATTCAGCAAACGTGCTCCAGTGATAACAACTACTGGTAGATCATATCTCGCATATCAGGCGGAAAATGAGAAAAGTGACAAGTGAGAACTCTTGAGAATATTGAAAGCTTCAAAAAGTTCTCTTGAACCATATCTCTATCTTTATCAGGAACGCCAATCATTCAGCAAACGTGCTCCACTGATAACAACTACTGGTAGATCATATCTCGCATATCAGGCGGAAAATGAGAAAAGTGACAAGTGAGAACTCTTGAGAATATTGAAAGCTTCAAAAAGTTCTCTTGAACCATATCTCTATCTTTATCAGGAACGCCAATCATTCAGCAAACGTGCTCCACTGATAACAACTACTGGTAGATCATATTTCGCATATCAGGCGGAAAATGAGAAAAGTGACAAGTGAGAACTCTTAGGAGTATTGAAAGCTTCAAAAAGTTCTCTTGAACCATATCTCTATCTTTATCAGGAACGCCAATCATTCAGCAAACGTGCTCCAGTGATAACAACTACTGGTAGATCATATCTCGCATATCAGGCGGAAAATGAGAAAAGTGACAAGTGAGAACTCTTGAGAATATTGAAAGCTTCAAAAAGTTCTCTTGAACCATATCTCTATCTTTATCAGGAACGCCAATCATTCAGCAAACGTGCTCCACTGATAACAACTACTGGTAGATCATATCTCGCATATCAGGCGGAAAATGAGAAAAGTGACAAGTGAGAACTCTTGAGAATATTGAAAGCTTCAAAAAGTTCTCTTGAACCATATCTCTATCTTTATCAGGAACGCCAATCATTCAGCAAACGTGCTCCACTGATAACAACTACTGGTAGATCATATTTCGCATATCAGGCGGAAAATGAGAAAAGTGACAAGTGAGAACTCTTAGGAGTATTGAAAGCTTCAAAAAGTTCTCTTGAACCATATCTCTATCTTTATCAGGAACGCCAATCATTCAGCAAACGTGCTCCAGTGATAACAACTACTGGTAGATCATATCTCGCATATCAGGCGGAAAATGAGAAAAGTGACAAGTGAGAACTCTTGAGAATATTGAAAGCTTCAAAAAGTTCTCTTGAACCATATCTCTATCTTTATCAGGAACGCCAATCATTCAGCAAACGTGCTCCACTGATAACAACTACTGGTAGATCATATCTCGCATATCAGGCGGAAAATGAGAAAAGTGACAAGTGAGAACTCTTGAGAATATTGAAAGCTTCAAAAAGTTCTCTTGAACCATATCTCTATCTTTATCAGGAACGCCAATCATTCAGCAAACGTGCTCCACTGATAACAACTACTGGTAGATCATATCTCGCATATCAGGCGGAAAATGAGAAAAGTGACAAGTGAGAACTCTTGAGAATATTGAAAGCTTCAAAAAGTTCTCTTGAACCATATCTCTATCTTTATCAGGAACGCCAATCATTCAGCAAACGTGCTCCACTGATAACAACTACTGGTAGATCATATCTCGCATATCAGGCGGAAAATGAGAAAAGTGACAAGTGAGAACTCTTAGGACTATTGAAAGCTTCAAAAAGTTCTCTTGAACCATATCTCTATCTTTATCAGGAACGCCAATCATTCAGCAAACGTGCTCCACTGATAACAACTACTGGTAGATCATATTTCGCATATCAGGCGGAAAATGAGAAAAGTGACAAGTGAGAACTCTTAGGACTATTGAAAGCTTCAAAAAGTTCTCTTGAACCATATCTCTATCTTTATCAGGAACGCCAATCATTCAGCAAACGTGCTCCACTGATAATAACTACTGGTAGATCATATCTCGCATATCAGGCGGAAAATGGAAAATGTACCAAGTGAGAACTCTTGAGACTATTGAAAGCTTCAAAAAGTTCTCTTGAACCATATCTCTATCTTTATCAGGAACGCCAATCATTCAGCAAACGTGCTCCAGTGATAACAACTACTGGTAGATCATATCTCGCATATCAGGCGGAAAATGGAAAATGTAATAAGTGAGAACTCTTAGGAGTATTGAAAGCTTCAAAAAGTTCTCTTGAACCATATCTCTATCTTTATCAGGAACGCCAATCATTCAGCAAACGTGCTCCACTGATAATAACTACTGGTAGATCATATCTCGCATATCAGGCGGAAAATGAGAAAAGTGACAGGTGAGAACTCTTAGGAGTATTGAAAGCTTCAAAAAGTTCTCTTGAACCATATCTCTATCTTTATCAGGAACGCCAATCATTCAGCAAACGTGCTCCAGTGATAACAACTACTGGTAGATCATATCTCGCATATCAGGCGGAAAATGGAAAATGTAATAAGTGAGAACTCTTGGGACTATTGAAAGCTTCAAAAAGTTCTCTTGAACCATATCTCTATCTTTATCAGGAACGCCAATCATTCAGCAAACGTGCTCCACTGATAATAACTACTGGTAGATCATATCTCGCATATCAGGCGGAAAATGGAAAATGTACCAAGTGAGAACTCTTGAGACTATTGAAAGCTTCAAAAAGTTCTCTTGAACCATATCTCTATCTTTATCAGGAACGCCAATCATTCAGCAAACGTGCTCCAGTGATAACAACTACTGGTAGATCATATCTCGCATATCAGGCGGAAAATGAGAAAAGTGACAAGTGAGAACTCTTGGGACTATTGAAAGCTTCAAAAAGTTCTCTTGAACCATATCTCTATCTTTATCAGGAACGCCAATCATTCAGCAAACGTGCTCCAGTGATAACAACTACTGGTAGATCATATCTCGCATATCAGGCGGAAAATGGAAAATGTAATAAGTGAGAACTCTTGGGACTATTGAAAGCTTCAAAAAGTTCTCTTGAACCATATCTCTATCTTTATCAGGAACGCCAATCATTCAGCAAACGTGCTCCACTGATAACAACTACTGGTAGATCATATCTCGCATATCAGGCGGAAAATGGAAAATGTAATAAGTGAGAACTCTTGGGACTATTGAAAGCTTCAAAAAGTTCTCTTGAACCATATCTCTATCTTTATCAGGAACGCCAATCATTCAGCAAACGTGCTCCAGTGATAACAACTACTGGTAGATCATATCTCGCATATCAGGCGGAAAATGAGAAAAGTGACAGGTGAGAACTCTTAGGAGTATTGAAAGCTTCAAAAAGTTCTCTTGAACCATATCTCTATCTTTATCAGGAACGCCAATCATTCAGCAAACGTGCTCCAGTGATAACAACTACTGGTAGATCATATCTCGCATATCAGGCGGAAAATGAGAAAAGTGACAAGTGAGAACTCTTGGGACTATTGAAAGCTTCAAAAAGTTCTCTTGAACCATATCTCTATCTTTATCAGGAACGCCAATCATTCAGCAAACGTGCTCCAGTGATAACAACTACTGGTAGATCATATTTCGCATATCAGGCGGAAAATGAGAAAAGTGACAAGTGAGAACTCTTGAGAATATTGAAAGCTTCAAAAAGTTCTCTTGAACCATATCTCTATCTTTATCAGGAACGCCAATCATTCAGCAAACGTGCTCCACTGATAACAACTACTGGTAGATCATATCTCGCATATCAGGCGGAAAATGAGAAAAGTGACAAGTGAGAACTCTTGAGAATATTGAAAGCTTCAAAAAGTTCTCTTGAACCATATCTCTATCTTTATCAGGAACGCCAATCATTCAGCAAACGTGCTCCACTGATAACAACTACTGGTAGATCATATCTCGCATATCAGGCGGAAAATGAGAAAAGTGACAAGTGAGAACTCTTGAGAATATTGAAAGCTTCAAAAAGTTCTCTTGAACCATATCTCTATCTTTATCAGGAACGCCAATCATTCAGCAAACGTGCTCCACTGATAACAACTACTGGTAGATCATATTTCGCATATCAGGCGGAAAATGAGAAAAGTGACAAGTGAGAACTCTTAGGACTATTGAAAGCTTCAAAAAGTTCTCTTGAACCATATCTCTATCTTTATCAGGAACGCCAATCATTCAGCAAACGTGCTCCACTGATAATAACTACTGGTAGATCATATCTCGCATATCAGGCGGAAAATGAGAAAAGTGACAAGTGAGAACTCTTGAGAATATTGAAAGCTTCAAAAAGTTCTCTTGAACCATATCTCTATCTTTATCAGGAACGCCAATCATTCAGCAAACGTGCTCCACTGATAACAACTACTGGTAGATCATATCTCGCATATCAGGCGGAAAATGAGAAAAGTGACAAGTGAGAACTCTTGGGACTATTGAAAGCTTCAAAAAGTTCTCTTGAACCATATCTCTATCTTTATCAGGAACGCCAATCATTCAGCAAACGTGCTCCAGTGATAACAACTACTGGTAGATCATATTTCGCATATCAGGCGGAAAATGAGAAAAGTGACAGGTGAGAACTCTTAGGAGTATTGAAAGCTTCAAAAAGTTCTCTTGAACCATATCTCTATCTTTATCAGGAACGCCAATCATTCAGCAAACGTGCTCCAGTGATAACAACTACTGGTAGATCATATCTCGCATATCAGGCGGAAAATGAGAAAAGTGACAAGTGAGAACTCTTGGGACTATTGAAAGCTTCAAAAAGTTCTCTTGAACCATATCTCTATCTTTATCAGGAACGCCAATCATTCAGCAAACGTGCTCCAGTGATAACAACTACTGGTAGATCATATTTCGCATATCAGGCGGAAAATGAGAAAAGTGACAAGTGAGAACTCTTAGGACTATTGAAAGCTTCAAAAAGTTCTCTTGAACCATATCTCTATCTTTATCAGGAACGCCAATCATTCAGCAAACGTGCTCCACTGATAACAACTACTGGTAGATCATATCTCGCATATCAGGCGGAAAATGGAAAATGTAATAAGTGAGAACTCTTGAGACTATTAAAAGCTTCAAAAAGTTCTTTTGAACCATATCTCTATCTTTATCAGGAACGCCAATCATTCAGCAAACGTGCTCCACTGATAACAACTACTGGTAGATCATATCTCGCATATCAGGCGGAAAATGGAAAATGTAATAAGTGAGAACTCTTGAGACTATTAAAAGCTTCAAAAAGTTCTTTTGAACCATATCTCTATCTTTATCAGGAACGCCAATCATTCAGCAAACGTGCTCCACTGATAACAACTACTGGTAGATCATATCTCGCATATCAGGCGGAAAATGGAAAATGTAATAAGTGAGAACTCTTGAGACTATTAAAAGCTTCAAAAAGTTCTCTTGAACCATATCTCTATCTTTATCAGGAACGCCAATCATTCAGCAAACGTGCTCCACTGATAACAACTACTGGTAGATCATATCTCGCATATCAGGCGGAAAATGAGAAAAGTGACAAGTGAGAACTCTTAGGACTATTGAAAGCTTCAAAAAGTTCTCTTGAACCATATCTCTATCTTTATCAGGAACGCCAATCATTCAGCAAACGTGCTCCAGTGATAACAACTACTGGTAGATCATATCTCGCATATCAGGCGGAAAATGGAAAATGTAATAAGTGAGAACTCTTGAGACTATTAAAAGCTTCAAAAAGTTCTCTTGAACCATATCTCTATCTTTATCAGGAACGCCAATCATTCAGCAAACGTGCTCCACTGATAACAACTACTGGTAGATCATATCTCGCATATCAGGCGGAAAATGAGAAAAGTGACAAGTGAGAACTCTTAGGACTTTTGAAAGCTTCAAAAAGTTCTCTTGAACCATATCTCTATCTTTATCAGGAACGCCAATCATTCAGCAAACGTGCTCCAGTGATAACAACTACTGGTAGATCATATCTCGCATATCAGGCGGAAAATGGAAAATGTAATAAGTGAGAACTCTTGAGACTATTGAAAGCTTCAAAAAGTTCTCTTGAACCATATCTCTATCTTTATCAGGAACGCCAATCATTCAGCAAACGTGCTCCAGTGATAACAACTACTGGTAGATCATATTTCGCATATCAGGCGGAAAATGGAAAATGTAATAAGTGAGAACTCTTGAGACTATTGAAAGCTTCAAAAAGTTCTCTTGAACCATATCTCTATCTTTATCAGGAACGCCAATCATTCAGCAAACGTGCTCCACTGATAACAACTACTGGTAGATCATATCTCGCATATCAGGCGGAAAATGAGAAAAGTGACAAGTGAGAACTCTTGAGAATATTGAAAGCTTCAAAAAGTTCTCTTGAACCATATCTCTATCTTTATCAGGAACGCCAATCATTCAGCAAACGTGCTCCACTGATAACAACTACTGGTAGATCATATCTCGCATATCAGGCGGAAAATGAGAAAAGTGACAAGTGAGAACTCTTGAGACTATTAAAAGCTTCAAAAAGTTCTCTTGAACCATATCTCTATCTTTATCAGGAACGCCAATCATTCAGCAAACGTGCTCCACTGATAACAACTACTGGTAGATCATATCTCGCATATCAGGCGGAAAATGGAAAATGTATTAAATAAGAACTCTTAGGACTATTGAAAGCTTCAAAAAGTTCTCTTGAACCATATCTCTATCTTTATCAGGAACGCCAATCATTCAGCAAACGTGCTCTACTGCAGGCTCATTTAGCTGTCAACATCGCAATTCGTTTATGCTTAGCCGCTGTTGATATCAAATCTGAAGCTGGCAGGGTAGGACTTTCCTACTTTTTATGTTCAGCTGAAACTTACTGATCGACTGCTTTTGATCCAAATTGGCACAGGAAATCGGTCACTTTGTCATGGAAGACTACACAGGAATATGAAATTTTTGTTCCACCAGCCGATGACCAAAAAAAATTTGTTTTTGAACATGTTTTATCACTGGATTCCGCATTTTCAGACATTTTTTCGGGAAGTTTCGAATTTAGATTAGGAATCGGCATACAAAATTACTCTCCCTCCAAATATTCATAAAAATCGGGATACCCCTCCTCGGTACGTTTTCTTGTCAGTATCAACATGACAACATCATCACTCGAAAACGTATCGACAGGGCATTGACAGAAGTAAAAAAAATCAATCATGAAAATGGAGAAAAAAAATTTCGTCGCCGATTTCAAAAGGGAGAAACCATTGTCTGTCCTCCACACTATTATACCAGCCGACGAACACTTTCTACTCCTCGCCATCTACCCCACTATCTCATGTTACAACAGTTTGTTGGCAACAGTTCGGCGAAAAATTTGTTTCACATACCATTCGTTACTTTTTACTTTTTTCAATTTTCATTATTGATTGATTTTCTCCAAACTAAAGTTTTTAAGGGTTTTTGTGGCTCCGCTTCTGTGGACCTGACCAAGACCTATTCGTAGGTCATAGTTATGAATAAATATAGCGTCTCATGATATATACAAAATTCGATCAAGGTATTTTAAGACAAGCATAAAATCGTTGGTAGTCCATATGGTAAGTATGAAATCTTTCAAAATCGCAATTTCAAACAAAACCTTAGGTCTTCGAAAATGTCTCCTGTTCAGCAACAAACTCAAATTAAGTTGAACAAGGCCTGGAATATGCGTTGACGTTCGCACGCTCGAAATTTGAGACCAACTGCATCAAGCCGAATTATCGTAAGAAATTCTGATACAAAAATTGTATCAATTCCATTTTTTTTCAGACAGTTTCAATAGATGCTGCAAAAAAATGTCATCTCGAGAGACTCAAATACCAAGTGGGATGTGATGTTGGCTTCCAAATCTGCTGTTCGGTGAGTTTTTGAAGTTTTAGTCCAAGTTTATCATATGAATTTATTCTAGGGAGTGAAGTTCAGCAATAATGCCTGCGAAAATGTTGCCGACGACTTTTTCAAAAAATTTGGAGAGAACTTCACATCTACTCACAAAGATATAATCCAGAATTTTACTCTCGCCTTTTTTTGCCATATAGGAGGTAAGGATTATCCAGAATCTTGTGATCAAATTCAAATCTTAGCATATCAACCTCTTCAATGATTACATTACGGCGATGTACCAAACAGATATAACACAGAGGCTTCGAAAATCTAGTAAAGTGTATAAAAGTGAGAATAGGTTTTTGAACTAATTTTGAAAAAAAAATTTCAGAGTCACAGCAAGTGTATTGCCAGGGACAATAGTTCTTATGAGCCAGAACTGCCGAATGGGAGCCGATTCGAATGCTTAGGTACAAATCCCACAAGAGCATTATTCAACAAATTAGTGATGGATACATGTAATTCCGATGATCAGATCGGTGAGAAATTCAAACAGAAATGGTTTTATGATATTTCCATAAATATTCAGAGAATGCTTCTCATGCGAAAGAAGTGGTTTGCACCAAAATTTGAATGCAGCAAAGAAATGCGTAGAAGATTTCGAGAAATGTTTGTGAGCTTTTTGGTATTTAAAATGATGATATTTTGTTTCAGGATTTTCGAATCAAAAATGTCAGATCAAAACCAAGAATATCATTGTCGCAATTGCCAGCCATGAAGCAGAAGTTTTGAGCAAACAAATAAATTAATTTTCCATTGTATTCATCTAAAACGGCATATAATGAATTTTCACAACTTATTTCTCATGAATATATTTTTTCTATTTATTTTAATTCTCCGTAGATCGAAAAAAATCTTTGTGGTGCATCGACTCCATCTAGAAAACAAAGGAACGCAAATTTTATGTGAAGACAAAGAGTTATTCATTTAGTATCAACAATGCCATATCTTCCATCTTTTGATCCTTCCTGTAAATCTTGGTCACATTTGCTTCCAACTTAGGTTTAGGCTCCAATTTTTTTGGTACAGTAGTCATCGGAATATTGTTGCATAATGTAGCATGATCAACAATCCTATATCATCCATCTTCTCATCTTTCCTCAAAAAGTGAATGAATCATGAAAATAGAAAAAAGTCTTTTTCGCCAATTTCAAGAAGAAGAAACCGTTGTCCCTCCTCCACACTATCATGTTTGCCGACGAACACTTCCTACTTCTCTCCATCTACCCCACTATCTTATGTTACAACAGTTTTTGAAAAAAGTTGGTTTCACCTTCACAAAAGTTCCCAAAAAGTTTGTTTCACCTTCACATAACATCGTTGATTTGGTTGTTATTCCTTATGGTAAGTATGAAAATTTCAAAATCCTACAGTTGATAATTTCAAACAAAACCTTAGGTCTTCCAAAATGTCTCCGGTTTACAAACAAACAGGTCGGATTATAGTAAGATAGTCTGATACAAATGGTATCGATTTCATTCTTTTTTCAGACTATTTCAATAATTGCTGCCGCTATCACGATGAGTGTTATGAAGACGGTTCAAACCAAGAGAGATGTGATAATGACTTTGAGTCGTGCTTTTTTGGTGAGTTTTGAAATATAAATTCAAGTTTATCATATGAAATTTTTCTAGACAGTGAAAAACCTCACAAGAGCGTTATTCACAAAATTAGTGATTGATAGAGAGAATATCATCGTCGCAATTGCCAGCCATGAAGCAGATGTTCTAAGAAAACAAATAAATATTGTTTTTATTTTTGTGTTTTTATGTCTATATTTTAGAAGAACAATTTATTTTTATGAAGAAATAAAATTATCATTTACAATATACAAGCCAATATCATCCACTTTTTGTTCCTTCCTGGAAAACTTATTGATAAGCATTATGATAACGAATGTTGCGGTGAACCTGAAAATCTGGCTGTAAACGGGTCGACATGTGTATCTTACGTAATGAAGAAAGTGACAGCAAGTAGAATCAGATGCAGATCTTGATCACAAGTAGCTTCCAATATAGGTTTAGCTTCCACATTCTTTGGTACAGTAATCGCCGGAATGTTATTGCATATGATAGTATGATGAACTTGATAACTACCATAGATTCTTTTATTATGCTCAATGAATATATCATCCATCAAAACTTCATCAATATATGTTGAGTTATATCTCGAACACCAGACGCCAAAAGTGTTTGATTTCATAGAACTTCTAATGTGATAGTTGACAGTTTTCTGGAAATTGAAACTTAAAATTTTTGAAGCAGTTGGTCAACTTACAGTTTTCTCAACAAACTCGAATTGATGAATATCGTTATCTTCAGGGACACTATCATCATGTAGTATGACAATATTAGAAGTATTCATATCGAATCTGACACCAGTTGACCATGTTTTGAGGATTTCGAAGAATCTAAATAGAATGATAGTATGAGGGCCGTGGTCGAATATAGGGACTAGAAAATATTCGGCCACGGCCACAGTGACTCAAAACCATGAACTTACATTTTCTCAAAATCTTCCATGATCAAAACACTCAATTCTTCTTTGTCCAAACTTCCCAATCTTCTCCTTCGCGGATCTTTAGTCAAACAATTGAGATGTACGAACGCATGCAAATCATGACCAAGATCCAACTTCTCAAAATAAGACGGATTTTTTGGATTTTCACAGTATTTCACAACTGTTTGGTTTGTCAAATTGCTAGTATATTCATAGATAAATCTCTGAAAACTACAATCTTCTCATTTTTTCACCATTTTCAAACCGTTGTATCATCATAATAACTCTTCTCGATTGATGTTGATTCTTCTGGCTCTACCATTGTAGCATTGTAAGACGCTTGAATTACGTATACAGAGAAGTTCGTGTTTTTCGTTGCCCCAAGGGGGATTACAGTGTCGAACAGCCTGGAAATCGATATGCGCCTTTAATACAGTATACAGATTTGCTACTGTATCATCTAGCAAAAAAAGCTTTTCATTTGATTATAGACTTTAATTTAACCTTTGATTATGGTCATAAACCTATGGTTTTTCAATATCTATCACAGAACAATATACAGTAAACTACAGTACCCCAAAAACGTCTGATTTCACAAAATCGGGGGAATACTGTAGTTTACTGTACATTGTCTGCGGCAGATATCTAGATTTTCGATCATTCTCAACAACAAGAAATAGTCGTCGTTCTTAAATGTGGAAAAAATTTTCTGGCTGTGCTTCTTTAAGATATACTACCATATCAAAGACGCATGGTCTAAACTATAATAAAGTAAAAAAATATACCATTTTTTGAAGAACAAATTGAGTTCGACATCTGGATTGGAGTGAACCAAGTTGATAAGTAGAAATAGAAGAAATATACCGCGAAACCTCATAACCCACATTAAAATGAATGAGACGATACGTATGATCACTTTTGATCTACTGGTAAAACAGCGACAGGTGGTGTTTGATACAAATGTCACATTCTTCGGACCATAAGATATGAGATTAGATCATAACCAGCAGATGGTATTTCAATAGTCTTTGAATAGTTCAGGTATTCATGTACCTAATTGGATGATACAAATGTCACATTTGTCGAGCCATAAGGTATAAGATTAGATCATGACGAGCAGATGGTACATTTTACCTCATTCATCTATTGTTTTAGATCATTCTCTCTTGTCATCGATTCGAAATGCGTACCGAATTCCTATTCCTAGTTCTTTCCATTATTCTTCCCAACTTCGGGACATGTTCCGCTGAATGGGTAAAAAACGGAACCCGTGGGTTGTTCATACTCTATCAAAACGAAACGGAATTCATGTTTCATAGGTAAGTGCTTAGGGGAAAATAAGAAAAATGAGCACTCTTCTACATTTGAGGACCGGAAAAGATCGAGGACCGAACTGATAAAATACCATACAAAAAAGCCTTTCGGGTCCTCGATTTTTTTTCGTACCTCGATTCTAGAGCAGTGCCAAAAAATATGAGGCAATATTGCAGCGGTAAGATTTGGTCACTTTATTCCGAACACATACTGTATGCCAAAAAGATTGACATACATTTGAAACCAAGTTGGAACGAGGATGAATATTTGTATTCATTTGAAAATAAGGTAATGAACTTTTTCGGGTCTTTTGAACCTTCTGATTTACAGAAAATCAACGAAACTGCTATGTGGTACACTGGCCCGATAGGTGATGCGATGCTTGAAGATTGTAGAAAATCACCGGAAACCGTCGAATGGTACGATTTTGAGCGTCCTATTCCAGAGGTGGATGTTTATATTCATTGTGCCGATTACTACAACAGTCTTACCGCTAATCAACCAAAATGCACCGATATGCTGATCTTCAGAAAACTTGGAAAAGTACCCGTATATGCATTCACTGGGTGAGTTGATAGGGAGGAGCTAAACCTAAAGAGAAGGATTTCAGAATTATTGGTATGGTATTAGCGGCAATTTTGGCGATCTGTTTGACGAAAAAAATCAATGATGGAAAAATTGAAAATGAAGATGAAAATAAGAGTTCTACTAAATTCAATCGAATTGTAATTACTGAATAAATTTTGTTTTTTCCCAATTTTTTTCCCAACCTTTACTGAAAATTTCGGTAGATCAATAAATGCTTTCATGCAACAACATAAGCGGATTTACATGACTTGGGTGCATCGACTAACTGTATACAAGCTGGCTGCGAGAAAACGAAGGAACTATATGCAAACATAATTATTACAAGCCGCTTTTCCACTGCCTCCTCTTGAAACAATTTCTATGTATACAATATGTATACTATTCAACTGTGGTGCTCTTTTTGTTGCGTAACTTTTTCAGGTTTCATAGTTGATTCATATCCAGGCACATACTTTGTTCCATTGCTTCCGGAAAAAAAGTAGTTTCCTGAAAAAAAATTTTTTTGAAATAATTGTGAGAATTTTCGACTATATATTCTGAAAAAAATATGGAAAATTTCATTTTTGCTCCCGATTTTTGGCGTCGATCCAATCAACCGCTCATGCGCCTTAAAACCGTATCTAAAAATCTAACGCTAATTATCATACTGTATTAAAGGAGCACATCACATTAATTTGACCTGCTGACACATTCTGCCCATTGTTTTGCACATATGTGTCAAAATTTTCGCTCTTATCATCCATGTAGATCACTTGTTTCCAGTTATTGATATATTATATCTATGCTCCATCCTTACTAGTGTCTATGGTTCTATGCTCTCGTTCTTGTTTATTCTAGGTTCTATGATATCAATCTATGTCCAGTTACATGGTCCTCCCTCCATTTGTACTAAGTTCTATGAATCAAATCTTTGTAAATCTATAATTATATGCTCTCCTTCTCACATATTCTAGGTTCTATGAAGCGAGTATATATCCATCTACAATTCTATGCTCTACATCTTGTCAACTCTAGGTTCTATGCCTTACAGCTTCCCTATATAGGCTTACATCCTTTCGCCATAATCTACGCCCATTTACAGTTCTATGTTTTTCTTTTCGTCTTCTCCTAGTTCTATGACTCCAACCTATGCCTATCTACAGTTCTATGTTCTTCTTCTTATCTATTCTAGGTTCTATGGTACAAATCTGTAATTTTATGCTCTCCTTCTCGTTTATTCTAGGTTCTATGCTTCCAACCCACTCTCCATCTCCAATTCTATGCTCCCCAACCTCTCTTCATCCAAAATTCACACCCATAAATCAGTCGAGTGTTAATTGCCAATCGTCGCCTTCCTCTCCCTTTCCGTTTTAATCGAATCATATAAGGATCAAATTCACATATATATACAAACCCGTTTTTATCATCCAATTATTCGTCCATCATATGAAGAAGCCCCTTCTTTTCACTTCCTATGTACAGGTCATTTTCATATATTGTTAACACTATCACTATTTTTTGATCAGTTTTATCAGACAATTTATTGATAAGTTAAACTGGTTAGATGGGTGTGTATTATCACATTACTATTTTTTCGTATGAAATTTTTTCTCTCAACTATTTTTTGTGTTTTGTTTCGTCGAAACTTGAATGATTTATATTTCTTTGGGTTCTATGAAATTCTATGCATAGATTTCAAGATTCATAGAACTTTTTTTAGATTCTGTTTCTGGTTTGTTGTTCTCTCGATTTACCTATGTGCAGTTCTATGCATAGACTCATTGATATACCATAGATATCATAAGTTAGTTACCCATAGATCCATAGAACTCTCTATTTCAAGTGCTATGCATAGATTCAGCAATAAACCTAACAATTGTTTAAAGTTGGTACTCCATAGATCCGATTGTGTATTTAGTTCTATGCATAGATCCTTGTATGTACCATAGATATCATTTAGAAACCCCATTGATCCATAGAACTATCTATTTCAGGTTCTTTGCATAGATTCATCCAAACACCAATCATGTTACCGTTTGAAAATTCCTAAACTCACTTTTTTCCATAGTTCTATGCATAGATCCTTTCATAAATCCATAGATCTGTCTCTTTCACTAAATATATGCATAGATCCAAAATATATACCAGTAACCTTACTGTAGATTGCATCATAGATATCCAATTCCATTCATACAAACATCAAAGTGCAACCGCGCTCCATTGAACACTCCGACAAAAAGTGGCTAACGAGAATCGTCCGTTCACTTTCTCATCCATGTCTGTTCCTCTCTACTATCTTTGTATTTATATATTATATATTATACATATACACATACAGTGGCCCTCTTTTCCAACTGTCCATTCAGTTTATGTCTGCGTCTCTCCGTTCTTCATACTCTTTCCTAGCGGAAAGAGACGATAGACGGAGAAACAGTTATTTGTGATGATGATGCTGAGGAGGTCGGAATAGCCACTATTTAGCATTCTATACTTTTTGGCTTTTATTGTCTATGAATCTATGAATCTATGAATCTATGAATCTATGAATCTATGAATCTATGAATCTATGAATCTATGAATCTATGAATCTATGAATCTATGAATCTATGAATCTATGAATCTATGAATCTATGAATCTATGAATCTATGAATCTATGAATCTATGAATCTATGAATCTATGAATCTATGAATCTATGAATCTATGAATCTATGAATCTATGAATCTATGAATCTATGAATCTATGAATCTATGAATCTATGCACCCCCTCCATTTGAGTGATGGCTGACATTCGTTGCCCTTCAATAAATATTAAATCAGTTCAAATTCTTTCCTGCATGTAGACTTAACCTAAATCCATTTCCATTCCATTTCCCATGACAATTATCATATTTATGACACCATTTTTTTTGTCACCATACATCTTGGCGCCACATTTATCCGTCTAGTATGGTGACTAATTGGACGTGACACGATGGCTTTAGTATATGTACTCGCCCAGGAAAAAAGTTAGCATACTTCTCCGGAATAACTTCCAGATTGTATAAAAAATGTTGCTTTGCCTCCAAAGTTCCAATTGTCCAATATTTGTATATTTCCTCCCTCTTCTTCGTATTTTCTTGCCAACCTTCCCCTCTTCTCTTCAAAATTCTCCCAAATGTCCATTGTATATGTGTGGTCAAATGTTTGCACAGTACGAGTCACACAAATTTATTATTATTCCTATTCGTTTTTTTCTTCGTCGTCTTCAACCTCAAAAGTTGAAATTATATATGCGTAGATTCATAGATTCATAGATTCATAGATTCATAGATTCATAGATTCATAGATTCATAGATTCATAGATTCATAGATTCATAGATTCATAGATTCATAGATTCATAGATTCATAGATTCATAGATTCATAGATTCATAGATTCATAGATTCATAGATTCATAGATTCATAGATTCATAGATTCATAGATTCATAGATTCATAGATTCATAGATTCATAGATTCATAGATTCATAGATTCATAGATTCATAGATTCATAGATTCATAGATTCATAGATTCATAGATTCATAGATTCATAGATTCATAGATTCATAGATTCATAGATTCATAGATTCATAGATTCATAGATTCATAGATTCATAGATTCATAGATTCATAGATTCATAGATTCATAGATTCATAGATTCATAGATTCATAGATTCATAGATTCATAGATTCATAGATTCATAGATTCATAGATTCATAGATTCATAGATTCCCCCCTCTCATAAGTGCACTTCAGTTTTCTGATTGATGTCAGTGCTGAGTGTGCTCATCCTAAAAGGATATTCTACCCTGATTTCTCCATCTTTTTTTTCCATCATCCCCCAACAGACTCATGAATATGTTGCACATCCAAAAAATTTTGTGGTCGAATGTGACAAGTTCGCGTGACAATCGACCACTTTTTGAGACGAGATATCTTTCCTTTGTTGCTTCTTTTTCAAAAAAAGTTTCCTTTTTTCTTCAAAGTGGTTGTCGAAAAATCTCCCCGAAATATGTAGTGTGTATATGGTGTAGACACCATGACGCACAAATGCGTACTATGTTCCCAAGAGGAACAGGTGAATTTTTGAACAACCTTTATTTTCTTCTACCTATTTTCTGATTAACTTTCATTTCCATTATCAATCAAAAATTTTGGTTTCTAAATATTTTCGTAATATCTTGCGCATTGTACGCAATCACTTTTTATATCAAGGTACAAGATACACCACATTTGACGACACTTCACATCTTCCAGATTCTGCACTTTTTCGTGAAATACGGTGTATTCTTCGAGATTACTTTTCTGATACTGTTACGTACAATACATTATAATTGACGACACTTCTGTCGGCCTGGTGTATTGCAGACAATGCACCGTATCTGCCGACACTTCAAGACCTCCTCATAGTGTATCACGTACGAAACACTACACCTTACGACACTTCAAATCACCTTCATAGTTTTCAAAGTCCCTTCCAGTGGTGTACTGCAGACAATGCATCGTACCTGACGACACTTCAAAATATCGAAATAGTGTATCACGTACAATACGCCACAACTTACGACACTTCAAATCAACTGCATAGTTTTCAAAGTCCCTTCCAGTGGTGTACTGCAGACAATGCATAGTACCTGACGACACTTCGAGAACCCTCAAAAAGTGTATCACGTACAAAACACCAAGCCTCCCGACAACCCAAGTTCATCCTGATTTCTGACCTCTCATGCCCCGTCCCATCCATTGTTATAATCCTTCTTCTGTGCCCCTTCTCACTTTCTACTATGATTCGATTCCCCAACACTTTGCCTGCCTAGTCGAGCCACAAAAGGGTCCGAAAGTTGTATATGTGCTCACTCCCCATGGAGCATCATTTTTTTTGCTGCTGCTTCTTCGCACCCATTCGTCTTCTCGGAAAATATGAAGAAACTAACAATTTTTGGTTGAGGACTACTGTAACTCGAATTATCATGTTACTTTTTGTGGTACATGGCAATTACGATTTTGAGATTGATGTGAATTTTGGGGGTGTCGGGTTGCAGGGTGGGAAAATGGTGGGTGCATAGAATTTCGTAGAATGACGATTTGATGGGGATTCATAGAATCGTAGAATTTGAAGTTCTATGGATCTATGAAACTTTTTTTTTGAGCATTCGTGATTCTATGCCAGTTCTATGCTTGCTCATCATAGTTCTATGAATCTATGGTTCTGAGCTTTTACAGAGTACTATGAATCTATGATTTTCCCAACTGCAGTTCTATGCTTCTGATCTATGATTCTATGCGATCAATTCTAGTTCTATGATCCGAATTCCTTGATTCTATGATTGAACTTCAAGTTCTATGATTATAGTTCTATGATTCTATGGGCATCATTCTCAGAGTTCTATGCTTCTGAAAATGATTATATGGCTCTCCAAATGGCAGTTCTATGCTCTGATTCTATTCCATAGGTGTTCTATGATCTTAATCCTGTAATTCTATGGACCTAGATTCTGCGACTCTCCAAATTTCAGTTCTATGCTCCGATTCTATGCCATAGTTCTATGATCTCAATCCTACAATTCTATGCTCCTTCCTCAGTTCTATGCCCCCTTTCCCCCAATTCTATGAAGTTCTATGAACCCGTTCCCTTATAAATCCCAGCCAATAAAAACCCAAAAACAAGACAAAAAACTTGCAACCCAAACAAAAAAAAGAAAAAAGTTCGACATGATAGAAGAATTAGGCGTGCTGTCTCCTCCCCCCTCCTTCTCCCAGGGCCTCTTCAATCAACAACATCTCCATTTTTTTCTCCTTTTTTTCTGTTCTGAAGACGTTCTTTTCTTTTTTTCTGCTTTTTTTTATCGAGATTGATGTGTCCCTTTCACAACAAAAAAAAACGCCCCGATTTTATTGCTTTGAGGAAATGAGATGCCGCTTCTGGGGGCTCTTTTTTGTCAAAAGGCAAGACAAAAAGTGGGCGGAGCCTGTTTCCACCTCAAGTGGTGTCTCGGTGTCTTTTATTTGAATCACATCAGCCATTATTAATTTTTTTTGCCGGCGACGACGACTCTCGACCTTCAGTTTTTTTCTTGGCAGATGCTGTAGTTTTTGACAATTATTATGTAGATACAACATAGAATCATAGAACTTTAGGTTCTATGGTTCTATGGTTCTATGGATCTATGATTTTGTTTCTATCTCTCTTTTAGAAATTTGTGATTCTATGCCAGTTCTATGAACGCTTATCATAAATCTATGAATCTTTGGTTCTGAGCTTTTAGACAGTTCTATGACTCTACAACTTCCTCAACTGCAGTTCTATGCTTCTCATCTATGATTCTATGCAAGCAAATCAAGTTCTGTGATCCAACTTTCTTGATTCTATGATTGAACTTCATGTCCCAATATTAAAGTTCTATGATTCTATGAACATCATTATCAGAGTTCTATGCTTCTTTCTGAGATTCTATGACACAACTTACGAATCTATGATTTTTATCAAAAACTCTAAACCTGAAAAAAAATATTTCCAAAACACCTATTTTTCCCCCTCAAATAGTCAGAAACTCCTAATTAGTAGTTATTTTTCACGAAAAACACACACCAAAAAAAATGTTTTGAAAATTGTCGCTCAAGCTTCAATTCATATAAGCTACAACTTTTTCTGATAAACAATAGATTTTGTTTTCATTTTTTTATTTTGTGGTTGCGTACAATGCATTGGATTCGACGACAATTTGAAGGGGTACTGTAGTTGTCTGTAGGTTCGCGTCAGGTTGAATCACATATATTTTGAAAACATAATTTCTCAGAGGGAATTGCGTATGATACATTATAATTGACGACAGTTATTTCTCTGAAAAACGAATGCGTACAATACACCCTATTTGACGACACTTTCCAAAAAAAATTGGTCGGATGCACCATGACGACAACTGTCCTTAGGAGTGATTACATCATACTTGACGACAACTCATCCTTCAAAAAGTGATTGCGTACCTTACACCACATCCTACGACACTTCATAATATATCACACCTAACAACATCTGCTCCAGGCACCTCATAATAATTCCATCACATCTGCCTTTCATAAATCAGACCACTAGCCATTTCACTAGCCCTGCCTGTCCAATAATATTCAATTCATTCGAATCTCTCCGAAATACCTGTCACCACTACTACACCACACGCCCAATTGGTGATGACCCCGAACGCACAGGGACAGTGACTGACCAACTGGTTTCTGCCTAGCCTTGCCTAGTTTACATAGTGTATATACACACACATATATATAGCCATTTATGAATTGAAACGGTTTTTGGACTTTTGAGAAGCGTAAAATAGTGAAAGTTCCTTATTTTTCACAGTATTTAGGCTGATATTCCCTGATTTTTTTCGCTGGAAAATAAAGACAGCTGCAAAAAATATCACCCTGATTTTATCATGAAAATATAGATATTGTCATAATTTTCATTTTAGTCGCCTGAATTTTTTTTGGCTGGTAAAAAATATTGGTTGACTGAGTATCAAACGTCATATTTGACTGTCAGAGGAACATTTGATACTCAGCCAACCTGAAGATTCTATGGGGTCTATGCTTAATGTTCTATGGTAGTTCTATGATAGTTCTATGCGGACCTATGATTGTTCTTCGAAAATTCTATGCACTTCTATAAGAGTTCTATGAATATCTATGAACTTTTTGAGAATCTATGAAAGTTCTATGAAACCTTCTTCCAGTTCTACGGAGTTCTATGGATTCTTATTTCAAGTTCTATGAAATTCTATGAGCCTTCTTTTCAATTCTATGAAATTCTATGTTCCATCCCATCCAGATCTATGACCTTTCAAAAAAATTCTCTGACCACCCTCCTCCATCTCCTCCATCTCCATCCCCTATCCAGCTGTACATGGTATCCGTACCAGTCAACCTCCCTCCCCCTCCTCCTTCATGTTTTTTGCTTTTCCTCCATCCTCCTAGTACACAATTTATCTTCTGCCAACTCCCATATCTCTAAACCTCTCCTCCCTCCACACTCTCTCATCAAAGTCTAAAACATTTTTTTTTGCAAAAACGACAAGAATTTTTGTTATCATCTTATCACAGAACATTTCTTTGAGAACTCTTGTTGCTCAATTCCACCCTGCCTCATACTTTTTTGTGTGTTTCATATGAAAGTGCACTTTTAATGACCCAATTACCCTCCGTAATGATCCGATTATGAATGGCAAAAAAAACGTTTTTTTTTCAATTTCTATACTTTTCAGTAGCATCAAATGGCTGCACTTGCATCGTTCACCAGGAACAGTCGAAGTTATGGACAACAGCCAATTGATGTCACATCACAGGTACACCACTATCATAATCCTATTAAAACGACACAAATTTGGTTGGAGAGGGTGGACACAGTTTATATACTTTTTTAGGTTTAGGTTTAACTGTGTTTTGATACCACATCTTTTGACGAAAAATTGCGGACTTTGTCGTCTTCCCAAGCTTCATGAAAGTCTGCAATTTGTCGTGAAATTTGGTGTATCATAAAATAGAACATTTGTCGACAATTAGGATGTTTTGTACGCAATCAGAATGTCTCAAAACTCTGCATTTTGTCGTAAAATCCTATGTTTTTCAAATATCAATTTCAAAAAACACTTTGACGAAAAATGATGATCCACAACAAATGAGAAGATAGTGATTTTGAACTTTTGAACTCGCCCAGATACACCTTGACGCGAAATTGCGGACCTTTTGGTTGTTTGAACTAGAACTACAGTAGTAAGGAGGTTTACCTCATAATAAAAGCATATGCGCGTCAGATATGATGCATTGTACGCAGTCTGAGAGTTATGAAGATTTGAAAAGTTTCGATTTTCCAAGTGGAACTGAAACTTGTGAGGTTTACTTTTCATAGTGATTAATTCCAACTTTATGTTGAAAATATTGGAATCATCACGAAATTTCTGATATATCTGCAAAAAACGGGGACTGGAGCTAAACCTAAAGTTCCCAACTTCTCTACAATTTCACATTCTCCTGCCTCCTCTTCCAACCAAAAAAAACTTATCTAATCCAATTTATCATCACTACACCGGATAACCAATTATAATATTCCAGGGTCAACGAGATCGGAGTGTAATGAGTTTGGACGCGCAAGGCAGATCAGTGTCACAGTAAGTTCTATGCTATGTTGTGATAGTTGGTTTTATGCAGTTCTATGCATAGAATCTGAAAGTTCTATGTTAACATCTCGTAGTTCTATGGGAGTTGGAGGTAGTTCTATGGCACTTTGAAAGTTTCTATGAAGTTCTATGGTCCCTAGCAATAAGTTCTATGCCAACATCCATTATTTCTATGGTCATTTATAGCGAATCTATGCAGTTCTATGAATATTTTCCTACAAAAATCCAGTCAAAACCACAAAAAAACGTTGTCAGTATTGTAGTATCTCTTGATAATCCCCGTCGCCAAAATTTTTCCCAAAAAATACACACATATTCACATATAATTCAAGTATGAATCGCCGTAAATTGGATGAAAATATGTGAGTTTTTTTAACGAAAAAAACGAAAATATTTACACTTCAAGTGTTTCACACCTACTTGACTGTTGTTAAACAAATAGGAAGTTCTATGGAAAGTTCTATGGAATTTTATGAAATTCTATGAATATTCTATGATTGTTCTATGGTAGTTCTATGGTAGTTCTATGAAAATTCTGTAAAAGTTCTATGCAAGTTCTCTGAAAATTCTATGATAGTTCTATGAAAGTTCTATGAAAGTTCTATGAAAGTTCTATGAAAGTTCATTGAAAGTTCTACGGTAAGTTCTATAGAACTTTTCTAGAGATTCTATGAAAGTTCTATGCAAGTTCTATAAAAAATTCTATGAAGGTTCTATGGAAGTTTTGTAGAATTCTATAAAATTCTATGGAAATTCAATCGGCAGTTCTATGGAATTTTATAAAATTTTATGTTGTTCTATATATGTTCTATGGAAGTTCTATTAAGGTTCTATGGAAACTCCGTCGAGTTCTATGAAAGTTCTATGGAAACTCCGTCGAGTTCTATGAAGGTTCTATGAAACTCTATGAAATTCTATGAAAATTCTATGCAAGTTCTATGAAAAATCTATGAATTTTTTTCTGCAAAAATTTATGATCTACTTTCGTGTCGAGACCCACCAACACAATTTCCCAAAAAGAACAGATGGGAATACGTCAGAAAACGATAACTATCAATGACCTTAACCGGTACAAAAATGACACTTTTTGTTTTCCACCACTCTATTTAGATCATAGAATTTCATAGATCCTCGTAGAACATCCATAGAACTACCATAGAACTATCATAGAACTATCATAGAACTATCATAGAACTACCATAGAACTATCATAGAACTATCATAGAACTATCATAGAACTATCATAAAACTATCATAGATCCTCATAGAACTTCCATAGAACTTCCATAGAATCCTATCCTGCCAAGACCGATGAAACAAAAGTCTTGCCCCTATATCTTGTTGATATATTTTCGACTTTCATCATTTCTTTCAATTGTGTAATACATCGTCTCTCTTCCCATCTGTCTTCATTTCATCAAAAGTGTTCCTAAACTTATCTTTCTCTCTCGCTCGTTTTCCATAGTTTTATCTTATAGAAACATGATCCGATTTGACTTTTGAGCTTGTATATACGTGTGTGTTTTTTTGGGAATTCTATGGGGATGGGGCATAGAACCTTGTCATAGAATTTCATAGAACCATTATTTTGATGTAATTCCTGTTTCAAGTAATCTATGATTATCAAATATAATTTGATAAGCGACTGATGGGACATGATTGGTTCTATGAAATTCTATGATAGTTCTAAGGAAGTTCTATGATAGTTCTATGATAGTTCTATGATAGTTCTATGATAGTTCTATGATAGTTCTTTGAGGATTTTATGATAGTTCTATGGAGTTCTATGATAGTTCTATGATAGTTCTATGATAGTTCTGTGATAGTTCTATGATAGTTCTATGATAGTTCTATGATAGTTCTATGAAAGTTCTATGATAGTTCTATGATAGTTCTATGATAGTTATATGATGGTTCTATGATAATTCTATGAAAGTTCTATGATAATTCTATGAAAGTTCTATGATAGTTCTATGATAGTTCTATGATAGTTCTATGATAGTTATATGATGGTTCTATGATAATTCTATGAAAGTTCTATGATAATTCTATGAAAGTTCTATGATAGTACTATGGCAGTTCTATGGAAGCGCTATGAGGATTCTATGATAGTTCTATGATAGTTCTATGATAGTTATATGATGGTTCTATGATAATTCTATGAAAGTTCTATGATAGTTCTATGATAGTTCTATGAAATTCTATGATAGTTCTATGAAATTCTATGGTAGTTCTATGTAATTCTATGAAAATTCTATGACCCTAAAAACAATTCACAACTGATGTTTGAAACAAAAAATCGTTCACTCTCTCTAGTTTTATCCATTTTTTTATGGTAGCGCGGAAAATTTTTTTCGATGAACAATATTGAACGTTCTTTGATGAACTGATCTATGTTTTTCAGAAAAAGTTGGTGCTGAAAATTGTTTTGAAAAAAATACCGACTCACATTTTTTGATATATCGCAAGTTCTATGGTATGTAGTTCTATGGTAGTTCTATGGAAAATTCTATGGAAATTCTATGAAAATTCTATGAAAATTCTATGAAAAATTCTATGGAAAATTCTATGAAAAATTCTATGAAAGTTCTATGAAAGATTCTATAAAGTTCTACGGTGAATCTATGAAAATTTTTTGCCAAAATCTTGCAAAATTCCCTGTCCTCAGTGCATGGGATAATCTTCAATCTCGAATAAAACCCACCACCAAAAACAATTTAATGATATCGGAAAAATATCAAAAAACAACGAATTCTCATCATTAAAAGACACCTGAATATACATGATGAGAGAGTACGAGACGCAGACACGCAAAAGGGAAACAACTCATAAAAAACCCGTCTTTTTTGAATGAAGACATTGAGGTGGGGAAAGGGGGGAATACCCCCCACATCACACACAATTTCATTCATGTTACCGCCATTGTTATTATATTATTATAGTTTTTGACACCCTTGATTTTATAGAATTTTCATAGAATTATCATAGAGCTTCATAGAATATCATTGAAGATCATAGAACTATTAGATAACTATCATATAACTTTCATAGATTTTTCATAGAATTCCGCAAAATAGACCTCCATAGAATTGTCATAGAATTTTATGAAACTTCTGTAGAATTATCATTGAATGGTCATAGAACTATCATAGAACTTCCCAAAAATTTCATAGAACTATTAGATAACTATCATAGAAGTGCCATAGAATATAGTCAAATAATCATAGATCTCTAATAAAACTTCATAGAACTTCCATAGAACTATCATAGAACTCCCATAGAATCTTATAGAACTCCATAGAAATTGAAATCATGATAGATCGAAATATCCTATTCTCGAAAATTTTTGAGATTCATTTTTGGGCTTCATGTTTTTCTGAAAATCTGAAATTTTTTCTGATCTGAAATTTTTTTTTGAAAACTAGGAAATCTCAAATCATGAAAAACTTAACTGTTCAAGAATCTTTTCTTTTTCTGCAATTCATCACTTTCCTTCCATGACTCATCCGATTCAATCTTCTACCAAAAGTCGTGCGATTCAAATTATATATTTCGAAATACATCAATAATCTTGAGATTTTCTTGAAAAAATTATGAAATTTCCCATCATAATCTCATAGAATTCAAAGATTATGTAATGTACGGTAGATCAAACTTTCAGATAATTTCACAATTTTCTAGTTTCATAAAACTTTCTAACATCCAAAAAAATTGTTGTAAAGTTGAAAAATACCCATTTGTGAAGAAAAACGGGAAGGTGAAAGTACACAGAATTTTCATAGAATCTTACAAAGAACTTCCATAGAACTAACAAATAGATATCATAGAACTATCATAGAATCATAGGGATATCATAGAATCTTCCATAGAATCTTTCAAAGAACTATCACAAAGGAATCATAGAATCTGATAGAATTTTCATAGAATTTTCCATAGAACTTCACGTAACTTCCAAAAAAACTTTCATAGATTTCTTCCATATCATTCATAGAACTATGTCACTTTGTCGTAGATCCTGAACTACAGTACTTCTACAGTATCCTTACAGTAACTCAGAATTTTAGAAAAACTTTCTAACATCAAAGAAAAATTATTCTAAAGTTTAAAAATACACATGTGGGGTGAAAGTACATTCTCCAATAATTTCCGCCTCGTCCCATATTTTCCGCCATCCTTCTCTCCATTATCACAACTAACAGATCTATAAAGATGTGAATCTCTCACTCCATCTATTTTTGTCCATATGTTCTCTTCTCTTTTGCCGTCTCAGTCTTAATATGAGACACTTTATGATTCCCGATGTTCATTTGTTACTCACATGTTGTTTTTCCACCCATCATGCAATTATTTTATTTAGGTTTATATGTGTGTGGCATATAAATACAACAACATTTTTTTTTGACATACTAGTTTTTTGGATATCGACAAACAATTGTTTCATTTTTTTTTTGTTTTTTGATCTACCAAAGTTTTCCAGAACTTTATGGTATCAAAACAATTCTATGACATTCTATGAAAGATCTATGATAGTTCTATGAAAATTCTATGAAAATTCTATGACAGTTCTTTGAAAATTCTATGATAGTTCTATGCATTTCTATGATGGTTCTATGATAGTTCTATGAAAAATCTATAATAATTCTATGGAATTCTATGAAACATAATATGTGGAAATTCTGAAATTAGCTGAAAAAAATCACTTAATTTTCTCAAAAAAAAATCGATCGTTTCATTTTTGATCTACCAAAGCTATCCAGTACTTCATATTATTTGATCTACCGTAATTTTTGTTTGATCTACCAAAAATAATCAGAAATTGTCCCACCACCCCCACATAATCATAATCTAAGAAAAGTCAGATAAGAAGGTATTTAGATTATAGTTATTTTCTGATAGAAAATATTTTTCAATATTTTTTTTGATCACTAAAATGTGTTCTGTGTCGGATAGTGAAAGGTATGTGATTAGAAAGTTCTATGAAATTCTATGGAAAATTTCATGAAAATTCTATGAAGAGCTATGAAGATCTATGGAAGTTCTATGGAAATTCTATGAACATTCTATGGAAATTCTATGAAAGATCTATGAAAGATCTATAAAAATTCTATGAAAAATCTATAAAAATTCTATGGAAATTCTATGGAAATTCTATGGAAATTCTATGGAAATTCTATGAAAATTCTATGAAAGTTCTATGGAAGTTCTATGATATTCTATGTAGTTTTCTTAAGATCTATGAAAATTCATGAACAGTTCTATGGAGAATTTTATGAAATCTATGCCAAATTCTATGATATTCGTGCAGAATACTATTTTTTCTGATATCCCATAAAATGTATCACATCTATTTTTTTTGTTGAAATTTCATATTTGTCAAAAAAAAATTTCATTCATAAATTTTTCCTCCAATCTCAAAAAATCTTCTTCAATCGTTATAAATTTCGATTTTTCACATAATTCCAAAGTCTGAAAATTCAGCGTATTCCCTTTTTTTCTTAAAAAATTTTCTTAACCTAAAAAATACCTTCTTATGATATTTTCTGAGAAAATTACAGTACCCCAAAATAATGTTTTTTTCGAAAATCACCCCTAAAATCTCCTGACATTCCGAAAATATCAATATTTTCCTCCAATCCCCCATGAAAATCACACCAAAAAACCGTTTTTTCACATGCATTTCACACCTCATCAATCACAAAAAAACGATATAAACACACACACATAATAATGAAAAATCGATAGTCGTTTACACAAAAGTGAATGGTATTCTCTTTCCTAAAATGGCAAAAAAATCGAAAGTGAAAAGGCCTCTCCTTTTTCGGAAAGCCAATTAATTGAAAATGGGGCCGATGATGGCAATTGATTTATTGGCGAAAAGGCTTTTCACTTTATGTATAATAAAGTGAATCTCTCTCTAGGCTTAATGCGTTTTAAAATGTTTATTCCCAAGTTTACAGTGAGTGCCCGGCATCGACAACACTCGTTCGACAGCTTTATCTGCCTCAGATACCGCAATCCGCGTCATTTGCGGCTGCACCAAGTGGTGGTGGAAGTGGTGCGAGTAGTGGTGCATATAGTACTACATTACCATTGGTTGGTAATCAACATTCGGCGAGTAGTACCAGTTTGGTTCAGGTTCGTGGATTTTTGAGACATTTTTTGAGTTTGTAGATCTGGAGTACTGTAGTTGCGTTTCTGTAGTTGGGTTACTGTAGATATGAGATCTACATTTTGTAGATCTGGAGTACTGTTGTCAGGTTACTATAGATTTGAGCTCTGTAGTTTGTACTGTAGATAATGATACTTGAACTTGTAGATCATCTTAAGGATACTGTAATTAGGTTACCATAGAAAATTTTTTTGAGCTTGTAGATCACTTTAAGAGTACTGTAGTAAGCTGGAAATCTCATCATTTATGATTTTCAAAGTTACTGAAGATCTAGGCTCTGCGCCTTTAAAACAATACAGTACCACTATTTCAAGATACTGTATTAAAGGCGCACCTTGCAAAAAAAACAGTAATTTCATTTTTCTCGTCGCAGTGAATCGAACCGTAGACCTTAATTTGTCAAGACCCAAAAACCAGTTCAAAAAGTATCTTTCTTTTCTCTAATATGAAATAGTTGGTACTAAAAAGTTCAAAGTCTGTTCACTTTCCTGATCATCAATTTTCAGACCTCCCAAGGCCACCGTAACCCAGTATTCGGCTCGACGAGCACACTGACCCGCAGCTATCATCAACCATCATCAACCAACTCATCAACAACAAATCTGTATCAACAACCACAATCAGGTAACATCACCTATCACCGTCACCCACTGCACAATCAGTACTCTGCACCACCGATGAGCACCTCATCGCCACAACATAATAATCATCTTAATTATTATCAACACGCCGGATCATTCGATACTGGTGAGTTTTTGTTTGGGTGTGACGCCTCACCATTATGTTCACAAAGCGATTGGTCAAAAAAATTGATGGAGACCCTGAAACGCTTTTATTTACAACATATGTCATAAGTTGTCTCTCTCTCTCACATTAGTGTCACTCCGTTCCATTTCGACCAGCTGTTTGGGGAGTGTTCATGGGGTCATAGAATTTCCATTGACAACATTTGTTTTAGAGTTGCATAGAATTTCATAGGATTGGTTATGTGGATGCATAGAACATAGATTTTTATGAAGATTTTGTATGGGGTTCTATGGTCGGATCTATGCTTTTTCAGTTACTATTATTTCCATAGAACCTGGAATTCATAGAATCGAGAATTCATAGAACTTGAGATCCATAGAACTTCAAAATCATAGAATTTGGAATCCATAGAAGACGATATGCATAGATCTTGATAGTCATAGAATTTGGAATCCATAGAATTTGATACCTATAGAACTTGGTATTCATAGAACCTGAAATTCATAGAACTCGATATTCATAGAACTCGATATTCATAGAACTCTATATCCGTAGAACTTGAAGCCCATAGAACTAGATACTCATAGAATTCGATATCCATAGAACTTCAAACTCATAGAACTTGGTATCCATAGAACTTGAATTTCGTAGAGCGTAGAATTCATAGAACTTGATATTAATAGAACCTGATTTTCATAGAAGTTGGTATTCATAGAATCTCAATATCATAGAACCCAGAATCCCTTGAACCATAGAACTCCAAATCATAGATTTTCGATTCTATGCCATTGCCCTAAAAGTTCACTTTCACCGGAAATCATCATTTATGAAATTTTGATGACATTTTTGTTATAATTCTATGCCCAACAATTTTCCTACCACCATAGATTCATAGAATTTAAACATCAAATTTTATGGTTCTATGCCTCAATCGATGGTTTCTATGCCCTCGCCCCAAGTTCATCCATATCCCCATGCCAACCGGAAATATTTTCGGAAATCATCACTTTTTTGTGGGGCGGGAAATACATAATCTTTCTCCCTAATCCATGTATTTTTTGCTTCCTATATGGCCAAATGTCTGGATATGTATATTGGCAGTATTCGTATATATATGCTGCCTACATAGATATCAACTTTCGGGCCTTATTTGAGTGAGAGAGAGTCTTAGATTTCGCCTTTTTTCCATTTTCCAGTTGAGATAATGACGTGGTGTTCATCATCCTAATTTTTTTCGTATAGTTTGATTTTGCCGAGAAATTTCTGAAGTTCTGTAGTTTTCGTTGTGAGACCTGAAACGCAGAATTTTGGTTGCGAAATGTATATTATCGATATTTCGTTGCAAGACCCAAAAATCCATATTTTTGATTGGAGAGCCTACCTACTGTAGGACCCCAAAATTTGAAATTTTCTTGTCGAGGCCCGAAAAGTTGTAATTTTCTACTTGAGACCTCAAAGGCTGAGGTTTCCGTGTCGAGACCAAAAAGTTGTATTTTCCACTCGAGACCCCGATTTTCGTGTCGAGACCCAAATTAATAGTATCACTCGGTTTGACAGTAGTTTTACCATTCTCGTTTCGAGACCCAAAAAGTCAAACTTCCAGCCAAGAATCCAAATATTTCACAATTTGAAGTTTTCGCGTCGAGAACCAAAAAGTTGAATTTTCCTGTCGAGACCCCAAAAATCTCAAAATTTCGAGGTTTTTGTGTCGAGACCCAAAATAATAGTATCTCTTGATTTGACTGTAGTTTTACCATTTTCGTGCCGAGACCTCACAGCTTTCGACTATTTTCTTGTCAAGACCCATATAGGTTAAGGCGATGCTGGACCTAAACCTAATGTTCCAACTTTTGAGGATCCCTTCGAGACCCAATAATAGTTTTTTTTGTAATCCCGCCCAGGACATCAAAAAGTCATCAATTTCCACTTCAAGACCCTCACAAATTAATATCGCCCAAAAATATCCCACCAATTCCTTCCACTCCACCACTTTTCATCAAGTCATGAAAATGTATGGTGGTGGGCCCGATGAAGAAAATCCATTGAAAAAAAAATATCATCATCATTCAACGGAGTGGTGAAGAATAGCAATAGTATAGCATAATCTATGCCCCTTCTCTCTTCTTCTCTTTTCTATCTTTTTTTCCAAGTATCAACTTCTTCTTTTCCTTCTTCTTTTCACGAATGAACACGAGGGAGCAAGTGAGAGAGCTCTGAGCTCAGGGCTCGGAGCTCAATGCTACTCGCCAATTACCCTTCGTCGCTTGTGTGTGATTTGGCCAATTTTGACCAGTTTTTTCTAAACCTAAACCTAAGGCTTTCGTTTTTTTTTCTCCTTTCGCTAAATCTGATTTGTGTGAAGATTTCGCCCCTTTAACGCCCTTGAAGTGTACGTTTTTTTGAGGAAAATTGAAAGCTTTTGAAGTTTGCTTTTGCATTTTATGGAGTACTGTATGTTCCTTTAATACAGTATCCTAAATTCATAGATTCATAGATTCACAGATTCACGGATTTATAGATTTATAGATTTATAGATTTATAGATTTATAGATTTATAGATTCATAGATTCATAGATTTATAGATTCATAGATTCATAGATTCATAGATTCATAGATTCATAGATTCATAGATTCATAGATTCATAGATTCATAGATTCATAGATTCATAGATTCATAGATTCATAGATTCATAGATTCATAGATTCATAGATTCATAGATTCATAGATTCATAGATTCATAGATTCATAGATCCTCGAGTTCTATGCTTCATAGATTCTCAAAGGTTAAAATTTTATCAAAATTGATACATTCGATACTCAGCCAACAGTTCATAACCACGTCACATATGCAAAAAAAAAGTCAACCACCAAAAACTTTTTCGCAATATTCTTTCCATTCACCAAAAATCGAGTAGTAGTACAGCCTCCCCCTCTCTTGCCCAAAAAACCGGAAACGGTGTGTATATTTGCACACATTTCCATAGGCTTCATATTTCAGAAACATTTGGAAGAAGAAGAAAAAAAACGTCTCTAACCAAACTTTTGACTTTTTCTTGAGGGAAATTGAGCCTTGTGCCTTTAATACAGTAGTCTGAAGTTGGAGTACTGTATTAAAGGCGCATGGGATATTTTCTTGTATGATTTTATTCTCAGAAGTTATTATGGGAGTTTCAGTTTAGTTTAGTTTTCCAAGTTTTCGTAAAAGTAGTATTTCATGCAATTGATTGATCCATGTTCTTTTAATACAGTAGACTGAGATGGGGTACTGTATTAAAGGAGCATAGCATACTGTAGCTTATTGCCTAAACTTTAAATCGGGGTACTGTACTTTTTAAAGGCGCAGCACCCTCCAGGATTTTTTTCAGAAGTATTTTTCATTTTTTTGTATCTGAAAGGAAAAAAAGTAGGATTTTCGAGCAGGAGCTAAACCTATGATAACAAAAGTGTTTCCTTAGTGTTTCCAAAATGTATCAAGTGCAATGTAAGGACCCTTTTGCCGTGTTGTATTTGTTTTTGCATATAAACATACAACAAACACTCTCCAAACGACTTCTCTCTCTTTCTTTTCGTTTTGCTCTTTTCCATCTCCTCCATCTTTTCTCCACTCCGCCATACACTTTTTATTTCCATGCGATATACACTTGCATATATATTACATATGCAAGTGTATAGGAGCAATTTATTGATATTTGAACTACTATGTTGGAAGATTCTATGCATAGAATCACGAGTTGATACACATTAGCCTAGATTAATTCAAAGATCTATGGATATGAGTTTAGAAATTCTATGAATTATTGAGAATGTAAACTGATTCATAGAAATGAGGAAGTTCTATGGTCATAGAATCATTGAAGTTCAAAGATTTTTTGGAAGTAGTTTTTTTTTTCGCAAATTTTGAATCCTTATAGTTTTCTGATTTCATAGAACTGGAATTTTAGAATCATAGAGACCAATCTTCTAGAACTCCCACAGTATTAGGGATCATAGATCCATAGAACTCGGGATTTCATAGAATCATAGATTTATGATCCATAGAACTTCCGATCAATGTTATTCCAATCTATGAATCCACTAAAACATAGATTCATAAAACTGGGGATTTCATAGAATCACATATCTATGAGTACCATGATCCATAGAATCATAGATCTATGTTTTTCAAATCTATGAATTTTCAGACATCTTAGATCCATAGACCGCAAAATATTTAGAAACAATGAATCGATATTTTTCAAATCTATGCTCCCTGACACCATAGATCCCAAGACCCAACTATCATAGAATTCCAAATCCTTGCATAGAATCCTAGACAGATCCACCATCTAAGTCCATAGAATTATCAATCTATTTAGTATCTAGTTTTTGTTGTTCGAATCCCCCCTCTCCTCCTCCCTCCCTCGCCTATTTTGAGCGGATATTTTCCTTTTGCAAAAACACCCCAGACGATGCGAGGATTATTTTTGTTATTGCTTTTCCCGAAAAAAAACCGTCTCCCTCCCGTTTATACGGGCCGGACTTGTACAATAACAACAAGGATTTGTGCAATAGAGCGCGTTTGACTGCCGCCTGAACCATCGTCATCAAATTTGCGTTAGTCACATGGATTAGGAGGCCGATGATTTTTTTTTTGCAATTTATTCATTCATTTCCTATTCCTGGTCGGCGCAGTTACTTTATCTCGTGATTCTATGGGAACTTCCTTTCTCGACGATTCTATGAATCTATGGAGCATAGAACTCGAGGATCTATGAAGCATAGAACTCGAGAATCTATGAAGCATAGAACTCGAGGATCTATGAAGCATAGAACTCGAGAATCTATGAATCTATAAATCTATGAATCTATGAATCTAGGAATCTATGAATCTAGGAATCTATGAATCTATGAATCTATGAATCTATGAATCTATGAATCTATGAATCTATGAATCTATGAATCTATGAATCTATGAATCTATGAATCTATGAATCTATGAATCTATGAATCTATGAATCTATGAATCTATGAATCTATGAATCTATGAATCTATGAATCTATGAATCTATGAATCTATGAATCTATGAATCTATGAATCTATGAATCTATGAATCTATGAATCTATGAATCTATGAATCTATGAATCTATGAATCTATGAATCTATGAATCTATGAATCTATGAATCTATGAATCTATGAATCTATGAATCTATGAATCTATGAATCTATGAATCTATGAATCTATGAATCTATGAATCTATGAATCTATGAATCTATGAATCTATGAATCTATGAATCTATGAATCTATGAATCTATGACCCCATGTTTTATGTCATTTTGGTCTACGAACTTGGTCTATCAACTAGACAGATATTATAAATCCAACATGGCGTCACTTTTGTGTTGGTTCACAAAACAATTTAAATAGTTTTCATTTTCGGGCCCCCCATAGAACTAGATTCTATGATTCTATGAGTATTGACATTTGTCACTGTCACTTGTGTCAACTAGCTTGATGTCATACATTCGTCATAGATACGGTTCATAGAATTGGATTAAGTTGGTCATAGCACTACAGTACTCCCTCTGCAATTTTCCGTCACAGTGTTTGCACAACTTTTGATCTACCTCTAATTCGAATTTCCTTGCTCCGCGGATCCTTCTTTTTTTATTATTTCCTCTTTTTCTAATGACACTTCTTGCCCCTCGAAAGATACACGTTGTCCTCATTTGATGACGTACCGCGAAATGAATTCGCCTGAACTTGAAGGGGCTCAAATTGGAAATATACACACTTTTTCGTAGAAAAGTTGTACTACTTTTTGAGCGTTGTGTGGGCATAGAATTTCAGATAATTTCATAGAATTCCGTTGACTTCCATAGAACTTCCATAGAATCTTTCATAGAATTTTCATAGAGCTTTCATAGAACTTTCAGAGAATTTTTCATATAACTTTCATAGAACTACCATAGAACTTCCAGAGAATTTTCATAGAATTTCATAGAACTTTCATAGAATTTTCATAGAACTTCCATAGAACTTCCACAGAATCCTTCCATATCTCCCATAGAACTTCCATAGAACTTCCATAGAACTTTCATAGAATCCTTCCATATCTCTCATAGAACTTCCATAGAACTTCCACAGAACTTCCATAGAATCCACTCATATCTCTCATAGAACTTCCATAGAACTTCCACAGAACTTCCATAGAATCCACTCATATCTCTCATAGAACTACCATAGAATATCCATAGAACTTTCATAGAATCCTTCCATATCTACCATAGAACTTCCATAGATTCTTTTCATATCGATCATAGAACCATCTATTTTCTTCATAGATCCTTGAATGTACTACAGTACTCCTACAGTATCTTGATTCTGTCTCAGTTTATGGTATGATTACTGTACCTCAGACTTTTAGTTTTTGAGAATCACAAAAATTCTAATTTGCTGTATCCGTATATACCTTGAACCTACAGTAGTATCATTCTACAGTACCCTATCTACCTCATTTATCGAATCATCTACATTCCGAGCCTACAGTAGACTACCGTACTCCCATCAAAAGTACAACACACTCCAAGACCCAAAAAACCATCCGCCATATTTTTTCCGGCCATAAAAAGTGTTTCTGTAACAAGTTTCTCCATTCTTGCAATCCTTCCGCACACGGAAAAAAAACGACGGCGCAAATACAACAACCAAACACAAAAACAAATATGACGAAAGCAGCCATAGATTTCCACGTTTCCGCCACAAAAAAACTGTATTAGGATGCAATAATTGTGTTTTATGGGCTTTATATTGAATTGAGATGGATATCCGGGAAGTTTTTTTTTTCAGAAAACAGAGAGATTTTCTAGTTGAAGCCAGATTATCAGGGAATATATATATATATGAACTTTTGTAAATATTATGATAAGATTGTAGTTGTTATCATTATAATTTGTTATTGAGGGTGCGATTTTTGGAATAACATATATTGATATCAAAAGTTTGACATTTTTTCTAGATTTTTCATTTTGACTAGACATTTTTGTGTTTGAAATTTTCACTGTCTGCGTCTCTCACTTCACACACTCTCTATCTCTCTCCATGAGAATTTTCAGTCAAAATATGCACTCTTTGAGCTCTTGTCTGAAAATTTTAGGCTTCTCTATATATCGAAAATCGCTCAAAAATGTCATAATTCAATTTTCCCTGTCTGCGTCTCTCATTTCATACACTCTCTCGTCTTGAAAACTTCCAGTCAAGAAGTGAGCTCCTTGAGCTCTTGTCTGATATCTTTGATGGAGTTCCAATGTCTGCGTCTCTCATTCTCCACACTCTCTAACATCCCATATCAAAACTTATCTAAAAGACCAAACTTCAAAATTAAGAGGCGCTTCTGATTTCCTGTCTCTCTGAAAATATCTATGATTCGCTGAAAATCTGAAATTCCCTGAAAACTTATCTAAGCTCTCAATTCCCCAACACAATATTTTTTTTTCATTTCGAAAACAGTTTCCAACAAAAAATAATTTCGCAACACAACTCACCAAAGACTATTTGTCTCTCTCCCAACAAACAGCTGACCAGCTGAACGGTTTGTGCACATTGGCTCGGCGAGCCGTCCCGCGTCATCAACTATTATCCCGGAAAAGAGCACAAAAAAACGACGGCGCGGCTCTGTATTTGGTTAGGCGTTCAGTCAGCTCGGTGGCTCACGCCGAACACATAAACCGTCACCACACGCGAAGAAGCGAGCACACGCCTTTTCTGTGCTCCTACGTGTTTGTTTTTCCGGGACTCCCTCCCAAGCTTTTGCCTTTTCTGATCATTCCATTCCACTCATTTCTACTTGGCTCATTAGGGCTCCATTTATTTCTTCTGGCTCTTGACTTGATGACTTGATTTTATTATCGGTTATCAATGTTTGATAGAAAAGTCATGAGTTGTTGTTTTGTTGTGTTACATAAACATGGGTGTGTACAATTTTTAGTTGTGTCAACTTTTTTTTTGATTTTTGTATACATTTCAATAGGTACTGGGGCGTAGGAATCTCTCTTTTGGGATTCTAGGCCACCAAGCAATATGGCCTAGAAAACTTTTTTGAGTTTCTAGGCCATGAGCCTCTTGTTCTGCCTACTATTTTCACTCTTGAAATTCTACTTCCGTGGCCTAGAAATCCCCTTATGCTCCTTCAAAACATTGTGACTACTGTATTAAAGGAGCATAGCCTAGAAAACCTCCTATTGGATTTCTAGGCCAAGAATTGTATGGCCTAGGATTCACTCATTTGGATTTCTAGGTCATGAGCCTCAAGTCCTGCCTACTATTTTTCTTCTTGAAATTCTTAAAATTCTACTTCCGAGGCCTAGAAATCTACCCATTGGATTTCTAGGCCAAAAATTTTATGGCATAGGATTCACTCATTTGGGTTTCTAGGCCACAAGTAATATGGCCTAGAAAACATTCCTTTGGGTTTCTAGGCCATGTACCTCAAGTCCCTACTTCCGATGCCTAGAAATCTACCTATTGTATTTCTAGGCCACCAAACCTCCTAGAAATTCCCTTATGCTCCTTTAAAACAATATGACTACTGTATCAAAGGAGCAAAGCCGCCAACAACAACACATGATTTTTCAGAACACTCTTTTTTTCAATAACATAAGACTACAATATGATTCATAATGTTTTGATGAGAAAACTTTTCTTCCTCCTAGAATTTCTTTTGGTCAGAAATATATATTCTCAATTACCCGACCAAATTTGAGCGCCCAAGTACATTTTTCATCCATCACAAAAAAGTGGAATAGTGCGTCATTTGGAATATATTATTCATTAATCCGTCATTTCTAGTTGCTATTCTTATTGATTCTATATTGAAAAAAATTGGAGACAAAAAATATATTTTTTGAGTTTCGTCTTATCAGTTTGTTTCCTTCCACCTCTATACTAATTTGATTATCACAAAAAATATATATAATCAAACTTTTCAGTTGGTTGTGCTTACGATTTTCCAAGCGGACAAACTCAACAGCAACGGCGACTTGGTGGTTCACAGCAACAATTGGCACAACAACAACAGCAACAGTATTCAAGTACTACACAACCTGTGAGACCGGTGTATAGTTATCAACAACCGACACCACCACAAAGGCAACAACACTTGAATAGTCATCAGGCTCAGGCGGTATGTGTTTCATAGATTCATAGATTCATAGATTCATAGATTCATAGATTCATAGATTCATAGATTCATAGATTCATAGATTCATAGATTCATAGATTCATAGATTCATAGATTCATAGATTCATAGATTCATAGATTCATAGATTCATAGATTCATAGATTCATAGATTCATAGAATCATAGATTCATAGACTCATAGATTCATAGAATCATAGATTCATAGATTCATAGATTCATAGATTCATAGATTCATAGATTCATAGATTCATAGATTCATAGATTCATAGATTCATAGATTCATAGATTCATAGATTCATAGATTCATAGATTCATAGATTCATAGATTCATAGATGCTTGTTTACAAGATTAGAAAATTCTACGACCTTCTAGAAGTCAGACTTGCTTATTATTTACATTTTGAAAAAACATCAGACCTTCTTATTGAATACCATAGATCCATAGAACCATAGAATCTTTCAGTTCTTCGGCACTATCCGCGGACCCTACGAACCAACCCCGACAAACATTGTCACCCCACTTCGCGCCTCCAAAACAATGATTGATGTATTGGCGCCAGTGCGCGACACAACATCCGCACAAATCGCAACAACTGGAACACTTCCAGGACAAGTTGGCACAAGTTCCTCAAACGGTTAGTTTCTTTTTTATTCGTTTCTATAAAGCGCGCCTCCATGTGCCCTAAGGCCTTCATGACATGAAAAGCCTTCCCTTCCTATATACTTTTTTTCCTTCCTCTAGTTTTTTCTGTTCTTCTTGAGCCTCCCCCAGCATTCTTTTTTTGTGTAGTTGTGTGTCTGTGTGACGATGAATTCGATTATCTAGACACGCACCCCCAACTACTCCCTCCCGTTTTTTCTTCTTCTGAGCTTCTTCCCTCAAAACTATTCCACCCCTAAACTAAATGTATTCCAGTTTGTTCGAGCTTCGAGGTTCGTTACTACTCTGATTTTCTATAGCTGTACATTTTTTTCCTCAAAAATATACAAAAGCACATGTTAAACACATGCCTTTTGATAAAATTCTTATCTTGGGACTTCCCTATTTCAAAAAGAGCGAGAGAAAAACATAGAGAGCATGTGAAAGCGAGAGACGCAGACAAACCAATTTCAAAGAAGAAGAAAAAAAAAAAGAAGGAAAAAAGCCATTAGGTTTATAGTCGTAGTACATGCCCCGAAGCCACATGTGCGGTATAGAAAAAGTGCTGAATGATTGTACTGCTCTTTTGTGTCGTTGAAATCGTTAAACGTTGGCTCATGCACTCTAAATCTCCTCATTTCCACTACTCTCTCGCTCTTGTTTCAATTGAGCACCGTTCATTTTTGACTAGAACCCCTCCTCATTGTAATTATCAAAATTGCGTGCATTATTCGAGTTCTCCGCCTTCCTTCATCATTTTTCTATTCAACACAACACAAAAAACGCACTACTACTAAACTAGGCGTGGTGGAAGGCGAATAGAAAAGAAAACAATAACATATTCCTTGTTTTCTTCCACACTTTTTTTACTATACGGCTGAAACATGTTTGCTGCTATTCCGTATCAAAGGTTTTACTCGTATGAAGGTTAGTTGCTATGGTGAAAAAAGGAAATTAGGTTTTTTTGTTATGGCGAAGGCACACAGGAAGAGGGTTACTATATATTTTCAGCTTTATTTTTCGTTTTCAGTCTAAAAGACACGTTTTGTGCAAGTTTTTGATAAGAATTTTAAGTGAAAAGAGCACTTTTTAGTCTTGAAAGCCTGCGGTTCATTAGAGCGCACTTCCACCACTCATAAAATTCGTATAATTTTTTCCCACACATTTCTATATTTAAAATTCCATGTTTTTTTGTCTTTACCCAAAACATTGTCGTCATTCGCCTTCTGATTATTTTAGCCGCATTAACGTCACCTTTTTTGTAGTTTTTCTTGAATTACATAAACAAAAATTGCCATTGGCAACCCCTTAGAAAAGAACAATTTTTTGAAAAACGCCTCAATTTTCTTCTTGACATCACTTGAGTGGCGAGTCTTGCATTTAATGCGTAGGAAATGATTTGAATCGCAAATTTCTGCTTCCTCATTTATATTTACAAGGTTCAGAAAATTATACTTTTTGTACTTGATTGACAGTTTTTATTATCATTCATCAAAAAATGTAGGGAAAAACACAAAATATTTAGCACCCGAGACAGCTGACCTTGTTAAGATTATTGGCAAACATTCAGTTTTTTTTCCATTCACTCCCCTCTTGTTTTTTTCCGTCTTCCGTTTTTTGTGTTGTTTGTTTGTGAGGAAATATATAGAACCAGTTGAGGTCTTGAAGCGCAAAAAAAGCGGGAGTCTCTGTTCTCGAATGGTGAAGAAGAAGCCTAATTAATTCTGTTCTCTCAAATCAGCTGCTTCCTTCTTCATTGTTTTTCGTCTTCTTCTTCTTCTTCATTTCTCGGAAATTTATTCCGATTCGATGCACATTAGACACATTCTGCCTCCTTTTTTCTTTCATTTCAAGTTGGAGTCGCCCGTTTTTTCAGCTTTCTTGTATTTTGTGAGTCATTGCTTCTCAAAGTTTTTCGCTCTTCCTCTAAAATTCCCCAGTTTATCGCAGTTTTTCATCAGTTAGTTCTAAAATAGAAACACCCCACATTTTTCCATCAAAAATTCCGCACAACACATTTCAAAATTCATGTTTCCATGGAAAAATGTGGTTTTTGAGTCAGTTGGCTACCAAAGAAATAACAAGATCTGTGTTTTTTTGTGTGTCTGCCGGCCGCCGTATGAGTCATTTCCATTCGGCAGCCCAAATTCATTCAGTTTCCTTTTTTTGAGGAAGTAGGCCAACGTTGATTGAATAATAAGCACCTTTTTGGCTGTATATGAATATCCAATTTGTTCACATTTTGTGTGTCCCAAGGACGAAAGTACACTTGTGCTGGCTTTAGACCGAAAAGTGCATGCATAGAGAGAAAGAGATGGCTTTTGTCTGACTTTTAAATTGAAAAAAGAGCCAACGAGTCCGTGTCGTGGCAAAATATCCGGCCATATATGTTCAACCCATAGATTTAATTAGAAAAAGCTCTTAATGTTTGATATATTAGTCATCCTTTTTGTATATTCCTCTCTCTTTTCGCCTCCTTATCATCCTTTTTTTGTGTGTGTTTCATATTTTCCGCCCACAATGGTATGAGTTGTTAGTTTTTATTCAAAAGTTCTTGACTTGGAACTTTTCTTATCAGTTTCTAGACCTATTTCGAAACGAAATTTGTTTATTTGATAAAACATCTGCATTATTGCGTCATACAAGTCCGCAATATCCCGGCAAATGTGTTGTTTCTTATTTCGGCGCGAAATAATTTAATTTTTTAATTTTCCACGAACATTTTCCTTCTTTTCCGTCATATTCCACCAATTTCGTGCTAATTTCTCTATTTTATGCTCGAAAATTAGCATATTTTGCGCGTTTTTACTTCCTTATATGCGTAGAAAAGCGAAAAAATTAATTTTCATCCAACTTTCCACTCTCGGCCCACATTCAACATAATTTCTTTCATCTTTCCGTCCCAAATTCTGCCAATAATTAGTATAATGGCTATTATATTGCAAGGACATTCGGGTGAAGGTCGTTTCTCCTACAAAAAATGCAGAAATTTGACACCAAAGCTAGCCGGTGGTGATGAGAAGACGAGTTGTACGAATTTTTGTGCAGTGTAATCGATATATGTTTTTTCTCCTCATCAATTTTCGCTTTTTTCTCAACAATAATTTGTCCTTTCGCATCCCAATAAACAGCGCATAAATTTTGCGGGTGCCGTGCAGATGGTCAATTTCGTTTTGTTTCGCTTTCATCTTCATCACATTTTGTCGGTCGCTCCGGACATCTGCATGCAGTTTATTTTATATTTCTCGTGTCGCTGGGGCCATAAGGTGGTTTCCTTCTTCTTCTTCTATTGCACTGTTTATATTCACCATCTGTGTGCCTCTTTTGCGACCAGTCACCAATCAAATAACGGGACCATATATAGTGGTTGACCCTTTTTGCATCTCGTTACAAATAAAACAATAGGAGAACACCCTTTTTACTCGTCTTTTGTTTCATATCATGTGCCTGCCTATTTATTATGTTTTTGGGACGTCCGTTATTAGGTCATTCATCGATTTTTCATAATGAAAAGACGGCCACTAAACTTTCGTGCGATTATTCAAAATGTTTCATTAACACTTAGTTGTGGTTGTCCATCACATGTGTCACACAAATCGCCAGTACACCATCCATTGTCTTCTGCACTATTTTACCCATATCTCGTTGTCGTTGTTCGCTTCGTCCGCCTTGCCGATCCGCTCTCCAATTCCACTCTCTTCGTACTACGAAATGGCTGGCTGGTTCGGCCGGACGGACGGACGGAGAGAAGGGGGACGGCTGCATTTATATATGCGTGCTGCCCTCTCTCTTTCTCTCTATCTACTGTCTTTTCTCTTCTTCCAATCTTCTCTTTTCTCCTCGTTCTTCGCTTCCCCCCTCGACACCAATACCAGTCACACCCAATGGGTGCGCGACTGCTGCTGCTACTGCTTCTGCAAGCAGCCCACTACTGCTTTTTCCCCTTCTTTCTGGTCCCGCTTTTCTTTTTCTCTCTATTCCAACACGAAACTCATAATTCATCGATTTTAGGGCCCACATATTCTAGTTGACGTCTTCTTTCCCCCTTCTAATCCCTACTTGTCCACCCCCATCATCTTAATACGGCCCCGGCGTTTTTTTATTTGGGAAAGAAAACCTACCAAAAAAAGAGGAAACGATAAATATAAATAATAATATGAATTTGTCCTATATTTATTTCGATGAGATTATTGTACCGGTTGACACCTTTTCCGAGGAGCGTGTTTGAGAAGTATTAAGATCAATACAAGGTCGTTCTTATGGTTTTTTATTCATTTCTGCCAAGGCCCATTCGGTCGATATAGAGGCGCGTTTTTGGTGCAGCATACACGGCTTGAAGTGGCAATTGAACGCCCTTTTCCTTCATCCGTTTTTCAAATTTCCATCGTTGTCGTCGGTTTTTCCACGAAACACTACACACAACTCTATAGGACCCACCACCGCCATTTACACAACAAAAACTGCAGTAATAATTCTCTGAGCTCTATGCCAAACTCTTGAGAAAATACGGAAACAGAGATAGAGAAAGAAAAAGTACGTTCGTGACAAGTGCTACACTTTTTGCGTTGCTCTGCAGCTGAATTTCGCCCCAGTTTTTGACGTAATCGGACCAACAAAAAACAAATAATTGGCTGCTGGCTGCTAGTATTTGACCTTTGAAGAAGATTTGATTTTCCCAGGCTGCCAGATGGGCAGGCACTGTGGTTTAAAGTGATGAGTTGAATTCTCTAGAGTATCTGTCTCTCGTAACGACCTTGTTCAATATAAGTTCACTTTTATCTTGATTTTGGCGAAACCCTCTTCAAACTTGAGGCTAACAATAGGTTAACGACTTGTTATCTTTGCTCTAAAAATACTTTTTCCCCAATTCATTTCCTCGAAATCGACACTTTTTGTTATTGTCGCTGCCTATAAACACTTGAATCCCTGTTTTTTTGCCAATATTCTGGTTCAAAACCGTCCGGAAATGACGTGTTGCCCTCTTAACGACGGAGGAACACAACGCGAAAACTGTCCGGCTTTTGCTGTTGCTCATCATTTATTTCGTCAAAAATGGTGCGCTCTCTCTCACTCATCGCGAGCCATATTGTATTCGCCTTCTCTTTGCCCAAGTTTCTATATATTGGAAGATTACAAACATCACGCAAAAGTGTATGTTTATACGCTCTCTGAGACTACGCTGCGTGTATTATTTGCACGCCGCAACGTTCGGCAAGACCAGCTGCGCGGAAGAAACACCCTCTTCTTATTCCTCTTCCTCCTCTTTGCTGTATTCATTCTCTCTTTTCCACTCATTCACTCATTTTCTACGATATATACTGTTTTTGACCAAAACACCTCAATCGTTTTACTCAATTTCGTCATATTTCTTTTTATCCTCGTATTATATGTCTCATTTTCATAGGAATCCTCGACCCCGTTTCCGGCGTTGTGTTGCCATCTCCTCGTCTTGTCAAATAATTTTAAAGTCTTTCCTGTGTCTTAAAAATTATTTGAAAACAAGAGGCGGGTAAACTAAATACCACAAATCATGACACTTTTCGAACCATCTACGTCTGGTATTCGGTTGGCTTATCGAGGTAAAACTAGCGCAAAAAGTATGATTTAGAAAAGCTTTCTCCCTAAAATAATCGTTCAGTTTAATAATTTTGAACTTATTTCAGGCTCATCAGTATCATCATCCGGTGTTGCATCAGGTGGATCTGGAAATTTGATGACACAATCGATCGGTGGACAAGTGAAACATTTGTCGGCATCGCATTCAACATTGAACACTGTGAATGGTGGACACGAGTCGATTATTCATCCAAAAATGCCAAAAAGTCCAAGTAATGAGAGCCTAAGGTTGGTCTTTTGTGTTTGTATTTCGTTGAAAAAAAGTTTCTTTGTCTACTCGCTTATCAGTTTTGACCAACAAAAAAAACGATACAACAATTGAAATTGTACGATTTTTATCATGCGCGCCGCGTTCTGTACTCTTTTCGGGAATCCAATTTTTGCTGCTCCTTTCACATGCGCGTCACCATGATTGGCAAGCAAACAGTGTTATCAGTGAGCTTATCAGGCAAAAAGGCTTGCGCAAGAGATAATCGGTTTTGGGGGGAATAGGCAGATGCAAAAAATATATATAATATTATGAATATAAATTGGGAAATTAATGTTTCTATTTTCAGCCGATCACATACATCGTCATCCGGTGGAAGTCAAGGTGGACACAATTCGAATTCGGCGTCGAACTCGGGATTCCGTCCAGAAGATGCAGTACAGACATTTGGCGCAAAATTGGTGGCATATGAGAAGAATGAGATTTACAATTATTCACGAGTGTATTTTGTTGGATCACACGCAAAGAAGCAGGCTGGAGTAATTGGAGGAGCAAATAATGGTGGATACGATGATGAAAGTGGATCATATCAATTGGTTGTTCATGATCATATCGCTTATCGTTATGAAGTTTTGAAAGTTATTGGAAAAGGATCATTCGGGCAGGTATGTTGTTTTTGATCGAGTTCTAGAGAAATAATTGTGTATTTTGCAGGTTATCAAAGCTTTCGATCACAAATATCAGCATTATGTTGCACTGAAATTGGTCAGAAACGAGAAGAGGTTTCATCGACAGGCCGACGAGGAGATACGAATTCTGGATCATTTGAGACGACAGGATGCTGATGGAACCCATAATATCATACACATGCTTGATTATTTCAACTTCCGCAATCATAAATGCATAACATTTGAGTTGCTTAGCATCAACCTTTACGAGTTGATCAAGCGAAACAAGTTCCAAGGATTCTCACTTATGGTAAGTCGTTTTTTGTTGAAGTTTTTAACAAAAAATCACCTGAAAAAGTAATAGAATAATAAATGTATGGTTTTTGCAGCTTGTGAGAAAGTTTGCATACTCAATGCTGTTATGTTTGGACCTTTTGCAAAAGAATCGCCTGATTCATTGCGATTTGAAGCCGGAGAATGTGCTTTTGAAGCAACAAGGAAGAAGTGGAATCAAAGTCATCGATTTCGGATCATCGTGCTTTGATGATCAACGAATTTATACATATATTCAGTCGAGATTCTACAGAGCTCCAGAAGGTTTGTTTTTATTTGCGTTTTTCATGAATAATGTATGATTTTTCAGTGATTTTGGGCACAAAATACGGAATGCCGATCGATATGTGGTCGTTGGGTTGTATTTTGGCGGAACTTCTCACCGGATATCCATTGTTGCCAGGAGAGGATGAGAATGATCAACTTGCATTGATTATCGAATTACTCGGAATGCCACCACCGAAAGTGTTGGAGACGGCGAAGAGAGCGAGAACATTCATATCATCAAAGGGATATCCACGTTATTGCTCAGCAACATCAATGCCAGATGGCTCAATTGTTCTTGCTGGCGCGAGGTACGTGTCATTTGTCACTGAGATTAGATTTATTAAACAAAAATTTGTTATAGATCGAAACGCGGAAAGATGCGTGGACCACCAGGATCGAGATCATGGTCGACGGCATTGAAGAACATGGGCGATGAGCTTTTCGTTGATTTCCTGAAGAGATGTTTGGATTGGGATCCGGAGACAAGAATGACACCATCACAAGCATTGAAACACAAATGGTTGCGACGAAGGCTGCCAAACCCGCCAAATCGCGAGAATGGATTGGAGCCACTTGTGCCAGATCTCGAGGTATGTCTTGTTTTTTTGTTGATATTGATCTTTTGTCCTAAAACTGTCGAATATTAGTGCCCCATTGTTTGTGCCGAAAAAAAGTGAAATTCATTGGGAAATTGTTATAGAAAAAGGATACAATTTACAAAGAATTGCCAAATATTGACTCGAATGCCAATATTTTGATGCGAAAAAAGTTCTAAATGAGGAGGGCAATATGCGTGTTTTAGTGAAAAATTGCATCGGAGAGTAAGTATCGAATGAGTGTCATTTCTCACCAATTGTTGGTTTTTTTGTGCCGCCTCCTCGAAATTTTCACCCAACACGAATCATTTTTTGATCTACCTAACCGCTTCTCTCCTCTTCTATTTTTTTATTTTTGCAATTCCTGCATCTTGTCTTTCCATTTGGGTCGGTTCTTTTTTCGGGTTTCCCTCTCCATGGCATTTTGTCCATTTTTAACACTTGCTAACTGGTGTTTTTCACTCACCTGGTCCCCTGAAAATGTCCAATATTCTGAAATTAATGTATTATTTTTCAGTGATATCGCCAAAACACAACAAACACAGCATCTCGGAGCATAATAATCACGTTTACAAGTGTCGATACGGTTCAATTTTTTGTGCAAAATCGCAGAAAACACGAAGACGCCATTCTCTCTGTCCTTCTTCTTTTTTTGTGTCCACCAAAACAATAGCCATTCTTTTTGTTTTTTTGCTTTCCGTACTTCTTTTTTTCTTGAATATCCCATTGAATTGCTCTCTTACTTCTACTTTTTTTCATTATCCCTGCGGGATTGTTCTGTCTGTTTATCTTGTTTCTTGCATTTTTCTTCTTCTTTGTCAATGTTTTCTTTATTGTATAATCAATAGCAATTGCAGAAAAACACACAGTCTTTTTTTATTATTTGATTTTTATTTGACAACTTAGTTGTATTACTAGAGCTAAACACATAATGTTGTGTTCTTTTCCCCATTTCTCTCCACTTTAATTTATATAGTCAAGACTAATATCTATTACATTTTGACGATTCTCGATTCTGAGCGCTTTCGACATTCTTTTTGTGTCTCTCTCTCTCCATGTACCCCCCATCATTATTGAAAGAATCAAAAGAAAAGGCGGTTGTTTTTGCTCTAAAACATAACATGACAAAACTTGTTGTTATTGTACATACAAATTGTGCTTTTTTGATGGTTTTTTCATTTAATTATCCACATTTTTCCTCTGCTCTGGTACTACTAATTCTTTTATTCTTCTTCTCTATATTTTTCCCTTCTTTTTTTTTGAATAATTTCTGGTGCAAGCTTACAAAGCTTCAACGTCCCTCCCTTAATTCTTATCCCCCATCGTTTCTAGTAGAAAAACAATGTTTGTGTCTCCCCATTTTTTTTCTAAATATTTTTCGTGCGAATTATATGAAATACTTTTCTTCTAAGATTTAATTGAATTATCGATAAGAACATTGGAGAGATAAAAAGAAGGGATATGAATAAATGAGTCAGGGATTTTTCGATGTTTGAATTTTCTTAGAACACCTGAAATGCAATCAAGTTACGGTATCGTTTTTCGAACAGATGATTCAATGCTTGAACAACAACAACACATGTACAGTTGTCTGGTTCAATGATCAGTCAACTGCTCACAATATGAGGGAAATATTGATCGCATAGTTACAAATATTTGTAATTTAGATTAGGGTGATTTTTCGAATAACTACAGTAGCCTACGGTTTCAATTATGAGCCATAGGAGAATAGGATAGGATATCTTGAGAAGAAACGGGTCTTGAAGATACGTATGTACCACTTCTTTTTCAAATGAGAGTTCTGAGTTTCTAACAAAACGATTTTATTTAGAACGGAGAAGAAACAACATAAAATTATGAAATGATTATTTATAACGCGTATGAAAATGTACTATTTTTATATGGAATATGACTACTATATGTTTAGACATCAGAGAAGAATTGGAATCCTTCATCTTGAGCAATGACATTTTGATTCTCGTTGTCAGCCCAAATCCGCACAGTTTTCATCTTATCCTTCGACAGGATCAAGTGCAAGCATTGCAGGGCAAGTTGAAGTGAATCCGAATCACCCCTCTCTTTGCATTCAATCATTTCTTGTGTGAATGTATTTTCCTGCAAAAATCCGCTATGATTTTTGTTAAAATATATTAATGATGACTTCAAATATCTTATTTCCATATTTATCTAATTTTTGTCAAAATTCTAACGATAAAGGCAACGATAAAGACCACATTATAATTTCGTTAGTTCCTCTGTTTTTCTAGCATCTGTTGCCTAATCAAAACAAATCTTTTTGAATATTGCTTACCGGATCATCATTCCTCATATCATGATAATTGTCAATTTTATACAGAGCTCCGAAGTACAAAGCTGAATTCGAACATGCTCTTTTCAAATCAATTTCCTTGTTCTTGACTTGCTCTTCGATTTCAAGCCATTTTTTGTCTGTTGCATAAATAATGAACGTCGGAAATGATTTTCTACTCTGGAACAGAAGTGTTAAATAAATCAACTAACCTGTTCAGGGAATAATGTCAATTCATAAGTCAGATCAAAAATGAATAGATACTTGCATTTGGCTAGTTGTTGAGCAAAGTCTGTATCATTTGTGGCTCGGAGGACCTGAAACACAATCAAAATAATAATCTCATCCCTTATTATTGGTCAAAGAACAAAATTGTTTCAATGAATCCAAAAAATACCTTAGAATCGTGAACAAATGAAGATGTATTGAATAAAATGATTTTTTGGCAGTTTTGATAATTGATCAAGAATTGAATGAAGAAGTCTACACTTGGCGAGTCACCAATTATAGCGATCTGTAACAATCAAGTTCAGAAAAAAAATATTGCTCTACAAAAATACCTTTTTCGTCGATTTCAGAACTTGACTGCCATCTTTACAAGGAGAGAGTACAGCAATGTGCATTCTGGAATATTGACATTTAATCATCAAGAATAACTTGGATACTTCTTATATTAAAAGGTGGATAAGAGGAATACGGTAAGAAACCCAGGCAGGATGCAAAATCATCAATATGACCGGAAAATGCATATTTTTAGAAAAAAAAACGACGAGAGTAAATTGTGTCAGAATCAAAAATATTTAGAAAAAAAGAAAATACATCGATCAGTACTAATAGGATGGGTATACTACATCTCGGATGAATGGGCCAGAAATTAATGAAATTGAGAAAAAAATGGATTAATCAATCTGGCCATATCAAAATGGGTACCAATTTTTCGAACAATTAGACAACTTTTCTCAGTCTTCTGAAAGTATGAAGAGAACTTAAGGAGAAAAGTAAAGAGGCGAAAAAGTGGTATTAGTTGGACATCTATTGAGATCTTTCTCTTGCATTATCATACCATTTTCAAGGAGGCACATCTGATCGAAACTTGTCAAAAGTACATTGAACATATCATGAACACAGAAATTTACCATATAGACAAAGAAACGAAGACCAAAAATACAAATATTAGTCAAAAGCAAAAAGGCTTTCCTAACTTTTTTGGGGATTTGATGCATTCGATGGGATGAAAAAAATTATGGCGAATTTTGGAGAATGGCATGCAAAAAAGTTGGTAATTGTAGTTCTAGAAACAGCTCATATTCTAGATCCTTTTACATCGTTTTCAAAGATGAAAATAAATTGAAAGAGTACTCGAAAAAGACTGAATAAACTGAGAAAATCAATAGATTTATATAATATTTTTGATAGACAAAATGGAGCGCAGAATTCGAAAATGGAAGAAAACGGGGCAGTAATCAATTGCTCGAATATTCTGAAAGTTATTTAGCAAACGAAGGACAAAAATTGAAAGTCGGAATACATTAAATTTTCGAGAATTCGAGAACTGTTCGGGTATTTTAACGTTGAGGAACAAATGGAAATCACAGAACTTATTGAAGATGATTTGACTTTTTTCTCGAACTTCATTCTTACTTCCTGTTCAATAAACACAACGCTTCTTCGAGAAATTAAGTAAAATCAAAAAGTTAAACATTCGAAAAACCAAAAAAGTGTAGACGAATTCAACGATGGTACAACGAATAAAATAGTTATATTTTGAGTGTGGAGGGTTTTTTCGAAAACTCTGAAGGCCCGACAAGACAAAATGGTCTGAACAAGCGAAAGTAGAAATGATTATATGAATTGCGAGCTCGTCGCTTGAATGTTGAAAATTGGGGTCGATTCTGATTCAAAATTAACGAAATTGAAATATTCTATTATTACAACGTTTTTTGATGAAGCAGGTTAAATAAAAGGAGAAATAAGAATTATTAGAATGAGATTACGAAGAAAAAACTATATAAACTCCAACGAGCTCTACTTCTGGGATCTGTCGATCATTTACAGATCTCAAAAAGTTAAATCAATACAGTTTTCACAAAAAATTGCTGAAAATAGGACTGTGAGGGTAGAAAAAGCTAAAAGAGATCGGTAAAAATGTCGATAGTCATTACCAAACCATACTATGCAACTCTGATGATATAAAAACTGAAAATTGAACATTGAGAGGAAATTTATGACTGAACAAGGAGTCCGAGCAAAGTAGGGCCATTTCGAAGTATACAGATACGAATAACTAAATTATACGAAGTTTCAATATTTCTGAAGACGGAAACCAGGAAAAACAGAGGAAATTAGAAAGATTACGATACTAGGAGGCATTTTGATCGGGAATGTGAAGATGAAATCGAAAAAAGTAGGGTCTGGCGACTAAAAAGAGATCAAACACAAAATGAAAGCAGAAAAAATACAAAAGGAAGGGATTTTTCTGGAAATAACTGATTTAAACACGAGCCGATGCGATCGAAAATTTGGATAGAATGAATTTTTGAACACTGTGAAGCATGTAAGGACAAACACAAATTGTTTGAATTAATTGAAAATCGAAAAAACATGGAGTAATGGCGAGACGCGGCTTGACAAAATGAAAGCGGCTGAGTTTGAAAATTTGCAAGACACACACACATTTTCGGCAGAATTGCGGCATGTCTTATCGATTGCAGCAATATGTTGATATTCTACTAACTTACGGAGAATAAATTAATAGTTAATGATAACAATGATAATAACAATATTTTACAACTGTACAACGGAGTATCATACGTTTTTCAACCTTTCCAGTTTCTAATGTTTCATAACAATGGTCAGGACGTAGAAGGAGCGTAAAAGGACTAAAATAAAAGTAAAAACACACAAATGATTTTTGCGCATCATTTAAAATTCAGATTACGGTAATAGTTAGCAGTGGGGCGCCCTTCTAAGCGCCCAAGAATAGGAACAATCATGTTAGCAAGTCTTTTTCATGTTTATTTTAGTCAACACGTGCCCATATATTCTCTGAAAACTGGATCTATTCTCAGGAGTGATTCTGCAGACTTTGACTGAGAAGTGAAGCTGAAACATAAAAACGGTACTATGAGGAAGTTGATATCATTTATTCATCATAACTATAAATATTTGAAGTTTCTCCTCAACGCATCAGCCAACTTGTCATCAATTACCCCTTCTTCCATCATCAGTATTATTTCTTCCTCCATTTTCCTCTCAGCCAGTATTTGACTTCGCAGTTGTTTCTTAAATTCATTCCTATCAATTCTCCATTTGGAAATCGCGCTTATTTTCGATCTGCAAAGTATTCAAAAGTTTTCATGAAAGTGAATGAACAAACCGCAAAGGAAAGGGCATAACTCTCTTTAGGTTCAATATTTTGTCAACGTTATCCTCATTTTCTATGACTCCATCGATCAGTTGAAGCATGCAAGTATTGGATAGGTTTGGTTTCATATCCAACAACTTGATTTCAAACTCCACACTAGTATTTCGTTTTGGTCTGTCTATTGTATATATGATGTCATTCAATTCTGCTATTCCGCGAATTGGATAACTCAGAGGCCAACACCATTCTGTCTCAATAACGATACGACTCCATTCACATTTTACAGGATCAAAAGTGTTGAGATAAAGATTCGCTGGATATGTATGTTTGTTGATTTCTGAATTCTTATCTTCCGAGAATATTCTTCCATTCTCCCCTGTAATTTGAAGTATCCCCTTCTGTGAAGTTTGATCATACTCACATCCACTGATCGTCCTCTCTTTCTTAACATTATTCGTCATATCTTCACATGATATCTCCCTCAACTTCCCATCTTCGAATATCCAAACTACTCGAACATCCCAACTTTTGCCACACTCCATAAGATATAATAACCCATTTATTGTGGTGAATTGGTGGAAACAGGGTCTATTGTTCATACACCCATTCTAAAATGATTTGCTTTTAGCTGAAAAGTTTTTAAACCTACCAATATATAATATTCGGCCTCATTTTCCACCAAATCTACTACTGCAAGTCTTGGAATATTCGAACTATTCGATTGAACAAAATATAGTTTATTTCCAAAAACTCTTGGTTTGGATAGGAAGGAGAAGTTGATCAATACAGTAACCAATTCCCACTTCATAGTAGTAGTGTCCAATTTGTGAATTGTCTTATTAGCAGATTCATTGTGATTATGAACGGAAAAATATATGGTATTCATGTGACTTGATACTGTTGTAACTTGACCGGCTGATATGGGTGGATAGTTGATTTCCACTTCTGTTGTTTTGTTGGTTTCTGAATATAATATTGAAAAATAATGGGAAGATTGAAGCTTTACCAGGATGGAAAATGAACAGTTTATTTTCATATTTTTCGTCATAATTGTGGATATCGACCAGGCAACTCCGAATGCAGAAGATCCAAATATTATCACCAACTTGAAGTGGACGGGCTAGTGTTCCGTAATCAGTGGATCCGGAAGATGGAACTTGGAAACTTGATGTCCAAGGCATTGTGGGATTGAGGTGGGAAAATCAATAGGCCTATGGTGTGGGTCCACTAAGGGAAAATATAAACACCACATGGTCAACCCTCATTGGGTGCAGGTCACCCAAAAAAGGTGTATCGATTTTATGAGCCTCGATCTTTTAGACAGTTGACTATATTCTCAATAAATCATTACAGTATGTATCCTATTGATATCGCCTACCCATCAAAATGGAATGTCTATATTCGATATCCTAAAAAGAGCCGTTATAACACTGCACGAGCTCTATTGATTGAACTACTGGATGATGACAACAACGATACAGTGATGTGGATTCAGAAGAATCAAACTTTCAAAATTGTTGATTCTATGAATCTTCAAAAGATTTGGGAAGATCGAGAGACAATTGATCCAATATGCCAAATGTCTGGATTGAATTGCGATTTTCTTGGAGCAACGGAGCCGGTTCGTATATTCTAATAATGTGTGTAACTGATCCAATTTCCAGGTTCCCAATGAGCAAGCAACATTCCGACTTTTGACCAAATCAACTGAGCCACGCAAGTATCAACGGGAACTATGTGAGAAAAACCAAGTTTTACCATACTTATCTCTTCGAATAGAGCTCAACTGCCGTATAATGCTCATAACTCGAAATCTAGAAGAGCTATGAAAAAATAATCAACTGCAAAATTGTAGATCATAACTTTTTCTACAAGTTTGCTGTTGACAACTTTTTGATAACTGTAATAGATTCGGAGATATTATCATTCTCCGACAGAGTTTGTAGTGCTGTTCTATTCTAGGAAATACGGTATACTATATATTTTCCAGTTCCCGGGGCTCTTCATGAATGGATCATCAAATTTCTCCGTGAGCAAATCAGAGTTGATTGGGTCCAATATACCAACAAGGAAAACTTGGAGTTTCAAATTCTAGACTATCAAGCGTTTGGAGAAGCATTTGCTGATTTCAATGGACGGATCAAATTGCCAGGAGCATATCTTATCAAAATGTTGATGTCTAGTTATTGTATTATCAACGCTATCAGAAAGGTTTGATATGTCTGGATACTTGACTAGATACTACAGTATATTCAGATTGGGAAGGATCGCTATCAATTCAATGGCGAATGGTACAATAAGGAGATCAACAAGAAGCCGGATCATGAATTTGGATGGTTCGGTTTTGAGAAATTCCTTGAATCAACGGAAGATTTTCAATAAAAGTTGACTTTATTCACTGAAAGACTGATATGTAATGGCAATATATTGAACAAGAAAGTGTTAGTTTTTGAAATTCAAAGGATGGATACGATTTCCAGTGTTGAAAACTGGACAATTTACGCATCCTTTTTGCCATCCTAAACCGTGACGAACTGATACAACCTGCAACAAAACACAAGTTACCAGTTGGGTCCAGAAGATGGACCCACCCGACTCCTATCCAAGCTACAGTATCTCGAGTTTTTTCAAAGAATCATATGTGATTTTCTGGTTTTACTCAACTTGATACAATACAATGGAAATATATTAGATTCAAAGCTGCAAATACTTGTAATTGTTCCTCAACGACTTTGCCAATTCCACAGCAATTACTTTTTCTCCAACCATCAGCAATATCTGTTCCTCTATCTTTTGCTCAGCGAGAATTTTGCATCTCAACTGCATTCTCTGATTATTTCTGGCGTTTTTCCATTGTGACATTGCATCTAATTTTGCTCTGAAGAAAAAACAAAAAACATTTTCAGAAAACTTCTGAAGTCATTTGAGTGTAAAAAAGCGAAATTTTTCTCGAAAAAAAAGTTGGAAGCTTTCAAAAAAAAACGGTTCGATTTTCGGTTCGAAACGCTATTTATGGCTCATTTTTTCCTTAAAAAACACTGGAAATCCGACGATTTACTGAAAAAAAAATCGGATAAAATCGTCAGCGACTTCTTTTCAAGCAATTTTGAGCAAAAATTCAAACTTTGATACTTTTTAAACAACAAAATCTTCCGAAAATCTCAAAAAAGAGCAAGAATAAGCCTAAATAAACATTTTCCAGATTTGAAACTTCCTGCTTCGATACTACGGAATCGCTCTATACCTAACCATCCAATATTACAATATATTTAGCAGTTTTGTCTTTTATCTCGATCGACTTTTTATTAAAACACTAAAATTCCCACACCACACAACAAATTGTATTGAATTCATGCGGGTTTTGCTCATTTTTTTCTTCGAAATTTCATTGTTTGCCTCCCAATCCTCCATTCACAATTCCGCAATTCATATTCCCTTTCGCGACCAATGTTTTTATTTTTTTCTTTGTAGTTTTCATATTTTCCTTCCAGACAACTTTTGATGGATTTGAGAGGACGCGAACTTCGTTTTGAGAGAAAAATAATTTATTTGAGAGATAAACCGGTAAAATATGACTACAATAACTACATTCTAAAGACATTTGAATTCTAAAAGACGTTTTTGTTTACAATTTATGAATTGGGACGAGGCCAGTGTCTGGTGCCGACTCCATGATGAGTTTTTGAACCTGAAAATTGAAAAATACGCCTAATAAAGCAAAAAAGAACGTACTTCACGGAATTTCGAGTGGTCTGAGCCACCAAGGAGGCCGAGAATGGCGGCTTCGGAAGTGGTGAGCACGGCGCCGGCTTTTTCCATTTGACGGAACGCGAAATGACGGTCGTTGAGGGTTCTGCTGCTCACGGCGTCGACAACAACATGGACATTGTGGCCACGTTCGAGGAGATCGTACCTGAAAATATTTTAAGGTTTTTTACTGCAAAAAATCTTCAAAAATACTTACGTTGTTTGAAGAACACATACATGGGCCTCAATTCCAACGAGAATCACATTTTCAACTTGCTTTTCGCTTGTGGAATGCACATGGAGAACTAAAATACATTTTTATAAGATTTTAAAAGGAAAAACTCACTTTTGCCTTGTCATAGATCGGTGTACTTTCGGCGAGTCCCTCTTTCAATATTCGATCGGTATGTCCCAATCCTTTCGGGTATTGCTCAGTCACGACCGTCGGAATGTTCAAAATTCGAGCGGTGTCGATCAATCGTCTCGATACTTTGATTATTTTCGGGAAATATTGGATGGTTTTGCTGAAAATAATTATTTTGAAGCAAAAAAGCTTGAAAATTACGAAATACCTGAATTTTTCCTGGAGATCACACACAAACAACGCACTGTTTGTTGGATTGATTCGAACAACAATTTTTTCAGTCGCCATGACTAAAAAATCACCGTCACTGAACATATTTTTATTATTTCGACGAAAAAAGGAAACTTACGTAGTTTGAGGGCTTTAATTTTAACGAGAATCACATTTCTAACTTATTTTTTGCTTGTGGAATGCGCATGGAAAACTGAAACACATTTTTTAGAAGATTTTCAACAGAAGAGCTCACTCTTGACTTGTCATAAATCGGTTTATTCTCGGCGAGTCTCTTCTTCAATTGTATTGGGTATTTCTCAATAACAACCGTCGGAACGTTCAAAATCCGAGCGATGTCAATCAAACGTCTTGATATCTTGATGATTTCCAGAAAATATTGAATAGTTTTGCTGTAAATAATTTTTTTGAAGCAAAAAACTTGAAAATCGCGAAATACCTGGATTTTTTCTGAAGATCGCATACAAACCACGCATTATTTGTTGGATTGCTTCGAGCAATTATTTTTTTTAGCCGCCATGACTGAAAAAATATCGAAAATTGATGGAAAATCACTAGAAAATTGCAAAAAAAGCTGAAAAAGTGGTGTGTCGATTTACGATAAACAACACACGCACGCGGAATCGAGCGGAGTCTCGTACTAAAAACGCACTCTTTCAAATTTTGGCGCACACACCGCGCACGACTACGCATTTGGGACCACACATCTCCATACGCGCGGTGTCCTAGTGGGCTACGCACGCAACTAGTAAACTACTTCCTTGTAAAGATAAGAAAGGTTCGAGCCCCCAGCGGGGTTTCGGGTTTTTCCCAGTGTTTGGAGGTTCACTGGCATCATAGTACTGCTATTTCTATGTATCGTCCCCCTTGGGGAGGTAGTCTATTAGTTGTCGTGTCTGTTAGTCGTCTTCGACACTATTGCGGTATGAGTACTACACTTCCCCGTCTTTGGTGAACGTTGAGGTTGGCAAGCTGGTGGCTGGTAGATTCTGGACTTCGTCTGAGCAACAAGATTGCCACATGTCCCTTCATGGGTCATGCTTTTGCAATTGTTATCAACTATAACAAAAGTATTTTGATTGTTTTGCAGCGAAAAAAACCTACTCAAAATGCCAAAAATAGCACAAAAGTTCACTTTTTACAGCTCCAAAACAGAAAAACTTCAATAAATTTGCAGTAAAAGCTGGAAATACAACTTTTAAAACATAAGGAAAGTAAGAATATGGCTGAAATAAAAAAAACGTTGTTTTGTTGTGATATTTCAAATACATTCTGCTCTAAAAGCTCTTTCTGCATATATTTGAATTTCATAAACACGAAAAAATGTTATTTATGGCGATTTTCGATGGTATTTTTGAAATATAAGCTAGATAAAACTCTACAAAAATTAATAATTTTGCATTAATTTGTGGTTATGAGATCTGAAATAACATAATATACATATCAAAGCTGCAAATACTTGTAATTATTTCTCAGCGACTTTGCCAATTCTACATCAATTACTTTTTCTTCAATCATTATCAATATCTGTTCCTCTATCTTTTGCTCGGCAAGAACTTGACATCTCAACTGCATTCTCTGATTATTTTGTGAAATTTTCCACTGTGACATTTTATCTAGTTTTGATCTGAAAACCTATTCAAATAACTTCATAAAAGTTGAAGAGCCTACCTCAAAGGAAATGGTAAAACTGTCTTAAGATTTGATATTTTTTCCTCATTATTTTCATGATTCATAACTTCATCGACCAATTGTAACATACATATATTGGATAGGTTTGGTTTCAAATCAAACAACTTCAGTTCAAATTCCACAATACTATTTCGTTTTGATCTATCTATGGTATATATGATGTCATTCAATTCTGCTATTCCGCGAATCGAATAACTCAAAGGATAGCACCATTCTGTTTCAATAACGATACGACTCCATTCACATTTTATAGGATCAAAAGTGTTGAGATACAGATTCGCTGGATACGTATGTTTGTTGATTTCGGAATTCTTATCTTCCGAGAATATTCTTCCATTTTCCCCTGTAATTTGAAGTTTCCCTTTCTGTGAAGTTCTAATGGGGATCGGAATATTTTGCAAATGCGCTCTATCGAGACATCCGAAAATTTAGGCTATATATGACATAAAAGTTCGGCCATGACTGAAATTTCAGCTAAAATGGTGATTTTCTTTGGTTTTTTTTGTGAAAATTTGTGACTATTCTGCTCTCGAAGCTCTTTCTGCATATATTTGAATCTCATGAACACCAAAAAATGTGTTTTGTAGCGGTTTTTTATGAAAAATTCAAATATAAACAAGAAAACCCCATAAAAAGTTGTAATTTTGAAATTATTCGTGGCTATGAGATATAACATGGCATGATATACTTATTTTGTAGAAAATAAAGCTAAACTAATAGGTGGGAACTTTTTTTCGGCTGAAATTGCAGGCATGACCCCACTTTTATGTCGAAAATAGCTGCGCTTTTCGGCACTCTTCTACAACCGAAGACCAGAAAAAACCGAAGACCAAACTGATAAAATACCATACGAAAAAGCCTCGATTATTCTTGCTCGGTCGTCGATTCTAGAACAGTGCCAGCTTTTCACAAGTTGCGATCGAGGCGCATCTCGAAGGCTGTTGGATTGATAGTATCATACTCACATCCACTGATAGTTCGCTCTTTCTTGACATTATTCGTCATATCTTCACGTGATATCTCCCTCAATTTCCCGTTTTCGAATATCCAGACAACTCGAACATCCCAACTTTTGCCACACTCCATGAGATATAATAACCCATTTATGATGGTGAATTGGTGGAAACAAGGTCTATTGTTCATACATCCTTCCTAAAAATCCGATGATTTTTGCTGAAAAGGTCTTCAAGCCTACCAATGTATAGTATTCGGCCTCATTTTCCACCAAATCTACGACTGCAAGTCTTGGAATGTTCCAACTGTTCGATTGAACAAAATAAAGTTTGTTTTCAAAAACTCTTGGTTTGGATAGGAAGGAGAAGTTGATCAATACAGTAACCAATTCCCACTTCATAGTGGTAGTGTCCAATTTGTGGATTGTCTTGTTAGCAGGTTCATTGCGATTATGGACCGAAAAGTATATGGTATTCATGTGACTTGATACTGTTGTAACTTGACCGGCTGATATGGGTGGATACTCGATTTCCACTTCTGTTATTTTGTTGGTATCTAAATATAAAATTTATGAAATCATGGAAAAGTCTGAACTATACCAGGATGGAAAATGAACATTTTATTCTCATATTTTTCGTCATAATTGTGGATATCTATAAGACAACTCCTAATGCAGAAGATCCAAATATTATCACCAACTTGAAGTGGACGGGCGAGTGTTCCGTAATCAGTGGACCCGGAAGATGGAACTTGGAAACTTGATGTCCAAGGCATTGAGATGGAAAAATCAATAGGGTGGCAATGGCAATTGATGGTGCGTTTTGGTGTATGTTCACCAAGGGAAAATATAAACACCACATGGTCAACCCTCATTGGGTGCAGGTCACCCAAAAGGGTGTATCGATTTTATGACCCTCGATCTTTTAGACAGTTTAGAAAAATGACTATTTTCTCAATAAATAATTACAGTATGTTTTCGATTGATTCCGTCAAATTCTAGACTATCAAGCGTTTGGTGAAGCATTTGCTGATATCAATGGACGGACAAGATTGCCTGGGGCATATCTTATCAAAATATTGATGTCTAGTTATTGTATCATCAAAGTTATCAGAAAGGTTTGATATGTCTGGATACTTTCCTAGATATTAGAGTATGATATTTAGATTGGGAAGGATCAATATCAATTCAATGGCGAATGGTACAATAGGGAGATCAACAAGAAGCCGGATCATGAATTTGGATGGTTTGGTTTTGAGAAATTCCTTAAATCAACCGAAGATTTTCAATAAAAGTTGACTTTATTCACTGAAAGACTGATATGTAATGGCAATATATTGAACAAGAAAGTGTTAGTTTTTGAAATTCAAAGGATGGATACGATTTTCAATGTTGAAAACTGGACAATTTACGCATCCTTTTTGCCATCCTAAACCGTGACGAACTGATACAACCTACAAAAAACAACTTGTCACTTTTTGGGTCCAGAAGATGGACCCACCCGACTACTATCCAAACTTTGAACATTATCCAATCGAATCCATGGTAGTAGTCGAATTTCGGACATGAAAGTGATGATGACATCGAAAATGATGCGAACACACCAGAGGAGAACGGCACCACCGGCGATTGTTTCGAGGCGAAGTTTGATGTTTAGGTACTGGAACAAAGACTGGACTTAAACCTAAGATTAAGGACTCACATCATAAACATCACAATCAATTGAGATCATTCGATTAACTTGATGATATTGTTGAGCATTTTGCATGATAATAATTGCTCCGACAAATATCAATGATACAATTAGTATATATAGTGCCAAGTGAGCACCGAATCGGAGGAATTTGTGCAACCTTTTCCGCGTGATTTCTGGCTCATTGTGCATTCTACAAACTATCCATATTTAGGTGTAGGTTTAACTCCCTCACTTTTCACTATGCGCCAATTGTGACATTTTGACAACTACCATAATATAAGTGGATATGATGGTGAACATGGAAATTGCGATGATACAGATTGTTGAGATTATCAATGGTCGTTGGCAATTGTGATATGAGCATACTGTAACTATAAGGGTTACTGTAACAGTATGACGAAATACCTCTTCTCTGTTTTTCTGGATGTATGATTACTGTAGTCATTGGTGCATAGGCGGCGGCATACATTATGGCTAGAATCCAGGAGAAGGCAACAACAAGTGTCAATCTTCGAATGTTGCAAATTGACTGGAAACCGTATGGTCTGGTGACACTTATCTAAAAGGGTACTGTAGTTGGGTTACGGTATATCAGAAGCTTACATGTCGGAGGATCACAACTGCAATGTGGGATACTGTAAGATGGATGATTCCAAATGTACAAATGTAGAGGAATAAGGCAAGCACCATGTAGGAAGCTGGAAGGATACTGTAGCTATAAAGTACTGTAGGAACCCTCACCAGAATATGCATTTGCGAATAGTGAAGCCGCACAAATCAAGGCGGATGAGAAGATGTCGGCAGCTGTTCGGGACACAATGATACTGAAGTACAGTAGTTTTCTACAGTAAGATACAGTATACCTACCTATACTTCCTAGATGGAATCCGCCGTTTCAATAGGGCGTAGATCATAACGAAAAGGAGGACGATGGCGAAGAGGAAGGATAGGAGGGAGAATATTGGTGTCATGATCAGGATGGTTTCGGTGGACTGGAATATTTTGGGTTTCGGGTGGAGTGTGAAGATTCATTGTATTAGGTTTAGCCAGGACTCAACATGTTTTTTTCGGAAGATAGCCCATTATTCGAGTTTCGAGAAGGAGCTAAACCTAACACTGGAAAATTGTGGATTTTGAGACTCTTCGTATTAGGTTTAGCATTGGTTCATAAAGTTTCTCAAGAAGTAATTTCACCCAAGGCAAGAAGGAGCTAAACCTAAGCCGGAAAAATTTGACCAACCTTATCCAACCTTTTTGGTTTTTTGGTGGATTATGAAGATTCTCAATTTTAGGTTTAATCAGGAATAAACACGTTTTTCGGAAGGACAGCCTCTATTTCTAGCCAAGGCAAGAAGGAGCTAAACATAATATTGTAAATACTCATCAAATTTCACGCATAGTGAGAAGGAACTAAACCTATATGAAAAACCCGAAGACAGTTTTGACCTACCTTATCCAACCTGGCATGCCTTCTCTCAACCATCTCCACCTGCTTCTCAGTCATCATCAATTCGCATTGTTGCGCGAGATGCGTCAAATTGATGTGCACCATGTTTTCCATCAAATTATTATTTTCATATTAGGGCAATGGTAGATATTCTTGATCTGTTGTGAAAATCGTGAAATCGGCCGGTCATACAATGAGAAAACGGAGGGGTTGAGGCGATACAACACTCGAGTGGTCTCACGCACTATTCAATTGTGTGGATCGGGTGGTGGGGACGATTTTTATGGTCATGCGCCTTTAAAGGGTACGGTAGTAATGATATTTAGTGTCGATACAAACTGATTTTGAAATTAGAATGTTATGAAATCGTGGCGGGACCCAACGAGTTGCTAAAAGGAAAAATAAAGTGATGTGCCTTTGAAGTAAACGGGATTACTGTAGAAAAATATTTCGTGCCGAGACCCTATGAATGAAAAATAGAATGTTGCAAAGTCGTGGTGAGACCTAAAAATGTTTTGGAAAAAAGTTAGAGGTCATGCTCCTTTAAAGTAGCTTGGAGTACTGTAGTCAACAGTTTTCGTGTCGGGACCTTAATATAGAAAAACAGGATGTTTTGAAAACGTGGTGGATCTTGAATTATTGAAAAAAAAGGTCATGCACCTTTAAAGTCAATTGGATTACTGTAATCAAACGTTTTCGTGTCGAGAACATTTTGAAATCGTGGTGGGACCCAAATATTTCAAAAAATAGGTTTAAAAGACTCCAGCAGAAACATTTGAAGTATAAAATTGTGATCTACCATCTACAGTACACCCAACTAATGTGGTCGAAACAAATGTGTGGTCGAAAAAGGACAAAGTTGGGTAAAAAGGCTTTTTTTTTCGCAAAAAAACCAACCTGAGTGGACATTGAAAGCCGACTCGAGTTTTCGTTGTCCTTCCGGACAATCGACGAAATAGCATGGAGAAATGAGAGAGTGGCGAGAGATGGAGAAAAAACAAAACCCCTGAGAAATACAAACAAATGCTCGGCGACTGGTACGTGAAGATGGTCAAAAGGTTGAGGGAAAATGAGGAAATTTGGGTTTTGTGGATATGCTCCTTTAAAGTATGGTAGGAGTACTGTAACTGTCTTGGAAGAAAGTATTTTGGGTCTCACACAGATTGAGAATGTCCATTACAGTTTCTGAAAGTGAAACTTTTTTTGGGATATGTGCCTTTAAGACAGTATACCATTTTCAGTTCAGTTTTAGGTTACTGTATTAAAGGAGCAGACTAGGATTCATAGGATACCCGAAATATACACAAAAGAAAAAATGAGACAGAAATACATACAAAAAACTCAAAATTTTCCCAGGAAGTTCGAATTTCAGGGAAGAAAAGTGCTAAAAATATTCAAATAGTACAAGTGTGAAAAAAGTTTTCATATGTTTTTTTGTCGTGAAAAAATACGAAAAGTTATCACAACAGCAATTTGGTGTTTGTTTACGTTTGTCCGATACGGAAAGTTATGGCCGAGGAGGAATTGGTCAATGTTGTGTGGATTCTTGACAAAAAATTTATTATCATAGATACAGTTCTAGCTCATTATCAGCGATTCTAGTGATTGAATCCTTGAAATATTCAATATCGCTTCCTAATTTGGTGATCTCCTTGTCGTACCACTCTTTGTTGAATTGATAGTGGTGTTTGGATCTATCAGTCTGGAAAATTACTATCATCAACTGATCTACTGTAGGTTACGGTAGATCAAAACAGTACAGTACTTCGAAACCTCATAAGCTTACTGTTTCCTACTTGAGATCACTTTTCAGCTAGATTTGTGAATAAGAAGGTCACCCGAAAATTATTCCAGCTTGATACGATCCAAATGAAACTACAGTATACTTTTGACCTACTGTAGCTTGTAAGTTACCTCAATAAGTATACCAGTCCTACAGTATCCCATCAACTGCATCTTTATCGCAAAATTCTTCACCACTTCCTCCCTCCCATTCATATTTCTACAATTCCGTTTGAAAAACTCTTTCCCAATTGCACTTATGTTCAACATCTTGAACTCCAACTTCTTCTGATCTACCCACGTCAGCCAATCAATCCTTGTATACTCTAAGAGCAGCTTGATGAGCCATTCGCTAAGTTTCCCGGCTCCTGGAACCACAAAAAAATATAGATGGTTTTGAAAATTTTGACTTACTCAAATCATGCACATACAGCCTTCTGTCCGTCGATTTTGTGGCGAGACACCATTTGGCTCTTGGGTCCCATTGTGTTGGAGCAACTTCCTTAAATTTAATTGGACTATGAATCTATGAATCTATGAATCTATGAATCTATGAATCTATGAATCTATGAATCTATGAATCTATGAATCTATGAATCTATGAATCTATGAATCTATGAATCTACGAATCTATGAATCTATGAATCTATGAATCTATGAATCTTACCATTTCTATCGAGCCAAGTAGATCAGAAGCCACAAATTGTTTAGCGGTCGTCAAACATGACAGCTTTATTTCCTTCGCCCATGTCTCAACGAATCCATCATAATTATGAAACTCAAAAATCCGTCCCCTCACAATCCACTTCACTTTACTTGAATATTTATCATCATTCAGATATTTGATTAATGCGGCTCGAGGAGTGAAATAGAATGAAATAGGTTTATATCGGAATGGAATGTCGTTGGATGCGCGCATTAGGGATATATTGAATAGGAGAGGTACGATATGGGGGGTACACCACGGCGGATCACCACGTGTATAATAGAGACATTATTGATTTGGTGGACATCGAATACTTTCTGACACCCTGTATGACCTTACGGGTCCGACAAACCGAACAAACGATGGTCCCGCACTACAACCTTGATGTTCTAGTATACAAAATTTTTTCATGCAATCGGGTAAGGCTCATATCACCTGAGCTGCTCTATCTGAAATATTTCGATTCATGCAACGACACGGTAATTCAACTATACATACCGTATTTCCTCGAATAGAGCGGCACTGCAAACTCTGTCGGGGAGTGATCATATCTCAGAATCTAGTACAGTTAACAAAAAGTTGTCAACAGCAATCTTGTAGCTGAAGTTTTGATCTACAAATTTGCAGTTGACCACTTTTTGATAGCTCTTCTAGATTTCGAGATATGAGCATTATACGGCGGCGTTTGCAGTGCCGCATTATTCGAGCAAATACGGTATGTTCATTCTAAACACTTGTAAGTTTTCCAGACACAACTATTCAGATAAGTTTTTTCAGGAAAATTTATTCAAACCGTTTGAAAGCTGTGTCCTTCCGCAATTAGCCATATGCTCTCCCATCACGGACCAACAAATGAGATATTGCGCAACTTGTTCTCCAATGTTTATTATACAATGCAAACCGTTTATGTTTCTCCAATTTCAACTTGCTGCCAGCTGGCCTTTTTTCTCATTCTAGTTTGGTATCTTTTGTTATTTCTTCTTCTATGTATATAAATCAGTTTTATATACCGTATTTCCTCGAGTAGAGTGGCAGTGCAAACGCTGTCGGAGAATGATCGTATCTCGGAATCTAGGAGAGCTATAAAAAAGTTGTCAACTGCAAACTTGTAGAAAAAGTTATGATCTACAATTTTGCAGTTGACAACTTTTTGATAACTCTATTAGATTCCGAGATATTACCACTCTCCCGCAGCGTTTGGAAATACGGTAATAGTACTTACAGATACAATGCTCCGCTGGACGTCGAGCCATCCCGTACCAATAACTTCAGATGAAAATACCAGAAATGACTCAACTATGAAAACTACTCGAGTTGGAAACGATCTATGGATATTCTGCTACATCTTACACTCTATAAATCTACCAAAGACTGAAATATTCGTTCTGAACACTTGTGAGTTGTACTGCCAGAAACTATTCAGATGAGACGTTTCAGCAAATAATAACATCATCAAAGTTGATTGTAATTGCCCAATAGTCAATGATATTGTTGGTATATGTAGTAAGAATCATATGATTTACATCTGGACCGTAGATGTCAACATGTATAATCTATATAGAATGAACACTAGAACAATGGAATGGGAAATGATGCAAACGTTGATCGGCATGTATTTTGGTAGATGTTGTATTATTGATAATACAATGTACTTGTTGGTTTACATGTTTCTCGATCGTGCTGCATATTTACTTTCAATTGATTTAGTCAATGGTAATCAGGTGAAAAAGGCGAAATTGGTTGGTGTTTTAACGAATTTCAATCTGCGACTTCGACTTTATACATTCAGAAACAAGACAAAGATGACGAAATGAGCAGCCTTGATATTGATACAATCGATGGAAAACTGTACCTTCTAGGTTTTCATTCTGACCGTCGAACTGTTTATTTGATCAACTGTGAGAAACTTGAACTCGATGAAAATGTTTATCATACAGAAGAATGGAAGGGCCTAAGATGCGAATGTTTGTCAAATATTTTTCATATTGTTAATCCAGTCGCCTCGATCGCAAAATGTGGAAAGCTATGCCGCTTCTGGCATAAAAGATGGGCCACGGCTGCAATTTCAGTCAAAGTTTCCACACAATATTGTAACTTTATTTCATACAAAGTTATTATATTTTGCCATTTCGAGGTTTTTGTCCACGAAATTTCTTAATCATTCCTTTTATAGGGTTTCTGGCTTAATCGTTAATAACACATTTTTTCGATATTATAGAATTCTAATATATGCCCTATTGCATCTGAAATTCCAGCCATGACCTACTTTCATGTCGCAAGCAGCTCAACTTTCCATATGTTGCAATATGGCACTTTTGGCACAAATTTGGATTTTCGATATTATAAAAAAATGAACCGTATTATAACTAAATCAACATTTCAGGGATCAATGGGAACATGTTCACAACAAATAGTGGAACAGCGATCGAGTACTTGGATCAGTTTGATGTCTCAACGAAGCAATGGAGTAGAGCTGCTGTTGAACATTCTATTTCAAATTTTTGCTTTGTGGACAGTGTTGAGATAAATGGATGTATCTATGTAGCAATGAGAACCCCACTGTATCCCGGTGTCAAGTTTGACATCCGATTGCTGGAATTGCAACCGAAACTCGAAACTATCTGCCTTCTACAGACTGTTGATAGAAAAATTCGACAGATTGTTGATAGAAAAAATCACGGTTTTGTTACAAGGGATCTACTGAAAACGAAGCTGTGTTTCCAATTGAGGTAACAAAAACAACATATTTTATATTGTTCAATTTGTTTCAGAGTACAACTAATAGACTTGCTCCAATGGAGGCTGGTTGAATATTTTGTTTTGGAAGCGAGAGCGGAGTATAGCGGCTCGGCCATGAAACGTTTTGAAGCAGTCCAAAACGAGGCTTTGATGTTGTTAGAAGAGCAAGTGATTGATAATTTGACGTTTTATGAATTGCTTCGTCTTTTTTTGTCTGATTGTCAGTTGAGGGAAAATGCATTTTTTGAGAATATTAGAATGATCGAAACCGGTGTTCAGCATTTCTATTGAATAAATGATTAATTTAATATTTTATTATGTTAGCAAAAAACACGAAACGTATTGATTGGACCACATCATAATTTTTCTGTTCGATTTTATGGCCCTCATTTTGTAGATGTGTCAGTTCAAAAAGGATTGTCAGATTCATGAGGATGACTTTTTTGAAGATATTAAAATAATCAAAAATGAACTTCAAAAAAATTTTTGTGAAAAAATAAATTATTAACTTTGTTCCCGAATATTTCTCGAAAGGAGCGGCACTACAAACGCTGCCGTATAATGATAATATCTCGAAATCTAGAAGAGGTATAAAAAAGTAATCAACTGCGAAGTTGTAGAGAAGGTTGTTATCTACAACTTTGCTGTTGACAACTTTTTGATAACTGTACTAGATTTCGAGATATTATCATACTCCGGCATCACTTGCATGACCTGTCCACTACACTTCACAGACACAACTATTTAGATAAGTTTTTTCAGCTTGTCAAAATAATTGATACACTTCTTCAAACGGTTCAAATAAATGAATCTGTTGTGTGTCCTTCCTCAATCAGCCATCTGCTCGTCGATCATATTCGTCCTTTAGATAGCGACCAACAAAGAAAATATTGCGCAACATATGTTGCCTAATCTTCATTGTGTATGTTTCCAATTTCCACCTGTTACTGTTGCCAGGCGGCCTATTTCTCATTCTTGTTTAGTACCTTCTATTTTTTTTATCTATTATGATAGTACTATGATAGTTTATGATAGTACTTACAGAGCCAAATGCTCCGCTGGAAGTCTAATTTTCGGATACCAGTATCCTTAGATGAAAACACCTGCAACATTGAAAACCACTCGTCAACTATGAAAACTACTCGAGTTGGAAACGATATATGGATATTCTGTTACATCAGACAATCTGTAAGCATGGCAAAAACTGAAATATTTGTTATGAATACTTGTAAGTTTTACTGAAAAGAAACTGTTCAGATAAGTCGTTTTAGTGAATAATAGCATTGTCAAAGTAGACTGTGATTGTCCATTAGTCCATCCGGTTATTGGTGTTTGCACTAAAGATCATATGATTTACATCTGGACCGCCGAAGACGAGAATTCATGTTGTCTACATAATTTCAATACTAGAACAATGAAATGGAAGAAGATGCGATCTATGAACGGCGCTTTTTACAGAAGGTGCCAGATTTTCGATAATACAATGTACTTGTTGGTCAACTATTTTCGTGTCCATTCAACATGTTTGCTTGAAATTGATTTAGCCACTGGTAAAATGCTGAAAGCACGAAAATTGGTTTGTTGGAAAGAAGTTCCACACGAAACTCGTATTTTCAGAAAAGCGAAAAACCTGAAAAAAGTTGGAACTTTGATATATCCGTGATCGACGGTCAATTGTATCTTTTGCACTCTCGACGGAATCATCGATCTGTATATATGCTCGACATTGAAAACGAACGATGGGAGAAAGTTTTTGGTGATGCAGTTCATTACTCAGATGAATTTTGGCATAAAATCACAAATTGTTTGGATGATAATTAACGTAAATCTCAATAAATCAAATTTTTTAGGGTCTGATGGCAGCATGATTACATTAAGTGATAATATTATGGACCCTATCGATCACTTGGAACGTTTTGATTTTCAACGAAAGGAATGGTCTCGAGCTCTTTTGGAGCCGTCCTTTTTTCATCATTTCTTTCTGGATGGTATTGAGATCAATGGAATGGTATATACAGCAGTGAGAAGTTCATTAAATCCCGGTGTCAAACTTGAAATTCGATTGTTGGAGTTGAAACCGAAATTGAGCAGTATCTGTCTTCTACAGTTGGTCGATAAAGTTATGTTGCAAAGGGACAAGGGGGAAGCAATCGCGGAACTTCGGAGATGCCTATGTACCACCTTGATGTATTCAATAGATTCAAATATATGTTAACTTCATAGTTTTTCAGGAAACAACTAAGTGATATGATCCAATGGAGAATGGTTGAAGAGATTGTAAAACAACGTGGACCGATTATGAGGGATCTTGGCAGCAAACAATGGAAGGCGTTTCAAAATGAACTAGTGTTGATGAAGGAAGACGGACTCATTGATGATACAATGCTTGACAACTTGCGATGGTCTTACGTTATCTATCCCTGTTCTTCAGACTGGTTTAAGATTATTAAAGCGATTGAAGCTGAAGTTCAGAATTTGTTTCTTTGAAAAAATAAATACTTATTGAACTTTTCCATTATTTTAATAAAAAAACACAGCGATTATTGATGGGACCACATTTCAAACTCCTTTTGTGAGCTTTATGGTTTCTCAAAAACCTGTTCTCGATTCAATTCTCTCAACAAGACTCTCTCATCAACACCTCACAGTACGATTTCGACCTACCGTGGCTAAAATATTCTTCCAATCAGTTCAAATCAATGAGCTGTGCCTCCTCAACGAATCATATACTTGTCCATCATATGAAACTTCTCATGCGGAAAAACAAAGAAAGTATTGCGCAATGACAATTGTGTATGATATAGGTGCACACCTGTTCCTGTAGATTCATCTGGTTCCACCCCTTTTGTTATCGCTTGTTATATCTCGACCTTATTATTATGTATCTATTTCAGAGTCAACAATGACAGTCTCTTCCGGTTTTCCTCATTATTTATCATCATACGTTTTTATCTCAATTTTCTACATAATATATTTATTTCTCACTTTTAGATTCAATGCTCCGCTGGACGTCATGCCATCCCGTGCCAATAACTTCCGATGAAAACACTAGAAATGACTCAACTATGAAAACTACTCGAGTTGGAAACGATCTATGGATATTCTGCTACATTTTACACTCTATAAATCTACCAAAGACTGAGATATTTGTTCTGGATACTTGTAAGTTTTACTGAATAACGGCTATCCTAAAGTATATAGGTCATAGGGGTCCGACGAGTTTGTTGGTCCGTCTGCCAAATTATCACTAGATATTCACCATAGCCACACTTTAGGAGAGCCAAAAAGTATTTAGATAAGTATTTTCAGCAAATAATAACATCATCAAAGTTGATTGTGATTGCCCAATAGTCAATGATATTGTTGGTATATGTAGTAAGGATCATATGATTTATATCTGGACCGAAGATGTCAACACGTATCATCTATATAGTCTGAACACTAGATCGATGGAATGGGAGAAGATTCAGACATTGAATGGCGTAAATTTTCATGGGTGCCGAATCATTGAAAATACAATGCACTTGTTGTTATTTTATCATTTTGGTAATCGTGCGACATATCTACTTTCAATTAATTTAGCGAATGGTAATCAGGTGAAAAAATGGAAATTGGTTAGTGTTTCGACAAAACTTAATCTGTAACTTTGACGTGATATATTCCAGAATTTAGACACAAATCAAGAAATCTTTATTGATATTGATTCAATCGATGGAAAACTGTACCTTCTGAATATTCATTCTGGACGTCGAACGGTTTATTTGATCGATTATCAAACCTCTGAATTGCACCAACTTGTTGATGAAAAAACCGACGATACAGAGAAAGAGATAATGACCGAATGTATGTCTCATATACACAAATATATCCAATAAAACGTTTTAGTGCTTGATGGTAAAATGATAACATCAACTGGTTTTGATAGAGATAGGATCACATACTTGGAAGGATTTGATGCTCAGAAGAAGAAATGGAAACGAGTTGTTATAGAGGATTCGATATTGAACTTTTGTATTCATGATGGTATCGAGATAAATGGATGTATCTATGTAACAATAAGAACTCCTTTGAAACCTGGTGTCAAGTTTGAGATTCGATTGTTGGAGTTGAAACCAACATTGGAAAGTATCTGTCTTCTACAGATTATTGATCAGAAAAATGGAGGATTTGATCTTATAAATATTTTGTGTTTCCAATTGAGGTAACAAAAAACAACATATTTTGTATTATTCAATTTGTTTTAGAGTACAACTAATTGATATGATCCAATGGAGAACAGTCGAAAATTTTGTATCATTACTGAGATTGAAGGATAGGATGTCAAGATCAAAACGTTTTGAACCAATGATGGACGAGGCTACCTTGCTGTTTAAAGAGCAAGTCATTGATGGTTTGATGCGTTATGCGTTGCTCCGTCAGTTTGCTTACGATTGTCAGATGCATGAAGATGACGGTTTTGACAGTATTAGAATAATCGAAAGAGATGTTAAACAACTTTTTCTGTGAAAAAAAATTGATTTGCTATTGATACAAAATGATACATAATAAATATTTGATACATAATAAAATGTTGGTAAAATCATACTGATCTGTCCATATCTCACATCACTTCTGTCGGATTTTATGACCCTTTGTCGACATCTGCTCATGACCTGTTCACTGCTTTTCCTCAATTCACGCTGTGTAATATCCTTGTGCTATCCCTCTACTAATACAAATCAACGACAATGGCATGTGGTCTTGCGCAACAATAACCCGTTGATCTGTTGCCCTTTCCTCCCCTGTCAAATGGTGTCCGTGGTATTTATTGCGGGCCAATGTAAAGCTACACCTCATCGATTTTCCTCCGTTCGCAAGATAATTTTGCCACAAATACCTATACCTAAATAAGTTTTCACAGTTCCATTTTCCAGAAACCACATGCTCCGCTGGACATCTAGCCTTCAAGTCCCCATAACCCCAGATGAAACAACTGGAAGATACCCAAATATAAATCTAACTCAAGTTGGCAACGATATTTGGATATTTTGTTCATACCTTAATCATGGTTCAAAGACCGAGATGTTTGTATTGAACACTTGTAAGTTTGATTGATTCTAAAATTTTCGAGAGCAGTATTTTCAGCTAGCAATGACATGGTCAAGCTGAAGTATGATTGCCCATTGACCGAAGAGATTGTTGATGTTACAAGCCAGAATCATATGATTTACATTTGGACATTTGAGAGTTGGCAAAAAAGGCAACTTCATAAATTGAACATCAAAACAATGGAGTGGGAGAAAATGATTTGTTTGGACTGCAACTTTTTCAGCGTGTGTCATATCATCAATGATACAATGTACGTGTATATTCCTATTGAAACACGTATGATTTCAATTAATTTAGTGGCAGGTAAAATAAAGAAAAACTGGGTATTGGAAGGTTTCAATAAAGTTTCAAAAAAATTTTGTTTTTTCAGGATCAAAAAATGTTTGGAGAATGTTTATACCTTGATATTGCCACAAAAGGTGGGGAATTATACTTTTTGGATACACACAATGATCGTCGAAGTGTTTCGAAGATCGATTTTGAAAACGAAAGATTGATCCAAGTTTTCGGTTCGACACCATTCGATTCAGAAGATTGTGGAGCGAAAATGACACGCTGTTCGTGATATAATATATATATATATATATTTATATCCAAAATCCAATATTTTAGGGGCAAATGGTTACATGATCACATCCAATTTGAACAGTGAATCACCGATTAGACACTTGGAATTTTTTGATTTTCAAAAAAAAGAATGGTCTCGTGCGGTTATTGAGGATTCCATATTTAATGGTTGCTTGCTGGATACTATTGAGATGGATGGAGTGATTTACGCAACATTGAGGACTCCAGGTGTCAAGTTTGAGATCCGATTGCTGGAGTTGAAACCGAAATTGAGCAGTATCTGTCTTCTACAAATCGTCGATCAAATTATGGAGCTAGAGGATAAGATGAAGATTGTCATAAAGCTTAAAAATACATTGTGTATCCCGTTGAGGTATTAGTTATTGTTAGTTGATTTCACTGCTCATGATTTCTCAGAAAACAACTACTTGATATGATTCGATTGAGGATGGTGGAGCATGAACTGAAACAACGTAAAATGCAGAGGATGGATCTAGTCAAGGACCAATGGAATGCGATCGAAAACGAGGCATTGATAATGATCAAAGAAGGAATCCTTGATAGCATTATGGTTGATGATTTTAAAAGTCTATTCGGTAAAAATCGAGATAACGTTTTTCATGATGTTGAATCGATCGAGAGTGAAGTTCAAAATTTATTGAATCAATAAAATTATTGATACAATTTTTTAAAAAGATACAGAATACTTCCAGTGATTTGTCGACTGAACTTTGCTTGATATCAGGTTTTTGTTAAATGAGGGCTCGAGAAGTGAAATATGATGAAGTAGGCTCACTGTTATCGAGCCCACCAATTTTGAAATAGAGCATAAAAAATCTGTAGAAAATGATGGAATAATCGTATCAAGACTGAATTTCCAATCGAGTCGACAACTTGAGATTCGATTGTTTCAGTTGAAACCGAAACTGGACAATCTTCCACAGCCTTCAATACCATTCCATGTTTCATCCTATCAAGCTCCTTCCTGGAAAATTTTTTCATAGAGTTTTGAAAAAAAAATTGCACAACAACCTCATAGGAATTGGTAGTTTCTTCCTCAACTCCTCAAATCTCTCATCTTCATCTTCCTCCTTCGAGATGTTATCAATTAGGTTTAGCAGGCACATTGTCTCCAATTTAGGGTTTAGCTCCAGCAGTCGTAATTCATATCTCCACTCATCTTGCTCAAAGTATTTGAACAAAAAGTAGATTGTTCCGTCAACTTCCACAAATTTTGTCAGCTTGGGTTTAGATGCTTCATCATTGTAGTCCCATCCATTTTGAACAAGACATATATCCCATGTGAAGTTTGTGAAATCAAATGTGTCCTTATAAAGACGTTTATTTTGGCAATCTAGTATGAACATCCTTCCGTTGGACCCTGAAATTAGTTACAGTACTATTTAGTTTGAAAATTCAACTAACAATCAGATACAGTGTAATCGTCATGTTCATCTGGAAAATAATTATCTACTGATTTCACATCAACGATTCCATTTTTATCAAACTCTATCACGAAACGAGCTCCATCAGCAGAGCGACTTTTCAAAATGTATATCTTCCCATTTTTTATTTGCATTTGACAATTGTCTGAATTGGGGAGATGCGGCTGAAAACAAAACTACGGTATTTCCTAGAATAGAGCGGTTGAGAATGATCATATCTTGGAATCTAGTAGAGTTGTCAAAAAGTTGTCAACAGCAAAATTGTAGCTGAAGTTTTGATTTACAAATTTGCAGTGGACTACTTTTTGATAGCTTTTCTAGATTTCGAGATATGATCATTCTCCGGCAGCGCTTCCAGTGCCGCTCGATCCGAGCAAATACGGTATATACTAGTTATGGTCGTGGAAGAAGTGTCGGTTTCTAGTCCATGTCGATTTACAAAGAATATAGCATTTTTTTCATGTTGAAAATCGTATCCATGAGCATTTTGCATTTCGTCACTTTTTTCCTACCCAGAAACTTCGATTTTGTTGTCTCTCGTGGCCTAGGAACCTCGACATGGCCTAGTAACCGACACCTCTTCCACGGCCATGACTTGACTCGTCAAAACTTACCACTTTATAAAAGGGAAGCGAGTTTGTTGTCAACAAATCATTGACACAAATGAACTTGTTCTCATGATCATTCGGCAAGCATAACATATACATTGTGTGACCCACAATTTGGGAGCAAATGTATTTCATGTTTCTGAAGCTTATATGCATCTCACTCAATTGACTTGTGATTGGATCATATTTGGATAGATTGAAAAGGAATTCTTCATCGGTAATAATTTTCATCCACTGGTATAAATTGAAATCATCGCTTGCCAAACCGAGGAATCCTATGTGATCGTCGGGCCAGTTCATAACCTCTCTCCACAAAATCTCGTTCTTTTCTTAAAGCTTATTTTGGCTCAAAATGGATTGTATACTTTACTTGTATCAAATGCATATATATAATCAGCTTCTTCAGGACCAAGTTCAGTACCATGGATCAGGAAATAAATATTTTTTCCAACTAATACGATGGACTCATTGGCGTCTGATTGGGTTGATAGGGAAGTTATTGGGAAACTAGAAGTCCAACGAGGCATGTGGAGACAATTTGGAATGGATGAAAAAGGAAGACTGATAAATTGAAATGTATGGATTCTTTTTCGAAACATAGCTCCACGCCCTTGTCATGTGAAAAGTGAAGCCTACAAGATAAACGTTGCAAATTTGTTCTAAAAATAAACACATGATAGCATAATAAAATCGTCATTTTTCATAGTTTTTTCGACTTATCTAACACATTTTTTTCCAAATTTTCTATCTTGTCACATAGTTTCGCATAGATACCGTATTTGCTCAAATAGAGCGGCACTGCAAACGCTGCCGTATAACGCTCATATCTCGAAATCTAGAAGAGCTATCAAAAAGTGGTTGACTGCAATTTTGTACATCAAAACTTCAGCTACAAGTTTGCTGTTGGCAACTTTTTGATAGCTCTTCTAGATTTCGAGATATGAACATTATACGGCAGCGTTTGCAGTGCCGCTCTATTCGAGGAAATACGGTAGATAGATGTTTTTTCACTCAATTAAAATCGTGTTTTTTAGAACTTAGCAAAGCAGAAACAACTTTTTTGCTCATTTTTCATAGTTTTTCGACTTATCTAACACATTTTTTCCGAATTTCCCCTATATTCATTTAATTTCGCATAGATAGTTGTGTTTTTGATCGATTTTTGGCTGAAAATCGGGTTTTTTGAGAACTTATCTAAGCAAAAACCACTTTTCAGCTTTATTTTAAACTTATCTAACATATTTTTTTCCAAAAAAAAAAATTGTTTTTCGTGTAATGAGAATATATTTTTCATTTATTAATTTCAGGAAAACAATATTCTGATATATAACAAATAAATGCAACTATTTTTTGAACAAAGTCAAAAGTCCATTCCTAATGTATCGTTTATAAAATTTGTTGATTCTTCCTTCTGCCTTCGGATCCTTTGGTGCAAATATTCCTCCGGTGAGCTCATCAAATTGCTTTCTGTAAAAATTTACTTATCTTTGAAAAGTATTTCCATAGATACAAACCTCATTGGAATTGGTAGTTTTGATCGGAGTTGCGCAGCTTTTTCAGTTCTGTCTTCTCCACTTGATATGTTCGCCACGAGTTGTCTCAAACACTTAGTCGATAACTTCGGATTCAAATCCAATATCCGCATTTCATAATCATTTTCATTCTCGATAGAAACCATACCTATCGAGTAGATCAAACCATGGATTTCAAGGAATTGGCCACTTGGGCATAAATTTTTGTGATAATCCAATCCGTTTCGAATAACACTCCGATTCCATTCATATCTTGTAAAATCAAATGTGTCCATATAAAAAGTATTTGGATACTCGAAATCTATAAGAAACATCTTGCCATCCAACCCTAAATATACATTGGTATATATTGATATGAAAGTTATTTGATACATGCTGCTGCCCTGTTGTAGTCAATCAGACCTGACAAATAATTATCTTGTGATACTACGCGAAACTGGTCATCTTCCACAACTGATACAACTCGATCACCAGTGTCATAATTCCGCTCCATATAGTACACTCTCCCATTTTCAACCCATATACTTGGAACCAATGTTGTGCCATTGAAAATCTTAGAGTACAATATTCGCATGATTCATAGATTCATAGATTCATAGATTCATAGATTCATAGATTCATAGATTCATAGATTCATAGATTCATAGATTCATAGATTCATAGATTCATAGATTCATAGATTCATAGATTCATAGATTCATAGATTCATAGATTCATAGATTCATAGATTCATAGATTCATAGATTCATAGATTCATAGATTCATAGATTCATAGATTCATAGATTCATAGATTCATAGATTCATAGATTCATAGATTCATAGATTCATAGATTCATAGATTCATAGATTCATAGATTCATAGATTCATAGATTCATAGATTCATAGATTCATAGATTCATAGATTCATAGATTCATAGATTCATAGATTCATAGATTCATAGATTCATAGATTCATAGATTCATAGATTCATAGATTCATAGATTCATAGATTCATAGATTCATAGATTCATAGATTCATAGATTCATAGATTCATAGATTCATAGATTCATAGATTCATAGATTCATAGATTCATAGATTCATAGATTCATAGATTCATAGATTCATAGATTCATAGATTCATAGATTCATAGATTCATAGATTCATAGATTCATAGATTCATAGATTCATAGATTCATAGATTCATAGATTCATAGATTCATAGATTCATAGATGCATAGATTCATAGATTCATAGATTCATAGATTCATAGATTCATAGATTCATAGATTCATAGATTTATAGATTCATAGATTCATAGATTCATAGATTCATAGATTCATAGATTCATAGATTCATAGATTCATAGATTCATAGATTCATAGATTCATAGATTCATAGATTCATAGATTCATAGATTCATAGATTCATAGATTCATAGATTCATAGATGCATAGATACCTTGTGAAACTTTTTCATTTCCTTCTTCTTCGACATATCAGCGATACTTATTTGAATGTCTCCATCCATCTGAGTCATTGCATATATAGAATTCCGGGAAATTTGGGAATACAGCATTAAACCATTAGGCAAAGTAATTATAGGTTTTTTCATAGCATCTGATTTTACAAGAGTTAATAAGTTATCCTTCAATATCCAGTAGTATAAATTGACATTGTCGCTCACTGGACCAATCAAATCCGACCCCAGATGACTTGAATCGAGTTTTTGTAACTCATTCGTATCTAAACATTTTCAATAAATATACTGAAAAATGGAAGATACCTGTTTTGAAAATAAAAATATCTGGATCTGGGTACACAAACCTGGCAGAGTTTCTAAGACATGTAAACGAAATATCATTTCCAATTCGTGATAATAATATCCTGATGTACTCCGGATTGGAGGACAACAATGGCAGTGGGATGCTGGGTGACCATTGTGCCATATTTTGATAGGTTTTGATGAAATAAGAAAATAGATGAAACGCAGGAATAATGATAGTGAGAGGTGTTGGTTGCTATGCAACGAAATGTGAAATCAAGAAGACGGAGAGACATAACATTTGAGCTTTTTTTGGTCACAAACAATCTCTATGGCGCGTGTTTGATGAGGATCAATTTTTCGAAACGAAATCGAAATGTCGATTGGTTTATTACATTATTCGATAGAAATTCAAACGAATCGACGGTTTTTGATAGTAAAATGAATGTGGTTGAGTTGGAACTGGAACATGGTGCATCAGACCGGTACTACGTTAGACACGGGCTCCTGAAGCAGCAGGACGAGCCATGGAAATGACAAGGAGGGCGGCGAAAATGAGGATGACACAAATTTTTGTTGAATGATGGTTGGAAGGAGGAAGGATGTATATAGGTTTAGAAAACTCCAAAGAACATACATTTTTATAATCAATTATTCTCGGAATTGTACAGACAGAAAAATTCATATATTGACTTCAGTAAACAAAAATAAATAGGTGGAAAATTATTATGATTTGTAAAAATATTTAGTTGATTAATTCTTCATCATTATCACCATCATCATCAAGATCATCAATGTTGTTTTCTTCTCCTTGGATATCGTCTAACTCCCAGCGCCTTTCCCTTTCGAGCATAGCAAGGAGGTTCTGGAGTGGTGGTGTTCTGGCACCAGCCAGTAGCATCTCCAGTAGTGGTGATTCCCGATCGAGCGCTAGCCATTCTTCTTCAGAACGAGTAACATGTTCAGCATGTAGAACAATTCCATGTTTCATCTGATCAAACTGTTTCCTAAAAATGAATTTTGAAAGTTTATATATTCTATGCACTAACTTCATCGGATCCGGTAGTAGTTTCCTCAACTCTTCGAATTTCTCAACTTTATCCTCTTCCTTTGAAATGTTATCAATTAGGTTTAGCAGACACATCGTGGACAATGTCGGTTGCAAATCCAATAATCGAATTTCATACTTCCACTCATCTCGATCACGTGTTTTGAACAAATAATAGATTGTTCCATTAACTTCAACAAAATCGAGCAATCCCTTTGACATATCTAGATAATCCCATCCATTCTGAACCAAACTTCTACTCCATTCGAACTTTTCGAAGTCGAATATATGTATGTACATACGATGGTTAACGTATACGAACATTCTTTCGTTTGACCCTATAAACACTATTAGTAAAGTTGTTAATAATATTGCGACTTACATTTTGATACGGTATCACACCTTGCTTCCGAATAATATGTATCCTCCGATACTTTGCGAAATTTATCATCTTCCAAAACTATCACCATTCGAGCTGGCGTAGAAGAATCCCTCGCCATCAAGTATAATTGTCCTTCTTTGACTTGGAGTTGACAACTTTTCGAGTTATAAGTTGGCTGGAAAGTTGAAAAAACATCATATACTGTGGATAGTAAAAAATTACCAACTCATACTTTTTGATGACTTCCTTGTTCAATAAATGAATCTTCATAATACACGTTTGCCCGGCGGATGTACATAACAGATACAAGATACTACCAATTATTTGAGAGTCAATGTATGTAGTTCTATCGAATGTGTAGATATGTTCAGATTGATGATCGCTTGTGTCTCGTTTGGACAAGAGAATATGCGTACCATCGGATATCCAATAGTATACATTGACACCGTCGCTTACAAGTCCCACAGCATTCTGATTTGCGTAGTTTTCGTCAACTTTACGAATCTCGTGGTTTCCTGAATGTTTCGTATTTAAAATTACATCATGCGCCTTTAGTACAGTATACTATTTTAAAGACATATATCTCCAAATAATGACTCACCTGTATTGAGAACAAACGCATGTTCACCTTTTCTCGAGCCCTGATAATGACCAGGGACACTTATGAATATATCAGAGCCAAAATTTGTCATTGATTCATAATTTATGTCATTTGGTGATGTTAAAGATAGTATCGGTAATTTTAATGTCCAGCGAGGCATCATGATGAAATGAGATAAAATGAGGAGAGGGAGGAATAGAGGTTGTGAGTTGCCATGGACAGCGAACGAGCGGGAAAAATTAATCCTCTCAATAGGGCGCGTTTTCTCTATCTCATATTCATGACGTATCCATCTCATATTTAGGAAGAAGATAATCCTTTTGAGTCAGAAGTTGGATTGGAAAACATTTCAAATATCAGAAAGTTTGTTATCGCAAGAAAATAAAAATAAAAGTTATATAAAAGTAAAATAAATTATTTGTATTTTAAATTATTTGATTATTTGAATTTTAATAAAATTAACAAATCGGGATTCTGGTGTAATTGTTAAAACTCATCAAAGTCAACGAACTTGTTTCTGTAAAAATTATCGTCAAGTTTGGTCGATTCCCTATATACCAACTTTTTGCAACACGAGGATGATTCTCCCGGCTCTTTGACTTCTTCAGTCTTGTTGCTGTCTTTCTTAAACAAGTTACCAAGACGTGTTAAGAGTGGTACCAAATTCCATAACAATATTTCAAACGTTTTTCCCTCGCCACGAGCACCATATCTGTGCAGAACGTAAAGCAAACCATTGATATGAACGTTATTGTTCAGGTTAACGTATCCACCATGTCTGTTCTTTTCAACTCGAACAAGTTTTCGATTCCATTCGCTTTTTGAAAAATCAAACGTATCCTGATAAAGCTTCCATTGACCATACTCGATATCTTGTACAAATGTTATTCCGTTTGACCCTAGATTCAATATATAGGCATGATGATGGTTGATCCACTCACAATTTTTCATAAATTCACCGTGAATATTTCTTCGTACTTTATAATTGTCCCAAAGCACCTTACGAAACTTGTCATTTTCCAAAACAGACACAATTCTGTCACCGATCATATTACGTTCCATGAAGTACAACTTTCCATCGTTCACTATCATTTCCGGCCATGACATTTGAACGTTTCTAGGCTGAAAATGGAGAATGAAAAAAAAACATGAGAAAATTCTGAAGTCACCCTTCTATAATTTTTCGTCACCTTCTCCGTCAACAAATCAATGACAAATACTTGAAGTTCTTGATCCACTGGTCGAGACAACACATACATTGTATTCCCAGATATTTGACATTGACTATACTCCCTGTGGTTCAAAGATATTACATGGTTCCATTTCAATACTTTGATATCCGACTTGAGTAGAGTGAGAGTATTGACAGCTTCATCTAGTATCCAGATGAATACATTTGCATTGTCACCAACAATCCCAACAATTTTGCAATCGTCCAGAAATGTTGATTCTATTTTCTTCAACGTTTTTTATCTGAAAACCGGATCCGTTGAGTTGATTTGAACAAGAAATCTTACCTGTTTTGAAAACAAACAAGTTACTTCTCTTCTGACTTCCATCATAAGATCCTTCGCAGTTTATCCATATATCATTACCAACTTGTGCAATCGTTGCGTAATCGTCTATGTTTCTATCACCGTTATCTTTATCACCTATCATCTTTGGAATCGGGAAACTCGACATGATTTCAGAGAAAGGTAAGACGTCAAAGAAAAGGAAGAAGTCGCAATAAACAACAGTTGAAGGAAAGGTGTGTGGGAAGTGTGGGAAAAATTTCTGTGGGAAACGGGGCTTGAAATGACAAACATAACAGCGGATTCATAAGTCATAGGAATATCAATATATTTATTATCATTGAAGGGAAATTTCATAATTTTTATTATAGCATGTCTTGAACAATGCCGAGAATCCATTGCTGATGAATTGACTATAAAACGTGGACAGTGTGCATACTGGTTCCACATCCTTTGGTACAACTTTTCCACTGGTGAACTCATCGAGCTGCTTTCTGGAAAATTTATGATAAGGTTAAAATGATTTTTCACAAACAACCCTCTGGAGCATGGTAGTGTTTCTCCGATCACTTCCACTTTTTTAGTCTTGGTAACTTCCTTGTTTGAAATGAGCTTTCGCAGATCCATTACTCGTATTTCCATATTTGAATTCTCATTATTCCTTTTTTTGGATAAAACATATATCATGCCATTGATATTGACGTGTTTGTCCATAGGAATGTATCCGTGATTGTCGCTCTGGTCAAAGTTGACAACTTTTCTACTCCATTCACTGCTTGTGAAGTCAAATGTATCCATGTAAAGGACACGTTTTCGTACAAACGTTATTCCATTCGACCCTATATTCAAATTGGGAGGCATAATGATGATAAAACCACTCACAATTTCTGATGAATTCCCCGTAAATATACTTTTCTACCTCATAGTTGTCCCATAACACCATGCGAAACTCGTCATCCTCTAAAACTGACACAATTCGGTCGCCAATCAAATTGCGTTCCATGAAGTACAATTTTCCATTGTCAATTGTTATTTCTGGCCATGACATTAGCACATTTGTCGGCTGAAAGGTGAGAATGAAAAACATGAGACAATGTTCAAGTCACCTTGCTATAACTTTTTGTCACCTTTTTCTTCAACAAATCAATGGAAAATATTTGAAGTTCTTCATCCACTGGACGAGACAACAAATACATCGTGTTTCCAGATATTCGAGATTGGCTGTACCCTTTATGATGCAATGATATGACATGACTCCATTTCAATATTTTAACATCGGACTTGAGTAGAGTGAGTGTGCTGATATCTTCATCAAGAACCCAAATGTATACATTCACATTGTCACCAACAATCCCAACAATCTTGCAAGTGTCCAGGTAAGCAGACACCACTTTTTCCAGTTTGTTTGTTTCTGCAATATTGTTCTCAGTTTTGGTACATCTAAAAAATCATCCTGCCTGTCCTCAATATAAACAAATTACTTTTCTTCTGACTTCCATTATAAGAACCTTCAGAGTTTATCCATATATCATTACCAACTTGTGCAATCGTTGCGTAATTGTCTCTATCACCGTTATCTTTAGCGCAAACCATCAGTGGAACCGGAATACTTTCCAACACTTTCCCATTTTCGTTATCTTCCATGTTTGAAACAAGATGTCGTAAGTCCAAGACTCTTATTTCCGTTCTTGTATTCTCATCATAAGCGCATATCACGTATATCATGCCATTCATACAGACGTGTAAGCCCAGCGGAATTTCGTCGCATATATAGTTCCGTTCAAACTGAACAACTTTTCTATTCCATTCACACTTTAAAAAATCAAATGTATCCATATAAAGCGTCCATTCACTGTCGTAATCTTGTACAAACGTTATTCCGTTTGACCCTGGATTCACTCAATAGACATAGTGATAGTTGATCCACTCACAAGTTCTTGTAAATTCGCCGTGAATATTCCTTCGCACTTTATAACTGTCCCATGACACAATCCGAAACTCATCTTTTTCCAAAACTGACACAATTCTGTCACCGGACACCGAAAGTTCCAAATAGTACAATTTACCATCGTCAACTATCATTTCCGGAAATGACATTTGAACATTTTTTGGCTGAAGATAAAGAATAAAATACAAAAAAAACCTGTTTAAGTCACCTTGCTATAACTTTTCGTCACCTTTCTCTCCAATAAATCAATGACACATACTTGAAGTTCTTCATCCACCGGTCGAGACAACAAATACATTGTATTTCCAGATATTCGGGATTGACTATATCCTTTATGATTCAATGAGATGACATGACTCCATTGTATTATTTCAACATCCGTCTTGATTAATGTGAAAGTATTGAATTCGGTATCATGAACCCAAATGTATACATTCAAATTGTCACTGATAATCTCGATAATTTCGCATGTATCCAGATAAGCAGATTCTATTTTTTGCAATTTTTTTGTATCTGAAATATCGAGATCCTTATTTTGGTATATCCTGCAAAAACAGCTTACCTGTATTTAATATAAACAAATGACTTCTCTCCTGACTACCATTATAAGAACCTTCAGTGTTGATCCATATATCATTACCAACTCGAGCAATTCTTTCGTATCCGTTAGAAATCATTAATGGAATCGGAATACTTTCCTTCCATCGTGCCTTCATTCCAAGGGAAAGTGGGAATTAGGCGAGAAAATAGATAAAATGAAGGTGTATATAGCAAAGGAAAGGAGTTGGTTGTCAGGAGCAACGGACATTGAAATGTCATAACAGCTGATTTATATAGCATAGGAATATCAACTTGTTTATTATCACTGAAGGGAGAATTCATAATTTTTTATTAGAGCATGTTTTGAACAAAATCGAGAATCCGTTGCTGATGAATTGATTATAAACCTTGGTCAGTGTGCATTCTGGTACCAAATCCTTTGACTCAATTTTTTCACTATTGAAATCAACGGAGTGATTTCTGTAAAGTTTAGGATCATTTTTGGGTGATTTGATACAGATCAACCTCATTTCTGCCGATTCGTCCACTTTTTCAGTCTTGGTATCTTCTTTATTTGAAACAAGATGTCGTAGATCCAATATTTTTATTTCAGTATTTGAATCCTCCTCATCATTTATATATAGAACATATACCATGCCATTGATATTGACGTGATTGTTCATGTTGAAGTGTCCAAGATAATCCCGATGAATCCCGGAGTCCCAAAAAAAGTTCTGATCATATTGAAAAATTTTTCTATTCCATTCACATTTTGAAAAGTCAAATGTATCCATACAAAGAGTCCATGGAAATCTATCGTAATCTTGTACAAAAGTTGTTCCGTTTGACCCTATATTTACTATATAGACCTAATGATAGTTTTTCCACTCACATTTTCTTGTAAAGCTGCCATGAATATTCCTTCGTACCTTACAATTGTCCCACGAAACTACCCGAAACTCATCATTCTCCAAGATTGACACAATTCTGTCACCGGATATTGAACGTTCCATGAAGTACAATTTACCATTGTCAACTATCATTTCAGGCCATGACATTGGAACATTTTTTGGCTGAAAGGTGAGAATGAAATACATGAGACAATGTTCAATTCACCTTGCTATAAGTTTTCGACACCTTCTTCTTCAATAAATCAATGACAAGTATTTGAAGTTTTCCATCTACTGGTCGAGACAACACATACATTGTATTTCCATATATCTTACATTGACTATACTCTCTGTGGTTCAAAGATATAACATGACTCCATTTCAATATTTTAACATCCGATTTCATTAAAGTGAAGGAATTGAATTCGAAATCTTGAACCCAAATGTATAGGTTTACATTGTCACTGGCAATATCGACAATATTGCAAGTATCCAGGTAAGCAGACTCTACTTTTCCCAATTTATTCGTATCTACAATATTGAGCTATTGATATGGATTTTTGGAAAAAGCGTACCTGTTTTCAGTATGAACAAATTACTGCTCTTCTCAGTGTCATTATAAGAACCTTCACAATTTATCCAAATGTCGTCACCAACTTGTGCCATCGGTGCATGACTGTATTTGTAACTAATCATCAATGGAATCGGAATACTTTTGCTATCTTTCATATTTGAAACAAGATGTCGTAGATCCAATACTCGTATGTCAGTATTTGAATGCTCAGAATAAGTACTTTCGCCTAGATGATATACCAGACCATTGATATTGACGTGTCTGTCCAGCGGAATTTCCTTGTAAATATGGTACCAATCAAATTGAACCTTTTTTCTATCCCATTTATTTTTTGAGAAATCGAATGTATCCATATAAAGTTTCCATTTAGAGTCGTCGTAATCTTGCACAAAATTGATTCCATTTGACCCTAGATTCAATATATAAACATAATGATGGTTGATCCACTCACAAGTTCTTGTAAATTCGCCGTGCATATTCCTTCGTACCTTATAATTGTCCCATGAAACTATACGAAACTCATCATTCTCCAAAACCGACACAATTCGGTCGCCGATAAAATTACGTTCCAAAAAGTACAATTTTCCATCGTTAACTGTCATTTCCGGCCATGACATTTGCACGGTCTTTGGCTGAAATTGGAGAATGAAAAACATGAGTAAATTCTGAAGCCACCCTTCTATAACTTTTTGTCACCTTCTTCTTCACCATATCAATGACAAATATTTGAAGTTCTTCGTCGAATGGTCGAGATAACAAATACATTGTATTTCCACAGATATGACATTGACTATACCCTTTATGATGGAATGATAGGACATGACTCCATTTCAATATTTTAATATCCGACTTGATTAGAGTGAACGTATTGAATTTGGCATCACGAACCCAGATGTAAACATTGATATTGTCACTGATAATATCGATAATTTCACATGTGTCCAGATAAGCAGACTCTACTTTTTGCAATTTTTTTGTATCTGAAATATTGAGGTCCATACTTTGGTATATCGTAAAAAGCATCTTACCAGTGTTCAATATAAACAAATGACTTCTCTCCTGACTACCATTATAAGAACCTTCAGAGTTTATCCATATATCATTACCAACTTGTGCAATTCTTTCGTAACCGTTAGAAATCATTAATGGAATTGGAATAATATCCTTCCATTGTGCCTTCATTTCAAGGGAAGGGGGAAGTTAGATACGAAAATAGATAAAATGAAGGTGTATATAGCAAAGGAAAGGAGTCGGTTGTCAGGAGCAACGGACATTGAAATGTCATAACAGCTGATTTAGAGGAATATCAACATATTTATTATCAGTGAGAAATTCATAATTTTTTGTTATAGCATGTTTTGAAAAACGACAAGAATCCGCTGATCCATCTCCAGATACAGTTGCCTTCTGATTTCTGATCTTCTGATTTCCGATCTTCTGATTTCCGATCTTCTGATTTCCGATCTATTGGTACAACTATTCCACTGGTCCACTCATCAAGTTGCTTTCTTTAATAATCAGATTAATTTATAACATTTTTAATAAACCACCTCATTGGTATTGGTAGTTTACTTCTAAGTTCTTCAACTTTTTCAGATTTGTCTTCTCCACTTGTTATGTTGGCAACAAGTACTCGTAAACACTTTGTCGACAACGTTGGGCTCAAATCCAACAGACGGATTTCAAGTGGACTCCAGGGAACAATATCTCTGAACAACATGTACATCATATCATTGATTTTGACAATATCAAGGATTTGAAATTGTCTGTTTTGATAATTGACTTCGTTCCGAATAACAATCCTACTCCATTCATATTTCTTGAAGTCAAATGTTTCTATATAATGTGTATCTCGACAATACTTTGCTGGTACGATCATTACGCCATTAGACCCTGAATTTATAGTAAAAAATATTGATTTCAAAGCTTTAGTTCACATTTATTTGCTACCAGATAATCGTTTGGGATATAATTGTCTCGTGAAACTATACGAAATGTATCTCCTTCTAAAACTGACACAACTCGATCACCGGTATCCACATCCCGTTCCATTAAGTACAGTTTTCCATTATCAACTGTCATATTTGCTTGAAGTCTTGATGATGCCGAAATATTTATTGGCTGAAAATAATCAAAAAAGTGTCTGAAAACAGTCGAACTCTACCATTTCCAGTTGCTGTATCTGTTTCCTCTTCAGTAAATCGATTACTGTAATCTTCAAACGTTCTGAGCGGCTACCAGATAACATATAAGCCCTGTCCCCCGAAATCATAGAGTTAAGAAATTGGTCGTGATTTAATGAAATAACTGGCTCCCATTGTAATATTTCAGCATCCAATTTCATTGAAAAAAGTTTCAAGCCATTGTCTATTGCCCAAGCGTACAAATCTACATTATCACTTGCAATGTTTAAAAAACCAAAGCGACCGAAACTTTCTCTGGTTGTGTGAACTGTTTTTATTTCTTTTGTTGCTAAAATCTCTACTTCATACTTTAGGACTAAACGGTTAACACACCTGTCTTGAAAACAAACGTATGATGACACGGAATGTCATGATCAGAAGAACCCTTGGCATATATGAAAATATCGTTTCCAACTCGTGTCATTTTTGGGTCATGTTCGCGCGAAGACACATCGAACGATTTGATGGGGTAAGTGTATGACCATTGTGCCATTTTAGTTTGAATGAGAGAAATGAGCTGCAAATATGGTTATAAGGCAAGAGTGACGCATATTTTTGAAAATAATGGGATACAGAAAAATTACAATACTTTAAAAATCGAGCTCCCTGTTGTAGATTTCGCTAACGATGAAAAGAAATATCGCAGAAAGGACAATTTGGTTGCTAAGCGATTTGAAAGAGGCGCAGAGAAAAAATAGGTTTCTAATCCGCAGGCCACCCTTCCTTCCCGAAAATAGATAAAATGAAGGTGAATATAGCAAAGGAAAGGAGTCGAATGTCATGAGCAGCGGACATTGATATGTCATAACAGCTGATTGAGAGAAATATCAATTCATTTATTATCAGTGAAAATAAAGTTCATAACTTTTTGTTATAGCATGTTTTGAAAAACGACAAGAATCCGCAGATCCATCTCCAGATACGGCTGCCTTCTGCTTTCCGATCCTTCGGCACAACTATTCCACTGGTCCACTCATCAAGTTGGTCTCTGTAATAATACGATATATTTATTGCATTTTCAATAAACCACCTCATTGGTATTGGTAGTTTTTCTCGAAGTTCTTCAAATTTTTCAGCCGTGCCGTCCCCACTTGGTATATCAGCAACAAGTTGTCTCAAACACTTTGTCGACAACGTCGGGATCATATCCAACAGACGGATTTCCATTTCACCCCCGGTTCTTTTGAACAACATGTAGATCATATCATTGATTTTGACAAAGTCAACTATGCAAAATTGTTTGTTGTGATAATTGACTTCGTCCCGAATAACAATGCTTCTCCATTCATATTTCTTGAAGTCGAATGTGCCGATATAGTGAGTATCTGGACAATCTCTATTGCGTACTATCACCGTGCCACTCGACCCTAAATTTATTATTGAAACATTGATTTCCAAGTTTCAGTATACATTTATATGCTACCATATCACCGTTTGGGACATAATTGTCTCGTGAAATCACACGAAATTTGTTGTCTTCCAAAACTGACACAACTCGATCACCTCTATATACATCCCACTCCATGAAATACAATTTTCCATTATCAACTGCTATAGACCCTCTTCCCCAAATATTTTTTGGCTGAAAATAAAAAAGCATGAAATTTATCAAACAGTCAAATTTTACCGTTGCGAGTTGCTTGATCTTCTTTTTCTTCACTAAATCAATTATTGTAATCTTCGAAGCTTTTCGGTGACGACTAGATAGCACATAAGCCCGATTCCCCGAGATCATAGCGCTACCAATTGAGTTGTGGTTCAATGAAATAATTGATTCCCATTGTAATGTCTCAGCCTCTAATTTCAACGAAAAAAGTTTCAAGTTGCCATTTGGAAACGCCCATGCGTACAAATCTGTATTATCGCTTGCCATGTGAAAGAAACCATAACGGCCGAAACTCTCTTTGGTTTTGTGAACTTCTTGTATTTCTTTTGTTGCTAAAATCTCTAGGTCATATTGTATTCACTAACAAGGGAATGTTTTGGGGAAGAATATTCCGTTCTCTCTGATTTTTTTTTGCGCGGAGGGCAATTTTGCATGGAGATTCCGAAATTGAAATCGAATTTTGCTGGAAAAATGTTCGAAAATGCAAAATCGAGTGTTGAAACATGTTTTTCAAGATTTTTTCGGTAATTGACTGGTGAAGAATACTTTTCATACTCACATTCACAATAAGAGTTCCAAGCTGCGTCGTCCAAAAAAAGTCTCTAGCTCAAAAGACACACTTTGTTTCAAAATTTTAAAACGCGATTATCGACGTTTCCAAGATTTTTTCAGCAAAAACTGATTTGGAAATCGGGTTCTACATGCAAAAGTACCCCGGGTACCCCTGGAAAAAAACGGTCACTCGTAAACGGTTAACACACCTGTTTTGAAAACACACGTTGTCACCATCGGACCTGTCATATACAGATTGCCCTCATCAAAAAAAGCCTCGCAACATATGAAAATATCGTCTCCAACTCGTGTCATTCTTGGGTCACTGTTGTGCGAAGCCTCAAACGATTTGATGGGGTAAGTGTATGACCATTGTGCCATTCTAGTTTGTGAGCTGCAGAAATAGATATAAGGAAGGAGTAATGCACATTTTTGAAAACGCAATCGGTTGCTAGGCGATGTCTTTACTCATTCGGCAGAATAGTAGCTTGAAACCCTGCCGCGCGGAAATCGAGAGATAGAGAGACGCAGAGAAAATAGCTACCTAATCCGTAGGTCACCCAACCACCTGCTCATTCCATCCAATCAATTTCATCCAAGCCGCTCTTTACCTTGCGTCAGATTCCCCTTTTTCCTCGAAACATGCCAAATTGGACGTCCTGCTTTCCAATTCCAATGAATCAAATCGAACCACCTCGAGATAGATTTCACCCAAAAGCAGTTCTAGTCGACAACAACATTTGGATATTTTGTACTGATTGGAATTGGCCAGACGGAAGCTCATGAGCAACGGACATTGAAATGTCATAACAGCTGATTTAGAGGAATATCAACAGATTTATTATCACTGAAGAAAAAATGCATAATTTCTTGTTATAGCATGTTTTGAAAAAAGGCAAGAGTCCGCTCATAACTCTCCAAATACGGTTGCCTTTTGATTTTCGATCTATTGGCGCACCTATTCCACTCATCAAGTTGCTCTCTGTGATAATATGAATAATTTTGAACATTTTCAATAAACAACCTCATTGGTATTGGTAATTTTCCTCGAAGTTCTTCAATTGTTTCCTTGTTTTCTCCACTTGGTATATTAGCAACAAGTTGTCTCAAACATTTAGTCGACAACTTCGGGCTCATATCCAACACACGGATTTCAAGTTCTCCCCAGGCTCTGAACAACATGTAGATCATATCATCGAATTTGACAATGTCAAGCATTTGGAATTGTTTGTTTTGATAATTGGCTTCGTTCCGAATTATAGCCCTACTCCATTCATACTTCTTGAAGTCAAATGTTTCTATATAATGCGTATCTCGACAATCCTTTGTGGGTACGATCATTACGCCATCAGACCCTGAATTTATAGTTGAAAAAATTGATTTCAAAGATTTAGTTTACATTTATTTGCTACCAGATAATCTTTCGGTATATAGGTGTCTCGTGAAACTACACGAAATGTATTGTGTTCTAAAACTGACACAACTCGATCACCGCTATCAACATGCAGTTCCATGAAGTAAAACTTTCCATTATCAACTGCCATATTTGCTTGAAGTCTTGATGATCCCGAAATATTTCTTGGCTGAAAATAAACAAAAAAGTGTCTAAAAACAGTCAAATTCTACCATTTCCAGTTGCTGTATCTGTTTCCTCTTCACTAAATCGATTACTGTAATCTTCAAACGTTCCGAGCGGCTACCAGATAACATATAAGCCCTGTCTCCCGAAATCATAGAGTTTGCCAATTGGTCGTGATTTAATGAAATAACTGGCTCCCATTGTAATACTTCAGCATCCAATTTCATTGATAAAAGTTTCAAGCCATTATCAATTGCCCAAGCGTACAAATCTACATCGTCGCTTGCAATGTCTAAAAAACCGAAGTGACCGAAACTTTCTACGGATGTGTGAATTCTCTGTATTTCCTTTGTCGCTGAAATCTCTACTTCATACTGTAACACTGAACGATTAACACACCTGTCTTGAAAACAAACGTATGAATTCTAGGATACCCCCCCAATCTCATGGGATTCATGCGATTCGTGATAATAAAAACCCTTGCAACATATGATAATATCGTTTCCACATCGTGTCATTTTCGGGTCATGGGCGTTCGAAGCCGCATCCAACGCTTCGATGGGGTAAGTGTATGACCATTGTGCCATTTTGATTGGAATGTGAGCTGCAAAATAAATATAAGGAAGGAGTAAATCACATGTTTGAAAATAAATTGTTTTCTATGAGACAAGAATGCCTCAAGGCGATGTCTTTACCCGTCCGGCAGAATAACGCTGCCAACGCATGGAATCGCGCGGAAAACGAGATAGAGAGACGCAGAGAAAAAATAGGTACCTAATCCGTAGGTCACCCAACCACCTGCTCATTCCATCCAATCAATAGCCGCTCATTACCTTGCGTCAGATCCCCCTTTTCCTTAAAACATGCCAAAATGGACATCATGCTTTCCAATTCCAATGAATCAAATCGAACCACCTCGAGACAGATTTCACCCAAAAGCAGTTCTAGTCGACAAAAATATTTGGATATTTTGTACTGATTGGAATTGGCCAGACGGAAGCTATAACACAAGTGTTACCATTTTTCGGCCAGGTATGTATGCAGCTATAAAATTCATTGGCTCAAATATGTTGGCAAAAAACATTATACCTCGCGCGGGGTTGAACCTGCGACCTCCCGCTTGTCAAGCGCCTTGTACCACTAGGCCACGCGCGCACACTACAAAAACTACAATCGAAGGTTTTTGGAGACTACAAACTACAATCGAAGGTTTTGCAAGACTACAATGTAGTCTTGCGCGCGTGGCCGACTGGTACGAGGCGCTGAATTGCATGCGGAAAGCCGCAGGTTCGAATCCGCGGGACTCGAAACTTTTTTTGCAAGCATATATCTAATAGTCAATGAATTATTCAGATAGTGGAAAAATGATGCTACTCAACTTGGATCATCCAGAAGTGCTGAAAAAGTGGATTTCATGTGTATCAAGCTGGAAACATGAAATATTCTTCTGGCAACAACTTGAAGCAACAATATATCGACTGGACAAGTTGGATACTAGAACAATGGAATGGAGTATGGTTATTGTATTGGATAATGTTTTCTTGAAAGATAAAGCTGAGATTATCAATGGATATATGTATGTTCTCAGCGGATTGACAATGTTGATAGTGATTGATTTGGTGAATAAGAGAGAAGTTAGAAGATTTGAAGTGGTATATATGGTAGTAAAAAATTTTTCACTATATATGGATTCTTCAGGACTTGGAGCAAGAATATACTTACCTAGATTTCTCTTCTCACACTGATCGAATCTATGCCGTTGGAGTGTATGATGAAGCTCGAATCGTATATATATTGGAAAATGACAAGATGGTAGAAATAGCGCGGGATCCATTTGAAGAGGAAATACTCAGCGATTGGAATAATGGCAGATTCTTCTACGCGAACTGTGTTTATACAAAATTCGTTCACCTGGATACTTTCGACTTTTCAACAAAAAAATGGATAACGATAAGAAAAACGGAGGAAAGGGATGATTCTTGGTGCTGGCAAAGATCACCAAATATTGAAATAGATGATTGTATCTACGTTGTTAGGATTCGGAAAAGGGCAAAAGATTTCGACGTTCGGATGCTGGAATTTCAGCCAAGTCTTTCGAAACTTTGTATATTGAATATTATCGATAAATTGGAGGTAGAAGAAGACAGAATTGAGCAGTTTGAAACTTTGAGGGAGTCTTTGCCGGATACATTGAGGTAGATTTTTTTTGAATATTTTTTTTGTATAGATACAGTACCGATCATAACGATACGAACACCTGATTTATTGCGGTTTCGTATAGGTTTTTCGAGAACCACGATACCGATCCATGTGAAACTTTTACAAAATGTTTCAGTAGACTTGTTATCCCTATTTCATAAGCGATACCCTGTGGTTTTTGGCAGAAACTTCTAAACTCCATTTTCTGAAAACCTCGAAAAAGCCATTTTTCTACTTTGATTATTTCCGTGATTTTCATCCTGATTTTGATAAATTTTGATAAAATTGGGGTTAGAAAAAACGCAGGAAAAAAAGTTCTGAAAAATTTCAACATAGCTCGACAAAACACGATCGCAAAGTTTCGAAAAACAGGCCAAACAAGGTTGTGTTCGTATCTTTATGATCGGTACTGTATATATATATTTGGATTTTGCAGAGCACAAGTTGATGTCATGGCAAATGGGAAATTGAAAGAATGGAGATTGGAATGGGAAGAATCACTGACAGATTACAATTAGTCGATGTATCACAACAAATTTTATATATAATGATTTTAATAAACTCGATTTCAAAATGAGTGAAAATTGCAATACCTGGAAAAGTGATTTATTTCGGACAATGCAACAAAACAAACTATACAGAAATTCATGGAACATTTTTATTTCCCATCTTCAAATAATTTTCCCATGTCTCACTGATAAGAAAGATCATGAAACACCAATGATATTATTCTACAAATATAAGTTACACTTTTTGTCGTTTTGCCATTATTTTCAATGATCTATTTCATATTTCTAGTTGCCAGTGTCCATGCTCACCTAGGTATCCTCAAATTTTGCGAATCGACAGAGAGTGTCAAAGGATTTGGAACTTGAAGGCATCATGACCAAGTTTCATAACCAAAACATTAAAGGATTATCTTACTAGACCCTAAATATGAGATGGAGAAATTTCGCCCACCCATTGGTTGTCCATGGTAACACGCAATCTCTATTCCTCCCTCTCTTCATTTTATCTCATTCTCCCAAATGCCTCGTTGGACGTTGAAATTCCCAATATCATCTTTAACCTCTTCATATGGCAGGAATCATGAGTTAATGACAAAAATTGGCTCCGATGTATTTATCAGCGTCAATGGCCGTTATCAAGGCTCTAGAAAGGGTGAACATGCGTTTGTTTTCGATACAGGTTAGTTCTATTATACTTGTCCAAAAAACCGGAAAGAAATAAAGCAAGTGCGCTCTTGGGTCTCGAAACGTTTTTTCACAATTTCGAAAGTTTGCTTCGAAGGTAATTACAGTACCCAAACTGCAAAAACGAATTGAGACACAGGAGCGCACTTGTTTCATTCCTAGCCGTTGTATTGACATGTATAATACGTGCCTTCAAGACAGTATACTGTTCTAAAGGAACATTACGACATTTTCAATTTGTATCTTTCAGAAAATCACGAGATCCGGAAAGTTGATGAAAACAACGAGGAACGGAATATTGTGGGACTTGTTAGCGACAATATGAATGTATATTACTGGATATCCGAAGGCTCAAATCTTCTATTAACCAAACGGGACATGAGCAGTCAACAATCAAAACCAGTTATCAGATTCGAAAGAACAACATACATTTCCTCCCAAATTGTTGATAACATTTTGTATTTTTTATGCACCTCCCCGCAAACGTGCATTCTGAAAATTGATTTGTTGAACAAGAAACTGATGAAGAAGCTTGAGTTGGTAACTTTTTACTATCTACAGTATATATTATTTTATAACTTTCCAGCCTAGTTATGAGTCGAAAATCTGCCAGTTGCAAGTGAACGACGGCCAGTTGTATCTAATGGCACGAGATTCGTCTTCGCCATCTCGAATAGTGGCAGTATTGGAGAATGAGACGTTTCGAAACGTTTCGGAGGATAGATACTATTCTGAACCAAAGTGTGTTGATGTATCAAAATGTAAGTGTCCATATCATTGTGCATGTTAGTATGTATTTGCAGGGTCGAACGGAAGAATGTTCGTACACGTTAACCATCGTCTATATATGCACACCTTTGATTTCAAAAAGTTTGAATGGACTAGAAGTTTGGTTCAAAATGGATGGGACTATCTAGATAGAAAAGGGAAATTGATAGATTTTGTTGAAGTTGATGGTACAATCTATTATTTGTTCAAAACTCTTGAGCAAGGCGAATGGAGGTATGAAATAAGATTATTGGATTTGGAGCCGACGTTGTCCACAATGTGCCTGCTAAACCTAATTGATAACATTTCAAAGGAAGAGGACAAAGTTGACAAACTTGAGGAGTTGAGGAAAATACTACCAGTTCCAATGAAGTTGGTGTAAAATTTAACAAAAATTCAAGTTTCTTTTTTGCAGAAAACAGTTCGATAAAATGAAAAGTGGAACAGTTTTACATGAACATGTTGCTCTTTCTGTCGCAATAAGCAACATGCTTAATGAGCTCCGAATGGAATTAGCCCAGGAGACGACCCAACACACACAAGTGTTAAACAATATTCGTCAACAATTAGCCAACGTCAGTCAGCAATTGACAAACGCAATCAATATTATTGAAGGATCTAAATAATTTTATTTTCTGATGCCAATATATGAACTTTTTGTGTCTATACAATCCCTATTTTAATTGATAATAAAATAATTGGTATTTCAAGATACTTCTTACTAAGGAATTGTGATCGGATTTTCTGATATGGTGAATTTTCAAAGCACAATTTTGCTCTCACGGAAAAGTGGAAATTGGAAGAATGGATGCTGGATACAGTAACCGTTCTGATCAGTCGGTAGATCACAACAAAAGTTATTTATAATGAATTTAATAAACTCGATTTTTAAATGAGTTGAAATTTCAATATCTGGAAAAGCTCTTTTTTCCGGACACTGCAATAAAACAAACTACACAGAAATTCATGGAACATTTTTATTTCCCATCTTCAAATAATTTTCCCATGTATCACTGATAAGAAAGATCATGAAACACCAATGATATCATTCTACAAATAGTCACACTTCTTCTCTTTGTCATTATTTCAATGATCTATGTCATATTTCTAGTGGCTAGTGTCTTCGCTGACCTAGGTATCCTCAAGTTTTGCAAACCAAAATAGAACTGGCGATTTCAGACTGCAGCGGGAATCAGGACTACTTCCCGCCAGCTGATATAACTGCACCAATATACTTCCCACCAACATGGACACCAAATCAGCCGCCACCACCATTTGGCATACTACAGTCTTGTCAATTCACTTTGAAGATTCCACAAGGAATGTATGCCGAAGTGAAGATCCATAAAAATTCTGGTGGATCAGAAGTCACTTGTACCTACCCAAATTTGGCGGTTGAAAAGTATTCAAATATTTTCTAAACCTATATAAGTTCAATTTATAGTGTCGCTGATATGGACACCAATCCATACATCTTCACCTCTCCACAAGCGATTGTCGCATTCAAGGCAAACGCAGTCAATGAAGCATTTGCTTTTGAGCTCAATTGGAAAAAATGTGACTTTTGTATCATATTATTTTTCAATATATGTTTCTTGTAGTTCCTGCATATCCAACTAACACCCCACAACTCAGTCAAAATGGCTATCCCAATGTTTTCAAAGCAACCGACTTCCTGACAGTGTTTCAGACAGTGGATCCGAATTCCAAAGTCTCTCTGGTTGCCTTCAACTTGAATGATAACACTCTACTCCGCCAATCTGTTATTCTAGATGGCGGATCAATGAATTCCTTGTTTATTGGAACGTAAGTCCACGATATCATGTTAGATAAGTTCCCCAACTTTCAGCCTATCCCAAGTCCTCACCTCCGGCAAGCCACTAGTATCAACCACTAACACAATGTCAATATACTCATTCGGTTTGAATACTATCACAAATGGCGCGTTTTTGTATATGGGCACTGATTATAGAGGTATTTTTGAATAGTTTGACATAGTATAGTTTTATGGTTCTAGATACGGCTCACTTTGGCAGATACACCGGTCACAACTGCAAATCAGCAACCGATTGCTCATTTTTACTATCCGCTGATATTCAGCCATCCGCAGTTGTTACAGCTTTTAACAATGGTCCGGAATATATCAAGAATATGACTCTAGATCCTGCCACTACACTGAGTATCTACAAAAATGGAGTTCAAAAGGACAACCTTATCACCACTTATTCTAATGATAGGAGTTATCAAAATCAGCTGCCCATTCAATTGAGAAACACTATCCATCAATATACCCTTGAAAGTGGTAGAGCATTTGTGCAATTATCTAGAGATGCAAGTGATGCGAAGTGGAATATACCGTATGATGGAAGGACTGGAGTGATGCAGTCGATGTATTATGATCAACCATCTTATAATCAAGACATGTCGGATTACCTAAATACTGGAGATAGTGAGGGTATATATTTAACTTATCTAACATGAAAAGTTTCAGAATCTCAAAAAATGTTCTTCGAATTCTCCAACATTGTATGTGACTTCAATATAAAAACAAAACTGTATATAGAAGTATCCAACAATGGAAATCCATCCTACTGGAGCACCTTCACCTCTTCAAATCCTGTTCCAAAAGATCCTATCAAGGTTCTAGGTGACACTTTCAAAGTCTCTTATAACACCTCTAATACTATCACTACTGGATTCAAGTTGGATTTCAAAACAACTACAGTAATCCCTACTACAGTATCCCTAAGTACTGTAACTATTGAGACTACCACTACAATTGGATCTTTGAGATTTTACAATATTCTGATTCTGATAAGTACCGTATACTTTATTTAAATAAATAATTTCACAATAATACCCATAATCAAGAAATTATAGTTGCTCATTGAGCCAACTTTAGTTGTTGTTTCAACACTTTTCGTGGTGCCACCTGAAATTGTGGTGATTGGTGTATTCTTGGTGGCTGCTGTGATTGGTGTGCTCATGGTGCTTGGTGTAGTTGGTGAGCTTGACATACCAGTCACTGGTGGCAACCCACTACTCGTCGTCTTGAAATCCAACTTGAAACCACTCGAAAGTGTGCCATTTGTGGAGAATTTCACTTTGAAAGTGTCACCAAGAACCTTGATTGGATCAGTTGGGAGTTGATGGTTGGAAGAGAATGTATCCCAGTATGTCTCCTTTCCATCGTTCAATATAGCAATGTATAGCTTGATAATACCATTTCCATCGAATGGACATACAATGTTGGAGAATTCAAAGTACATTTTTTGAGATTCTGGAATATTTTACATTGGATAAATGTTGAATATACCCTTACTATCAGGCATGGTTAGATACTCATCAGTATCTTGCTCATAAGCCACCTTCCCATAAAAGTAGGACTGCATCACTCCAGTCCTTCCATCATACGGTACAGTCCACTTAGCATCTGTCTCATCTCTAGATAGTTGCACAAATGCTCTACCAGATTCTATGGTATATTGATGAACGGTGAAGCTCAATTCCGATGGGAGACGATTGGCGGAGTTGATATTGCTAGAGGATCCATATATAGGACAATCAACACTATATATATACTTACTTGAAAGAATCAACAAGATTCTCCTTCCTCACTCCATTCTTATATACACTCATTGTAGTGGCTGCATCGATGGTCAAATTCTTGATATATTCTCTACCAGAATGAGCAGTGACAACAGCAGCTGGCTCGATATCAGCTGATAATAGGAATGAACAATCGATGTTGGATTTGCAGTTGTGACCGGTGTATCGGGCAAAATGGGCGGTGTCTAAACAACACTATTTGACAATCAGAAGCTCAGAATCTAAAATACCATGATAATCACTACCCATCATCACATATGAAGGATATGTCTGATCCTTCATACCAAAGGTATATACTGTCATAGTGTTGGATGTTGATACTAGTTGTCTACCAGAGTTGAGGACTTGAGACAGGCTGAAAGTTGGGGAACTTATCTAACATGGTATAGTGGACTTACGTTCCAATAAACAAGGCATTCAGATTGTCACCATCTAGAATAACAGATTGGCGGAGTAATGTGTTATCATTCAAGTTGAAGGCTACCAATGAGACTCGTGAATTTTGAGCAGCTGTGAAAATATTTAGGAATTCAGTGGCTTGGAAGATGAAAGGATCTTGATTTTGACCGAGTAGTGCTTTATTTGTGATGTATCCAGTGTCTGAAAAAATCAGAGACTTTGAGATTTTTAGATGAAGCTCTTACAGCTCTTCCAATTGAGCTCGAAAGCAAATGAGCCGGATGCACCATTCGCCTTGAATGATAGAACCGCCTGTGGTGATGTGAAAATGTAGGGATTGGTGTCCATATCAGCGACACTATAAATTGAAAATATATAAGTTCATGAAATAATTGACTACTTTTCAACCGCCAAATTTGGGTAGGTACAAGTGACTTCAGATTGAGACGCAACTTTATGGATCCTCACTTCAGCATACATTCCTTGTGGAATCTTCAATGTGAATTGACAAGATTGCAGTATACCAAATACTGGTGGTGGCTGATTTGGTGTCCATGTTGGTGGGAAGTATATTGGTGAAGCTGCACCAACAGGTGGTGAGAAATCCCGGTTCCCTTGGCAGTCTGAAAACTTGAAGCATTTTTGGGAGCAGACGTTTTCAAAATATACCTATATCAGCGGAGACGAAGGCAAAAACTGCGGTTAGAAATAAAAAAGAAAGCATCATTGGTGCACCAAAAAAGAATGACAAAAAACTGTCAGGAAATAGGTTTATATTGAAAAAGGAGAGGCGACTGATAATGATATGATATCACTGTTATCAATGAGACACCAGGGCGGTTCCTTTGCAAATATATCGATGACGTGGAAAAACACATTTTGAATGATAGAAAGTTTATTAATCAAATATTCTTGGTAGTCTTAAACGACACTTGGAATCCTTTGGTGGGTTGTCCACTGGTGGTGTAGATCACTTTGAATGTATCCCCGTGTACTGTAGTATTTCCGACTGGCACTGGATTCTTGATCGAGTAGGTTTTACTATAAGTCAGTTGATTGTCGTTGAGAACTCCAAGATACAAAGATACAAGCCCCAGCTTGTCGAAATCCGCCTGGACGATAGAGAATGTGAAGTACATTTTTTGAGACTCTGCAACTTTTTTGTTGTGTTAGATAACTTAATGTATCTTACTATCTGGCATGGCTAGATACTCATTGGTATCCTGACTATAGGAGGGTTTCCCGTAAAAGAAGGATTCTATGATTCCAGTCCTTCCATCATACGGTACCCTCCACTTGGCGTCGGTTGCATTTCTAGACAAGACAACATTTGCGGACCCGGATTCCAATGTATATTGATGTACCGTATACTTCAACTCGGCTGGTAGACTATTATCGGCATGTCTGGAGTTTCAGATATTTTCAGATACTTCCTTGATACCATACACAAAAGAAGTGATAAAATCCGACTTCCTAACACCATTCTGATACACACTCAAACTTGAGCCACCATCAATTGTCAGGTTCTTGATATACTCTGGAGCATAATAAGTAGTGATAACAGCACTTGGACCAGATTGAGCATCTATGGAAAATGAGCAATCGGTGGGGGTTTTGCAATTGTGACCGGTATAGCTGACAAAGTGAGCCGTATCTGAAAACTTTTTTTGGAAACTCTGAAGCTTTGAAGTTCCCAATACCCCTATAGTCATTTCCACAATATAAATACAAGTTATTCGTCTTGTACTGTAGATCAAAAGTGTATATAGTCAACGTATTGGAAGATGATAGTAGTTGCTTGCCAGAATTGAGCACTTGAGCAAGACTGAAAGTTGGAAAACTTATCTAACATGTATATAGGGAACATACGTTCCAATAAATGGAGCATTGAGGGAATTACCATCTAGAATCACAGATTGGCGGAGCAAGGTGTTATTATTCAAGTTGAAGGCGACCAAAGAGACTCGAGACCCTAGATTCGTCTCGAAAACGGTTAGATATTCAGTTGCCTTGAACAGGAATGGATCACGATTTGGGCCGAGTAACGCGTTGTTTAGGATATAGCCCTCGACTGGAAATATTTGATATATATGAAGCACAAAATATATGGAGCAATACATTTTTTCCAAACCAGCTCGAATGCAAAATATCCATTCCAGCCATTTGCATTCAATGTGATTACAGCTTTTGTTGATGTGAATATATAGAGACCGGAGTCTAAATCAGTGACGCTGAAAAATGTTAGAATACAGTATCTTCAAATTTTTGAATCAAAAATACTTTTCAACCACACCATTTGGGTAGGTACAAGTGATAATCGACTTGGCGCCTCTTTTCCTAATATTCACTTCAGCATACATTCCTTGTGGTATCACCAAGGTGAATTGGCAGGATTGCATGGTGGCGTACATTGGTACCGGCTGAACTGGTCGCCATGTTGGTGGAAAATAGTATGGTTTGGAAATATCGGATGAGGGGTTTAGGTTTAGGTTTCCATTGCAGGCTGGAAGGATAGGATTAGGTTACTCAAGGGCACCCGCTGCCGAAAAATGATAATATCTCGGAATCTAGAAGAGTTATGAAAAAGTAGTCAACTGCAAAATTGTAGATCATAACTTTTTCTACAACTTTGCTGTTGACAATTTTTTGATAACTGTACTAGATACCGAGATATGATCATTCTCCGGTAGAGTTTGATTTTGGATACGGGACTTACGAAGATCTGCGGATATCAGAGGAGAAAAAAGGAGAAATAGTAGGAAAATCATTTTACGCATCGAATGATAATAAAAATGATGAGAAAATGATGTTTATATGGGTGTTGCTTATCTATCATTGACGTTATTTGCACTCGAAAGTTTTTGGTTCATTGATGGGACAAAGATCTATTGATCGAGAAATGGTTACACAAGGACGAAAATATCTGGACCCTTGTGTGGGTCCAAAAGACCATGACCAATTTATGAGTTTGGTGACCAAAAAGTAGGTCCTTCAGGTGAACTATATTTGAATACATAGTAAAATTCGGCCGACGGACCCATAAATCGTTTGTTGGACTAGCATTCCGGTCGACGGATCCACCAATTTAGATAAGTTTTATGACAGGTTGTAAACATGGCTAAAAAACAAAAATGATGACAAAAGTTGGGTGGGAAAGTTTATCTGCACAATATGCACAAAACGCACAGAAAGCACAATGCGGAAAGGGAAAAGTGTTTTTGATCTTTTGGAAATTGATTCCTTATCAGTGATTATATGGGCGTTGGGGAATCAATTTTCCAAAGGAATAGGTCGTCTGATGAAACTAAGGAAAACTGATATATGTACTATTTCAGATCAAGGGACCAATAGATACATAAAATGCGAGAAATCTGCCATAATCCTAGCTGAACAAAATATTTGATTCCATTCTTATTTTCGGAGTACAATTGATATAAAAGCGGTACAGTTGAGCAATCCCTTTCCTTCGTACCATATATACGAGTCGTATATATGGAATGGTCCAGATGGTCCATCTAATCCATATCGAGTATCCTCTTTTCATAAGATACCGATCAAAAATTTTTGACAAAATGTGTAAAACCTACTCGTTCTAGAAAATTCGACGCGTGCGCGCGTTTTTCAAGTTGGATCAGGTCAACCGTCAGTCATCCGGTTTCGAGAGTACGTGACCAGCTCATTTGCTGTCCCAATCTTCCCCCTGTTCTTTATATCTCCTCCATTCTACAACTCACTAATAGCTCATAATTTCAGATTGTCAAAATGTCAGCCATCTCCACTTTCTCGGAAGCCTTCAAACAAGCATCTCACTTGACAGCGATGTCAAAACTGATTCAACGATTCCAGGATATGTGGAAGAAAGGTAAGGACTGATTTGCGAGTTGATCATTATATTTGAATCTTTTTCAGAAAAACTGGAAGTGAAGAAGGAGGAGAAGGAGCCACGAAAAGTAGTTGTCGTTAGGAGAAAGGTGCAGAGATCAAGATCTCCAGTGTCGAAGAGTCCACCAACCGCCCATCTCCCAGCTCCAAAACGAAAACTCGCTTTAGAAGAGTACTCACCAAAAAAGGAGCGTCATGAATGATCATTTTTATGTTCTTTTTTTTTGTTGCTTTTTTTGTGTCTTCCTCCATGCCTCAGCTTCATTTTGTGCCATATCAACGCTTTCTCTTCAATAAAAATATAATCAAAAAAATAATGTGTTTCATATGCATGAGAGTATCACTGATAATCAGTGAGCTATCTCTTTTTTAGATTCCTTGATCTACCGTAATCTTGACATCATCAAGTTCCTAGGCATTGCATCATCTAGGAAAAAATCTACAGTACACCAAATATATCGATCGTTGATTACTGTAGCATAATGTCAGCTGTGACTTTATTGTTGTGGGTCCAACTTCTACAGGATTCACTGGTGGAAAAGAAAACAAAACCTTGAGATTATAGTTGGTATATACAGATTTATACCTGAATCATGGCTAGAACCTGAAAATTTTTTGCTGAGAGATCACTAGCTCTAAAAAACTTGGCCATACTATTTTGAGAGCTTGATACTGAAGCCTCTTGATACATTACAAGATTTCAATCGACAAAATTCTAGAATCAAACAATTATCATCATATGATTCGAAATCTAGATTGTTTTGTTGATCAAAAACCTTCCATCCACCTACTCACTTTCATACGCACGCACCAATCCCCCTCATTTCACCATATAATTACATATCCTTCCTCCTCCTCCATCTCCATAACAACCACCTTCCCCTCCTCATGCTTCAATTTGCATTTCATTCGAATATACCCACCAAGTATATACCCTTCATTTTCATTTGCATCTGATTATGCACTCTTGTTGTTTTTGTCTTCTTCTGTTGTAAACGAGGAAGTGGCTCAAAGATTCCATAGAAGGTACTTCTTCACTGGTCAGAAATTATTTTCTCATACATACATGGAATTAGGTTTAGGTTTAGCTAGATGGAATGCTGCTCAATGAGCTGTGTGTTCCTCGAAACGTTGGTTCTTGAGAATTGAGTGGAGTTCTGAGGAATATAGGGGGTTTTGATCTAATTTGTAGGTTTATTGGATTTTTATTTTTTCTGAGAATTCATAAAAGTTGTATCTAGGTTAGGTGAGAGGAGAGAGTGTGTGGAATGAGAGACGCAGAGTACACCAAGCGACTTTTCTGGGTATTTTGAAACTCAGAGCAGATTTTGGATATATTTCGAGTATCCTAAGATGTATATACTCAGAATATTTGTTGGCCCCTTGCCAAAAATATCCCCTTCCTCTTAATCTGTTTATTATAATTCCCCTTTTTCTCTACCCAGCCCTCTTGTGCATTTCTCAGAAGTATTTTCTATGTTCGCCCTCTTGTTGTTCTCCACTTTTTCTAGTTTTTTTCTCAGAATATTTTTTTTCGTGTTCGAGAGAGATGGAGACACACACCTCCCCTATTTCATTTTTGTCTTTCTAGTTCAAGTTTCAGACACCAAAATGGATCTTACAACTGGTAAACATGAGATGAATGGTCCGAACTGGAATTTGATTGGTAAGTTGGATTCATAGATTCATAGATTCATAGATTCATAGATTCATAGATTCATAGATTCATAGATTCATAGATTCATGGATTCATAGATTCATAGATTCATAGATTCATAGATTCATAGATTCATAAATAATTCCATTTGACAGATGAAATCTCCATCCCACTTCTCGAGACAGGTGTTGGCACTGTGCCACTTCTCCAGGCTGCTCTTCCATCTGTCCTATCAATGGATGTTCTCGACGAAAATGTCACCGAGAGATATCGCAAGATATTGCGAATTTCGCAACTTCAAATACAGCATTTATTGGTATGTTTCCTCATGAAATGTTTTCTATCATGACTGATGTTGAAATATTCCAGCGTTCACAAAATGAATTGTTGCGTCAGATGAGCAGATTGGAGGCGGAAATATCAAAGAAACACATTTGCAATCGAAAATTGTCGAACCCAGAGGATTATAGCAAGTTTAAGGTCTGTTTGTCGTGGCGAGACCCATAGGAGTACTGTAGTTCGAGAAATGTAAACATACACTTTGAGTGCATTGAGATTTCAAGGGCATTTCTGATATTTTTGTTAGAAAGTACTAGATTACTGTAAAGCAGTTTGAGACAAAATTCGTCATTGGTATACTGTAGGTTGAAAATGTTTGGGTCTGCGCCTTTAATACAGTATACCGACTGTGAGGACACTTTTGAAGTACTGTATCAAGGGAAATACAGTAGTTCTAGCTACAAAAATAATTTTGAGAGACGAATTTGGTATACTGTAGGTTCAAAAACAAGAACCTGTGCCTTTCTTACAGTATACCGACTATGGTGATACTTTGTAGGTACTGTACTAAAGGCACATATCAGACGTAGTCACATGAAGACTGAAAATTGATACCAATCGTTGTGGGACCCAAATCTTTGAGCGATATTTTCGCGCTGGGAACCCAAATACACATCACTACACATTCCAGTAATCCTACTACATTTCCTGGAACACCAAGTCTAGACCCTCAATTTTCAGTGCAAATTGCGAAGCGTGTTTGGTATACTGTAGCTAAAAAGTTTGGGCTCTGCGCCTTTAATACAGTATACCGGTTTTAGTGATACGTTATGGTACTGTATTAAAGGCACATTGCATGGTTCTAGGAACAGTTGATCCGTATAAGCAAAATCGTTGCGGGACCCGAGTAAATTTAATTATATTTTCGCTTCGGGACCCAATTGCACCTAGTATATTTTCCCGAACACCAAGTCTAGACCCAAGCCAATTTCTATACTTTCCAGTGCGATGACTGTGGCAAAATCTTCCTCAACGAAAACTTCCTCACCTCCCACTTCCAACGTCGACACTCGAAAGATGGGACAGTTATGATGAGGAACCGACACTCAACTTCTGAATAATTTTGACACTTCCATAAAACAAATATTCAACATTTTCTGTGATTTTGAACGTGGTGTTTGATTGAATAAAGGTCTCGAACAGAAGAAGTTATCATAAAATCTAATAGGTGAAAGTTGTTGGCGCAAAACGGATAGATATGGATAAGTGGTTTTGGGGGTCAAGTCATCCTCGGCGATGTATTTGTTATTATGCGATTTCGAATAAAATTCATCACTTTCTTCATATTTTTCTTTCTATCTTTGCTACTCTTATCGGTTATTCTATCGAAATCTAGTCAAAATCCTTATGATAATGAGCCGAAAAAGGAGAAAAGAAAGTTCGAGCAACCGGTGATATCAAAATCAGTGCTTATCGGATACTCGAACGCTGATAATTTGACTATATTCTCCGCGTTTCAACAAAATGGGCAGATTAATGTTATTCTGTCGAGTTATGGATATTTGAAGTGGGTTTTTTTCGGTATATACACTTTTAAAGAAATATTTTATCCCCATATTCGAAAAAATCTGATTTTTATAGTTTCAAAGTTTTGCTTGTATTCTATCTCATGAAAATCAAATCCTTCTTAAACTTTTTTTGCATGCTCCTTTAATACAGTACCCTAAAATATAGCTAAAGTTAGTGTACTGTATTAAAGGCACATGACTCGATTTGTATTCGAAATTTTTCGAGTTTGAGGGTCTTCTGTATTATCATCATCAAAAATCGAGCCCTTTTTTAACTTAATCCTTTGATACAGTATCCCAAAATATTCAAAAGCCGGTATACTGTATTAAAGGCACAGTAATTCATACCAGAAACTAAGATATTTCCAGTCGCCGAGTCTACTGCCGATATTTCGACAAAAACCAACAAGAAATATCTGCAAAATCAACAAAACCAGTTGTGGTGTTTCCGGAATTTACCATAAAGTGCAAGGATCCAAGTGAAGATGTTCATTTTATCGCTATAACTATAAATGACAATGATACACCATCAAATATGCACCATATCACCAAAAATGTGGAGAAAGAGAAAAAATTTGAGTTTGGTGTTTGTCTGGCACCACTTTTTGGAAAAGGACCCAAGATTTTGATGTTATTGGAGTTTTTGGAGTATTATAAAATGCAGGTGAGCCGAAAAACTTACCGTATTTCCTCAAATAGAGCGGCACTGCAAACTCTGTCGGAGAATGATCATATCTCGGAATCTAGTACAGTTATCAAAAAGTTGTCAACAGCAAAATTGTAGCTAAAGTTTTGATCTACAAATTTGCAGTTGACCACTTTTTGATAGCTCTTCTAGATTTCGAGATATGAGCATTATACTGCAGCGTTTGCAGTTCGAGGAAAAACGTATCTAACAAAAAATCCTTGTTTGCTTTTCAGGGAGCCGAGAAATTTACAATCTATGTTTTTGAAATCAACGAGAAAGTTGAAAGACTGCTAGAATATTACAAAAACCAAAAAAGCCCGGAAATCGAGGTGGTGAAGTTGAAAAACGACACGAAATGCCTGAATCGACATCGTTGTCGGCATGAAATGCAGTTGCAGGTATTATATATACCCTTTTTGTGTCAAAAAATATGTATATTTGTAGGATTGTGTATATAGAAGTCGCCTTGATTCGAAATTTGTCGCCACAGTTGATTTAGATGAGCGGATAATGGCTATAAATCAAGATTTGAGGATTTTGGACTTGTTAAAGCCTCAAAAAGATATTGGTGAGCTGCGATTTCAGTGCCAATGGACATTACGATACTCCGAAGTTCCGCTGGACACTGAACCGATCTCACTTTCCCATTTACCCATGTTAAATTGGCATAATACCAGTCATGTCGCCCCTCAAAACCACACTTCAAAAAGTATCATTCGACCGGAGATGGTGGAGTCGATGGGTGTACATGGTGTGATGAAATTTGAGGATTCTACGTTTTCACCATATTTGGTGGATCCTACAATCGCTGTGGTCCGCCATTATCGCCTACAAACCGGTTGGAGCTTCTTTTTGAAGGAGGCTGAGTCATTTGGCGATTTTTGGGATTTTCGAATTGATGAGAAGATGGAGAAGATTTTGAGGAGGAATATTGGTGCAATTATTAGCAAACTTTTTGTTTAATAAAGTTTTTGCTTTAATTTTTCGATTCAAATAGCTATTTCGAAATATATTCCCTGTTTGAATTCCCGCCAAACGAACACATTCGCAATGGAGCGCATCTAACAACCTGCGTCTCTTTTCCCTCGTTTCGTCATCTGCTGTTTTTTCCCGCGATTGTCATCATAATTGACGTTGTACGCGCTTACGCAACGTTTTATCGTTTCATTTCTCTTATTAATTTGTTTTAATTCTAGATGGCCGAGTTCAGCATCAATATTTGCGTCAACGATGGACAATACACCAGGAAAACCGTCAAAAAAACTTCAAAAGTAAGTCTAGTTTCTGAATTTCGAAAAATTGCGGTGGTTTTTGCAGATCTCAGACCTGCATCCTCAATCGATGCTCATGTGGCACGATAAAGATGTGGTTTTCGACATATCCGACATGGATAGCGTCGTGAATATCAACACAACATTGGAACAACTCAATCTTCAACCAAGTTCCTTTGTATATCTTTATACAACCGAGTTTCCATGCCCGGTAAGACCTTTTTTCTAAAGTTTTCCCTTATTTTTACATTTTCAGAGTGGCGATTTGCGCTCGATCATTCCGAAAGCACATAAGAATATGTATCAATTCGCAATGCTGGCATCTAAAATGTTCGAGAAAACCATCAAGAAATCACCACATTCCGAAGTGCTTCCCAATCCAAATGATAGAAATGATGGCTCGAATTTGTATAAATTGACTCGCACTTATTTTGACAGTGAATCGAATCAGGAGATTGTTGCCAGAGAAATGTTTAACGCTGTAAGTCTTTTTTTATGGGAAACCTATAGAAAATTGAGTGTTTAGATGACAAAAAACGACGGACAAGAAATCAACCTGTTCAATCTTCATTGTTATTCACTTGTCGAGGAAATGAAGAAGATGCCAAATATAACTTATGAACAATTCAAACCAATTTTCATCGAATTCGCCTACGAAATTATTCAAAAAGAAGAAATGATGAATGATCCAAAGTCCGAACTAGGCAAACGATTCGCTGAGGAGAAGCGACAAAGAATGTCTGTTGATGAGATGTATGTTCAAGTGCATCATCATCATCCGGAGGATCTTATCCCAGTCACAATGCTCTACATCAATTTGACGATAAATGGAAAGGCGGTGAAGGCGTTCATCGATTCGGGAGCACAAAAATCGATCATGTCGTTGGCATGTGCGGAGAGATGCAATCTTACGGGACTCATCGATCGGAGGTTCGCTGGTGCGGCTCGTGGTGTTGGTGGAAGCGAGAAAATTGAGGGAAGAATTCATTTATGTAAGCTATTTTTTTGAAAAAAATATTTTCAACAAAAAAGAAAATTGCAGGCGATGTAAAAGTAGAAAATGCGCATTTTGCATGTCAATTCGAAGTGATGGCACGAAGAGAAATGGATCTTCTCATTGGTTTGAATGTGTTGAGAAAACACAATTGTAATATCAACTTGGGACGCAATCGGTAAGAATCTACAGCATTTTTCATCAAAAAGAACCAGTTTTCAGCTTGGAATTCCCTGATGGAACTTCTACGCAATTCCTGCAATCCATGGACATTGATGAGCATTTGAAGAATATTCAAGCGGATGGTGGAGGTATTTTTAGTTTTTTTTTTGACCGAGTTTTGGAAGAAAAAATTGTTGCAGATGATGAGAGAATGGACACTGAGCCAGGACCATCAAAATAAATATGTACCTACTTGAAATTAACACAAAAACAAAATGTATCATATTCATCAAGTTTGTTGTACCATTCAATTCAAAGCCAAATGGGTATTTTTTCTATGGTTATTAATGCATTTTTTATCACATTTCTTGTCTAATATAACCCATTCAAATGGCTTTATCAGTAATTTTTCGTCGCTTCGCCCACCCCATGTTTTTCTTGTCTTTCTCGTCCCGAACAAAATAAATTTATTTATCGATGTGTTTTTGTTGGTTTTTGATGTTATGCAGAAGTAACTTGAGATAATGAAGCATATTTGCGTATTTACGAATGGATTAAATATATGGTTGTTTTGTTGACAGGAAATGCGGCTTATTAGTCTTGGAATCGTTTAGATTCAAATTTCAGAAGCGGTGCGAAATATGGAAGAGGCGCCAAGAATGATGTTTTAATTTGAAAATATTCTAGATTTTTCTATAGAATATTGTTTATTGTTCGAAGTTTCCTCTATCCATTTCCTAATATACTGCCTATTTTTTCCTCATTTTGCTTCGTTCTCTACGAAACTTCTCCTTCCCAGTTCATGAAAGACCGCGAATCGTTAATTTTCCAAAGTAAATTATAAGTTCCTCTATATACCTCTCAATATATATAATAGTATACCTATATATATCCTTTCAAACTTCTATCAAAGTTTCGCTTGTTTTTCAAATTCATGTCCTCTGCATGTTTCACAATTTTCGCTCGATTTCTTTGAAATTTCAGCTGAAAAGTCGCATTTCCTTTTTTTTTCGTTTCTTTACCTCCCGAAAAACCATTATTCTCTGTTTTTCAACAATAAAAAGGCTTTCATCATACATTTTTATTGTAGAAATTGTAAATTCGTCGCTCTTTTTCGCTTTTCTCCCTTCCCAACAAAATTTTTTTGCGAAAGATTACGATTATCTCGGATCTTTCTTCGTTCTCTTTCTCATATAGCTACTCTTAAGTTTCTCCGATTTCTAAACCGACTATTCTCATATTTACACCATTTGAGCTTGATAGTTGTTATGATTAGTCATCTTTTGCATTGAATCTCTATCATTTTTCCGAAATCGTCCGTTCTTCGTCAATCAATTACATTTTTACAGAATGTTCCCACTGAAGTCGGGCGAAAAAATGCCAAAACTTGCCCTTGGCACGTATTTATCACAGGATGATGAGGTAATTTATTATTTTCTTATCATTAAACAATAAAAACCCGTTTTCAGCTTGAAAAAGCGGTGAACTTCGCCTTGGCGGCGGGATATCGAAGTTTCGATACCGCCAAGTATTATGAGAATGAGAAGGGACTTGGAGATGCATTGAAGGTATTTTTCTTGTTTTTTTATAGTTTTTAATGTTTGAATTTACAGAAAATGCTGCCCAACTATGACCTGACAATGAAGGATGTCTTCATCACCACCAAATATTTCCCGTACATTCAAGAGACGCATCAGCATATTGGTGAAGATATTGCACACTCGCTGGAATGTTTTGGAAAGGGGTAAGTAGTTTTCGAAATATTTTTAAGCTAAAATGATTTTATTTTCAGATATATAGATTTGGTGCTGGTCCATTATCCGCGATCGTTCGACAGCACAGACACAAATCCGAAAAACAAGGAGCATCGCAAGGAAGTATGGCAGGAGCTGGAGCGACTGCAACAAAAAGGCGAGATCAAGACGATTGGAGTGTCGAATTACGAAATCAGGCATATCGAGGAGATGAATGAATATGCGAAGATCAAGCCAAGCGTCAATCAAGTCGAATTTCACCCGCATTTTCAGCGGGGTGAATTGAGGGAATATTGCGTGAAGAATGACATTCTGTTCCAGGTGTGTCTCTTTTTTTGTTGATTTTTCAAAAAGTAAACTTTCAGGCATTCTCACCACTTGGCCGACAGAACAAAACATTGCTCGAGGATCCGAAACTGGTCGGAATTGCTGAAAAACACTCGACAAGTGTGCCGGTGAGCTCTTTATTAGCTTGTTTGTCAACAACACAAATTGTTTATTTCCAGGTTGTGATACTTGCATGGGAAATGCGAAAAGGCGTTGGTGTCGCCGTCAAGTCGGTCAGCAAGGAGAATATCGAGAAGAACTTCACTGCATTGGAGCTCGAATTGGACGACGAGGATATGGAAATTATCAACAATTTGGATCGTAAACAACCATACGTCGAGGATAACGGATGGGAATGTGAATAAATTGCTATAATTGTATTATTTATGTGCCATATGATCTCTTTTACACACATCTCATATTCTGTATTCTTGCTTCATCTTTTTGTCTATATATACATTCATAAACATCCTTTTCGCTTCAATAACTGTGCTCTTTTTCTTTTCAAACCTTCATTATGCGCATACATTTCGGGCGAAACCCCCCGGTTGCGAAAATTGAAAGATTACTCGATGAGCCAAAGTTCCATGAATTTCACGAACACACGAGAAACAGCTGACCAAATAAGTGAGCGCAAATTCTTACGAATTTCCGCGCCACTCTTTTTTGTTTCACATGGAGAAGAAGCAACGCAAAAAAAGCTTTTTAGAGCCCCTAAATGTGTTTATTTCGAGGAGGCAAACTTTTTCTTGCTTTGTTCTTTTTTAGGACACAAGAAAGGTCGAAAATCGACTAATTTTTGAGCTTTTTTCTGCAGTTTTGAGGAAGAGAAATTGGTATGTTCGATGGCGAAGCAAAAAAAAGGTTCCGCAAATTGGTCATGCAATGAATATTGAATTGAGCCTTTTTTGAGTCATTCAGCACGGAAAAAAGTTTTATTCCCCGCATAGGTGAAAGGCAATTGATCCGGAAAAAGTTGAGCTTTTTGAAAAAAAGTGCGTGCCACCTTTTTCTTCGCGAAAAACAAAATAATAAACTGAAATTCCATGAACTTTGGTGGGTTTCGAGCGAAAATAGAAATATATACGTATTTTATGGCCACGCTAAATTTGGCATTTTTTACGTCAAGTAGAGAAATGAAACAAAGCAAATAATGGGATATTTGACAGTTATGACTCACATCAATGTGCACTTTATTGTGGTGTTTTTCAGCTGCTTGATTCGATTAAAAATATGTCAAAATAACAGGAGCAAGGCGTCTGTGGAGCAGTTGGAAAATATTTAAGCTTCTGAACTTGAGTCATGTGCCTTTAATACAGTATACCTATCGGTTTGAACTACTGCAGATCAGGAGAAGGACTCGAGTTTTATGACACCGCTATTATGAAGTTAGAGACATATGGAAGCGAGTTATTTCAGATTCCACACATATCGAGCTACCGTATTTCCTCGAATAGAGCGGCACTGCAAACTCTGTCGGAAAATGATCATATCTTATAATCTAGTACAGTTATCAAAAAGTTGTCAACAGCAAAGTTGTAGCTGAAGTTTTGATCAACTAATTTGCAGTTGACTACTTTTTGATAGCACTTCTAGATTTCGAGATATGTGGATTATATGGCTGAGTTTGCATCGCCGCTCTATTCGAGGAAACACGGTATGTGCCTTTAAGACTGTATACCGGATTGGGATACGGTATTAAAGGAGCATGTAAGGTAGTGGTTGTAAGAGTGAAATATCACGCCACGAAAAAAGTTGGAAGATCTGAAAATCGATGCAAATGCGCTCTACCTAATCTTATGATCGCGTGGGAATTCAAACGTTGTTTTTTTTCCAACCCAGCACGTACACCAATACTAAACAACGTTCAAATCTATACACTTATACATCCCAACATCCGTTTTCCCTTCCTCCTAATGCATTTTGCCCCGCAGTTTTTTTTCCATCGTTCCAACCATGAATAATTCCCGAACAACCATAATGTTTCAAAAATCTCCATCCATCCCATGTTTCCGCCATCTCTTTTGTTCTCGTTACATTAATGGGCTCCACCGTTGTTGGTACTACTCATATATAGGGAGGGACAAAAAGAAGAAGGAGAAGAGAAAAAGTGTGTGTGTGTGGCGCTCCGCAATAGTGGATGATGGTGGGGGCGTGGTCAAGTCGCGGCTCCGCTCGCCTGAGCAACCAAGCTTCTCATTCTCCTATTTTTCCTTCTCCTTCCTTCTACTACTTCGTTTTTGTTCGTCTTTTTTTCTACGTCGTCCCCTAAACGAGTGTTGCTCCACGCCCGAATATTATTACTTGACAACCAACGAAATTCAATTATGGGAACTTTGAGGTAGGTTTTTTCGTTTTTACTGAAAACAAGTTTTTTTGGCTGAAAATATGTGTATCAATTTTGTCGAGATGTACAGTAGGATTTTAAAGGAGCATACCTTTGAAGAAAGTGATTTCTATTCGTGGGAGGATATTTCTAGAGGCATACTGTACTTTAAAGGCGCATAAGATTTTCTCGGGGTTTGAAAATCTTTCAAAGGCGCATACAGTAGTTTAAAGAAGTATACTGTAGTTTAAAGGAGCATGTTATTTTCTCGGGTTCTCGAAAACTTTTCAAAGGAATGATGCAGTAGTTCAAAGGTGCATACTGTTTTCTCAGTGGCTCGGAACGTCTTCTATGTCAACTACCGTACTTTAAAGGCACATACAGTATTCTTAAAGACGCATACCGTTTTTTTAGTTGACATTTCGCAATTTCCCGTAAAGCTTCCCTGAAAAAAATAGAATCCGAGTTCAAAGTTTTGCAAATTTTTTGGCTTCAGAATTTCACAATTTTTTCAAGGCTTCAAAAAAAAGTAAATAATTGTTGGCTGAGTATCAAACGTATACAACCACCCGCATTTCAATAATTCCATCCCATGCCTCTTGTCGGATTTCAATTGCTCTCCTTCCTTCTCCCTTCGCTTCCTCATTTTGACCAATTTCCTCGTTTCCTTTTCAAGCATGTAGTACACATTTTGCACGCATAATAACTCAATTGGCACCTCGTCGGAGCCCCTAAAAAGGTCAGGTGTTTAGGTTTAGGTTTAGGATGGAGGAGGAGGATAATTGGGGGAAGGAACGAATCACGGAAATGAGCAATTATTGTATGGAGAGCAAAAGCTAGATATGTGCACAATTGAACTTTTTATTGCTCACATGATAATTGCAGCGATTTGGCGAAGGACTTTTTTTGTTATGCTGAAATCAGTGAGAGAGTGAGGGAAATAGAGAGACGCAGAATTTCGGGGTGAGATATTTCAAAAGTTTTGGGTATGTGCAACACATTATTATAGTTGAAATATGGGTGGATTTTTGAGGGGAACTTTTTTCGACAAAGGGGAAATTTTGGGAAGGGAGTGCTTGGAGGATCGGAAATTTTTATAGAATCTGAAAGGGAAATAGTGTGGTTTTTTGAGAGACGCAGACAGTTTTCAGGGAGTTGTGAAATTCTGAAAAACTGAAAAGTTTGAAATTTAGGGATTCTGAAATTCGGGTATTCTGAAACTTTGAAACTTCAGGATACTGTAGTTCTGAAATTTTAAGTTTTTGAAAATTCTGATAATCCAGTTTTTCAAATCTGACGATCTGAAATTCTGAGAATCTGGAACTCTGGAATTTTGAAATTGTAATGGTCTGAAAGTCTGATATTTGGAAAGACTGAAATTTCTTTTTTTTTGTATATACAGATCTGAAATTCTGGAGCTTCGAAAATCTGAAAAATTCAAGATATTATGAAAATTGATTTTCTCAAAAAATTATTTTCCCTAGATTGCTCTGTAATATAATATTCATAAAAATGACGAATTTCTCCGCCACTCGAACCAAAAAATTTCAATTCCATGAAAGCGCACAAAAAAACTAAATTAACATCCCAAAAACCAGTCCAAATACACTTCCCACACAAACTAGTTCGACACAAAGTGTGCATTTATCTCCTTCAAATCATGCCTACACGTGTATATGTATGTCCATCCAAATAAGCATCATTTTGACAGGAAATACTTCTTTTTTTTCGTGCTGTTGTCCACTAGATATGACACAGCAGAGATGTGAAAACACGAAATTCGTATGTATAATTATTTCTTTACGACTAAAAGAAAAACAAGATTTTTTTCCGAGTTTTTTTTCTCTGCATGCAAGAAATAGGGGATTCTCAAATTTATATGAAATTTGAGCATTTGACGTTTTTTTCTTTCTGCCGAAGGATTTGATGGAAATTGAGATGGTGGCGTGGAAAACGAAATAGCCATTTTTTGAGAGTGTTGCAAATGTGCTCTAGTGCTAATTTTTTGTAAACATACATATGTCAATTGCAATGGGGAAATGATGGGAGGAAAATTTATTTGATTTAATATAAACTTATGGGAAATGACATGAAATGGGGATTAGTTGGGGAGTTGAACTACGGTAGATACATAGAAAGGAATCTATGAATCTATGAATCTATGAATCTATGAATCTATGAATCTATGAATCTATGAATCTATGAATCTATGAATCTATGAATCTATGAATCTATGAATCTATGAATCTATGAATCTATGAATCTATGAATCTATGAATCTATGAATCTATGAATCTATGAGTCTATGAATCTATGAATCAATGAATCTATGAATCTATGAATCTATGAATCTATGAATCTATGAATCTATGAATCTATGAATCTATGTTCTTCCTTCTTCCTCTGACTCATATCTCAAGCATTCTCAATGCCACTCGAGAAATTAGAACAACTCGAACGAGACAATAAATCAAACATAAACAACTTGAATTCCAATAAAAAGTCCAACATTCTTCCATCCAAAAAATGCTCGGTTTTTGCAGAAATATCGGCCATCACATTGCATTGTCAGTCCGAAAACTACTTAAATCACCACGAAATGTCACGAAAATACGGCTACATAATGGGGCAATTGTGACGCCAGAACTCAAGTAAGTCGACTCTATATAGGCTCCATTTATTGGATAGGGGACCAGAAGATTTTATGGTTTGTGACAAAAAAGGATAAGATAGATATCTTTATGAATGCAAATCTGGCGGAAAATCTTCGAAAATTGCTGGTCTGATGAATTGTGAAGATTTGCAAATTGTCACGTTCAAAAGACTGATCTTACACACATGAAAGCAAATTTTCACTTCCTGGTGGGGGAATTGTAAAGTGCAGATTCTTTGGAATTTATGAAAGTTCTATGCAGTTCTATGGAATACGTTTTGAGATTTATGAAGTTCTATGCCAAGAAAAAGTGGGATCTATAAACCATGTCATAGAATTTCATGAATCTATGCTAGTTCTATGACTATGAACGATTAGTTCTATGGAGTTCTATGGAGTTCTATGGCAATTTCTATGAACGTTTTTTTAAAGGATTTATGATACATTCTGTAGTTCTATGAAGTTCTATGACCACAAAAATTAGAATGTGTGCATCATATCATAGATTTCATACTGGTTCTATGAATATAAACTAACAGTTCTATGGAGTTCTATGGCAGGTTAACGTGACATCTATGATACAATCTATAGTTCTATGAAGTTCTATGACAACTAAAAGTGGGAATTATGACACATGTCATAGAACTTCATAGATCTATGTTGATTCTATGACGCTAAAATCAGTTCTATGGATCTAAATGATAGTACTTTAACATGATCCATTTCCAGCACCCCCGACTCCTCCCGAAGCGTCTCATTCACCGAAGCCATCACCTGGCCATTCATCGACGAAGAAATCGATGAGCAATCCTAAATATCGGAGCTCCATGAGCTATAAATTGTCTAAAAATGCCGGTGTCTTGTTTCCCCCGGTGAACCTTTTTTCTTGATCTGTACATACAATAAATTTACATTCCTTTATTATAATATTATTCGGAAAATTGGAAACGATTCGCTCTGTCTTGCTTCTTCTTCTCAGTATCATCTGCTTGGACAACTTCTTGTTTTGGGTTCCGACGTTTGCTCTTCAAATGAGCTTCATCGACAATAATGGAGGATTCAAATTCGGTGAGGGGCTTGTTCAAGTCATCTTGTTTGGCGAGCCAATTCTGGAAGATTCATAGTTTCTTGATGACTGGAGATGTTCGATAGAGCGCATTTGATACGGCTCGGGTCAAATATGTCTCAGGCTATGTAACACATGCGTGCTCTGATACTGTGATAAGTGCTGCTTAAGATAGTAGAGGTACGGTACTTGAAGATACTGTAGATGCTGAAGATACTGAAGATTTTGAACATACAAACATATTATTGAAAAAAATTAAGAAAGAATGAACTACATTTGAAGTATAATATTTTCCATTGAAACAAAAAAATTACCTAGTTTCCTCGTATGGTTACGGTAGTTTGGGATAGATCAAATATACAGTAAGAGTACCAGAAACATTCACAGTACTCACTATTTTGTATCTACAGTAAGATTTGAAAAAAGTTCTGGCATAAGTACATCCATATAAATATCAGTATACTTTCCTAACAAAAGTGAACCTTTGGGAAAATTTGGAACAATTTATACCAAATGTTTATTTCAGCTGATATGACAGATTTTCAAGGAAATAAAATATCAGAATCATCTACAGTAATCTACAGTACCCCTCACCATATCCGTATTCAATAGTTTTCACATACCTGAACAGCTGCACTATGTTTGACAACATTCAGAGAATCAGTGGCATTCTTACTTCTTCGATGCACTTCACCATCGTCGAAATCGAAGTTTTCTGAAAACACAATTTTTTTGATCTACCGAAATGAAAAAAAACCAACTTTTCCTAATAGACTCAAAAATTTTTAGCGTGAAAAAAATGGTTATCACAATTGAAAAATATAGAAAAAGCCGGGCGACCGAACTCGGATTCATGGCATTGGAGGGCGAATGATTCAATGAAACGATAATTATTGGCGGAGTATATGTATATCTAGATGTAGGTGAACGAGTTTTTTGTGTTGAAGAATGAAGGTAGATCGTGGACAATTTGGGTGGGAGGAGGTGGGATCAATAGTTGGTTGGATGGAGGTATCATTGTTTGTACTTTATTGACGAAGCATTTGTTGAACTTTTAGAGAGGGATAACTTTGATACAGTAGTACATTTTTGGGATACTGTTTTAAAGGCGCATAATGTGTTCAAATGAAATTTTTCCATATTTATGGAATACTGTAGATAGTATATACATAAATTTTGATGATGGTTTCAAGGTGATTTGAAACGTTTTGAAAGTGCAAAAACTTTTCATATCTATGACATTCCATGGTCTTGAGATTCTATGAATCTTCGAAATTCTGATTCTATGGTTTTGGTTCTATGGATCATCAAACTGCTAATTCTATGGATCTATGCACCTGATCTATCTCGGATCTATGATTCGTGGGATCTATGAAACTTTCAGCTGGAAAATTTGAATCTATGCTGCCACGTTCCTTTTTATCGTTCTGGCATAATTCTATGGATCTATGCACCTGATCTATCTCGGTTCTATGATTCTAAGGATCTATGAATTTTCCATTTCAAAGCTATGAGAATTCACAATTCTATGGATCTATGACATCACACTTCAACATCATCTAATTCTATGTTCTTCGTACCTTCCTATCTTCCCATCTACACATCAAATTCTATGACACCAAACTTCCATAGAATCTCCAGGCAACATCAAAACATAGATACACCTGTCGTCACACCCGCCCTGCATAATATTCATCCTGTTCTGATGATCCTCACAAGATAGTTATCATTTCGAAATTCATGGTCACATTTATGCCGACTCTCAATTTTCTGCCAAAAAAACTAGTCATTACATAATGATCAGACATCTAAGCTAGACAGACTACGATTCATGGCCAAAAAATCAGAATTTCGTCCAGAAAGTCAATGTTTCATGACTTATTAGATGAACAATTAGATAAGTTCCTGCAAATCTTGATATTTCTATTCTTTGCCTTTCATTTCGAATATGTATGTCTATTTGCAGCTGCGCTTCTACTAAATATTCGAATTTTATGAGGTAGCCTGTTTTTGTCATTTGGAAGTTGACTGAGTATCAAACGTAAAGCAAGCTTTGCAGTTACAGCTCACATTCCGTCATAATTCACATCAACTGATTAACTAACAAGCTTGATTATGTCACACTAGTACGTTTGATACTCAGTTGCAGTTACTTTAACTGAATTGGGCACTGTATCTACCGTATCTCATTTCAAAATAGATCAATCAAAAATCCATCGCTAACTTTTGTAGATAATCATATCATAAACTCTTTTGTGAAGTTTGGAAGATATCTATTCATTGGTTCTCGAGTTATTAATGACGGCGTATCTAGCTACAACTGAATTGGATACGGTAGATACCGTATCTCACTTCAAAGTAGATCAATCAAAAATCCATCGCTAACTTTTGTAGATAATCATATCATAAACTCTTTTGTGAAGTTTGGAGGATATCTATTCATTGATTCTCGAGTTGTTAATGACGGCGCATCTGGCTACAACTGAATTGGATACGGTAGATACCGTATCTCACTTCAAAGTAGATCAATCAAAAATCCATCGCTAACTTTTGTAGATAATCATATCATAAACTCTTTTGTGAAGTTTGGAAGATATCTATTCATTGGTTCTCGAGTTATTAATGACGGCGTATCTAGCTACAACTGAATTGAGTACGGTAGCTACCGTATCTCACGTCAAAATAGATCAATCAAAAATCCATCGCTAACTTTTGTAGATAATCATATCATAAACTCTTTTGTGAAGTTTGGAAGATATCTATTCATTGGTTCTCGAGTTATTAATGACGGCGTATCTAGCTACAACTGAATTGAGTACGGTAGCTACCGTATCTCGCTTCAAAATAGATCAATCAAAAATCCATCGCTAACTTTTGTAGATACTCATATTATGGATACATTTGTAAAGTTTGGGGAATATCTGTTTATTGGTTCTTGAGTTATTAATGACGGCGTAGTTGGCTACCACTGAATTGGGTACTGTAGCTACCGTATCGCACTTGGAAGTAGATCAATCAAAAATCCATCGCTAAATTTTATAGGTAATCATATTATAAACATTTTTGTGAAGTTTGGGAAATATTTGTTTATTGGTTCTTGACTTATTAATGACGGCGTATTAGGCTATAACTGAATTGGGTACTGTAGCTACAGTATCATGTTCTATGAATTTTCCAAAGGTACACCAGAATTTTCTGAGTTTCTCGCCAATTGTAAATATTATCTATACATAGAATCATTTGTATATGCCTATTCCAAACCTTTCTCATCTTTCTCCGCTTCCTTATCCTCCTCTTGTTTCTGCTTCAACTTTTCATCATAAAACGAGTCAGCCGTCATTTTCAGCCCAAATTCATCTGAACTTTCAATTTTTTTAATTTTCAGATTTTCCAGATTTTTTTCCTACCTGAAACCACCACCAATGTAGCGTTATGCGCCTTTAAATGTTGTTGCAATCGGAGTTCATCTGGATTTTTGAGAAGTTTTTGAGAAGCATCTGAATCCACTAGAGTTTCAGGTTCTGGAAATTTTTAGGTAGATACAAAAATATATCAGTCAAGGTACCTAGTCGAGAAACTTCGGCTGAATTTTTCGGTCCCGATTTTTCCGGGAACCTTGACAAAATTGGATCAATTTTTGATGAATCTTGCATTCTGAATAAAAATTTTCCTTGATACAGACCATATGTTTCAGACATACTGTAAAAACCAAAAACCAACGCCGGATATTACTAAAGTAGTGGTGAGGAGCAAGAATATTTGAAAATTTCGTCGATTTCTTCGATCAATAAGCATTTTTGGAAGAAGAAGGAGATGGAAGTTTTGGGAAAAAGTGTTGAGAAAGAGACTAGGACAAGGCGGCTGAGATTGGGATCTTGAATCGAACGGAGAGAATATTTATGTGTATTTTGTGTTGGATGGAGATAGTTTTTGATTCGAGTTCAGAGATTGACATAGAATTGTGAAACTTGGAATGTTGGAATCATAGAAGCATAGATCTGAAACTGTCACGCACTGAAAGAGAGTGTTCTATAAAAAATTTCGAAAATCCGGAAACTAGATATATCGATATCTGTAATTATCATAGGTTGCAAATGTTGTGTGAGCCGGAGCATTGTAGCTAGAATACGGTATTAAAAGAACATGCCAACTTGTTGCTGTAAAAAAATTTTCCAACCCTTTCACTCTAAATATCCGGCTTAGTCAAACAAGTATTTATAGAAATATCAAAATTTCCAGATTTTGAACTATTATCTGGTTCAATTTTTTTTGAAAGATATTTTCGCTTCAGATTTTATTGTTGATTAACAAAATTTTTTTTGATAATTGATCTTTCGAATATTGAAAAAAACTGTTTTCATAATTTGAAGATGTCAAAAATGGTCCACAAAAAATCTTCTGATTCCCATCTACATGACCGTTTTGAAATTCCAATTTTATATTTCTCAGCTTCTTCATAACCCCATATTATCTCCAGAATCCTTCTCCATAAATTATCCAAATATTATTCTTCCCATCCATCGGTGCATCCCTAATTATTCTCACCTGTCTTCTTCCTTCCCCTTCTAATAACACTTGGTTTCCTCATCCGCCGAACCGGTTTCCCTGACCAGTTTCCCTTTTTTTTCTCACTCTTCATTTGGAAAAGTATCAACGAATGAAAAATAGTGCAACAATTTGAGAGACACAGTTTTTTGGGTTGGTGCCAGATGTACCTAGTTATTAGATAAGTTGTGCTAGATAGAAGAGATTTAGAGATATGCAAAGTTATTCCACAAGAATTACAACCCAAATTTCTTACAACTTTCACCCTTCCCCATTCATCAGCCACCCCACCACTTGTACACAAAGTTCCGTCGTCCCCGCGATGAAAACGACACGTATGCATCGGAATACGCACGTCCGCCGCGCAGACGACACGTAACGGGAGAACTGGGTGTGGAGGGGAAGGAAGGAGAAGATGGAGAAGAAGGAAATGGTATATAAGATGAGAGAGATGATCAGATTGCGAGATTTCTTTGTAGGTTTTTTATTGTTATATATGATTGTTTGATAGTGTTTTGTAGACTTGATTTTTAGAAAGTTTCAGCTTTATGATCTACCAAACTTATCGCGACTTAATTTCAGAAAAAAGTCCTAAACTCTTCTCAAAGCGTCAAAATTAGTTTTTAACGACTATTTTTGACTATAACTAACTGCAAACCCATCAATGACAGCTGAAATTAACAAATTAATAGATTCATAGATTCATAGATTCATAGATTCATAGATTCATAGATTCATAGATTCATAGATTCATAGATTCATAGATTCATAGATTCATAGATTCATAGATTCATAGATTCATAGATTCATAGATTCATAGATTCATAGATTCATAGATTCATAGATTCATAGATTCATAGATTCATAGATTCATTGTGAGAAAGTTTTCCTAGAAGTTGTTTTGATCTACAAAACTTATCTTATAACAAAAAGTTTTTTTTTAAAATCCCGATTTTCGAAAACATCTTGCAATCTCTAGTAGTTCATAAAAATAAAACAATCATCGAATTGACCCAATCTTTTTTCGCTTCCAAGTTGTACAAAATACGTGCAAAAGACAGATCGATGTGAGAGAGTATGGAGGATTAGAGAAAATCGGGGGAGAAGAAGGGTGGAGAAAGCAAGAAATAGGGCCGAGGTTATATTCCCCCATTCAATCATCATCCTCGAGATATTTTTGATCAAGTTCCACGTCTACATATAGGAATCTATGAATCTATGAATCTATGAATCTATGAATCTATGAATCTATGAATCTATGAATCTATGAATCTATGAATCTATGAATCTATGAATCTATGAATCTATGAATCTATGAATCTATGAATCTATAAATCTATGAATCTATGAATCAATTCCACGCGTTCTATGTTTATAGCAACATTGTAAACATTTCTCCTTCCCCTTCCATTTTTTCTTTCCCACCATCTGTCTCCTCTTCCTTCTCCTCCATCTGAACACCGCAACAGTTGTGCTTTCTTCAATTCTTTTTCCATTCTTCCCTGCACCGAAATTGTCCTAAACTTCACTATATTTCAGGAATGCGAACTATTTTAATATTCTGCCTACTGGCAGTTACAGCGACGGCCGATTTGTTCACAGCTATCGCTGATTTACAGGTATATATATATAGCTATGAAAAAAAAAACGATTTTTTTCTTCAGCATATGTTGGGTGCTGAGAAAGACGTAACAAACATCATTGATCAGTATATTGCTGCGGAAAAAGATCGATTGGAGGATTTGAAAAGGTTAGTGTAGTTTTCATGGTGCATCCGACCAGCAAAGTGTGTATATTTGTACAATGTTATGAATCATTACAAAACATTAATCAAAAAATGTTACCGCAACATTGCGTCACAGTGTTTACACAATCTACAGTACCCTTTTCCAGATACGCCAAAGAATATGTGTCCCGCAACGATCATGCTGAAAATGTTGGTCCAGAATTTGTCACCAACCCAATCAACGCATATCTTCTTATCAAAAGATTGACAACTGAGTGGAAGAAGGTAGATCGAAAATATCAGTATCTGAAATTCTGATCCAACTTTTTCAGGTTGAAAACATGATGTTGAACAACAAGGCTCAAACATTCATCAAGAACATTACTGAAAACCGGGTCAGATCTGATGTGAAGTTCCCAGGAGAGGAAGATTTGAGTGGAGCTGCTACTGCATTGTTGAGACTTCAAGATACTTACAAGCTAGATACACATGACTTATCTAATGGTGTCATTGGTGGCAGACAAGTATCCAATAAATTATCAGGTCATGATACTTTCGAAGTCGGACGTGCTGCCTACAATCAAAAGGATTACTACCATACATTGATGTGGATGCAAGTCGCATTGAACAAGATCGAGAATGAGAATCCACCAACCGTCGAGGAGACTGAGATCCTGGAATATCTTGCTTACTCACTCTATCAACAAGGAAATGTCCGAAGAGCTCTTTCCCTCACCAAACGACTCGCCAAAATTGCACCAAACCATCCGAGAGCCAAGGGAAATGTGAAGTGGTATGAGGATATGTTGCAAGGGAAGGATATGGAGGGAGAGTTGCCACCGATTGTTAACAAGGTTTGTGGTGGATATGCCTATATATAATTACAGCCATGTTTCAGAGAGTTGAATTCGATGGAATCGTTGAGAGAGACGCTTATGAGGCACTTTGTAGAGGGGAGATTCCACCAGTTGAGAAAAAATGGGCGAGGAAGTTGAGATGTTATTTGAAGGTTTTTTGAAAAAAAATTCTGATATAAAAATCTGAAAATTTCAGAGAGACAAGCCGTTCTTGAAATTGGCACCAATCAAGGTCGAGATCCTTCGCTTCGATCCACTCGCAGTTTTGTTCAAGGAAGTTGTCTATGATTCTGAAATCGAGGTTATCAAGGATTTGGCATCACCAAAGGTATATACTTTGTGATCTACCACCAAGATTACTGTAGGTATACTGTATCCCCTTATAGCTTGAACGAGCGACTGTAAAAGCGTCGGATGGTACGCTGATTACGGTAGATTATAGGATTGCGAAAAGGTATTCGGTAGTTACAGTAGTAGTCTTGTGTGATCTATATATCCCCCTATTATTTTGTTGATAACTGTTGTGTGGTTTAGCTTAAACGTGCAACTGTGCAAAATTCGAAGACTGGAGAATTGGAACATGCAAATTATCGGATCTCGAAAAGGTTGGATTTTTTTTTTGAGTTTTTTGGCTGGAGTGGTGTGATATTTTTGTTCCATCCTAATCCATCCTAAACCTAAACCTAACCTATTCCAGTGCCTGGCTCAAGGGCGACTTGGATCCAGTCATCGACCGTGTCAATAAACGAATCGAGCTTTTCACCAACTTGAATCAAGCCACTTCTGAGGAACTTCAGGTATCAAAAAAACACCCCTGATTTTTTTCTTCAACTTTTTCTTCAGGTAGCCAACTACGGTCTAGGTGGTCACTACGATCCACATTTCGATTTCGCCCGGGTAATCTTTCCATTCAATTTTCAACTTTTCAGATTGCAAATTACGGTCTTGGTGGTCATTATGTACCACATTATGATATGTCACTGGTATACCTACCGTATACCCATTTGATCTACCTCTAGAACATTTTCAGCGTAATACCAGTGAACCGTACGGTATGAATGGTAATAGAATTGCCACGTGTTTATTCTATGTGAGTTTTGATCTACATATTGATTTGTTGTGATTTTAGAAAGAGGAGAAGAACGCGTTCAAATCGTTGAATACTGGAAATCGTATCGCAACTGTTCTGTTCTATGTGAGATATAAATTTTATTTTCTAGAGAATCATCACGTTTTTTTGAAACGCATGGGGTGGATATTGAAAATATATAGTTGGCATGATCCTAGGTTACTGTAAGTTAGAAGGGTACTGTAGAAGTGTGCGAACACCGAAGCTTATATTATTTCAAATCCTCCCTACTAGCACATAACCATCTAGATTCTCAATATTCATAATTTTGATATGCGCCTTTAAGTCAGTGTGGGTTACTGTATTAAAGGCACATGGTGCATATCGACTAAATCTTTGAGTCTCGAAACGATAGTTTCGCTCTATCCGAACACCCCTACTACCCTCTAACTCTCTACAGTACTCCTTTCGTGCCAAGACCCATCCCAATCCATCCCCGCACGATGTGTGTGTTTTTACACCTTCCTCCCGATGCATGTACGCTCTAACCAACATTTATTTTTGGGAAAGAGCGTGATGAATTTCTGGTAAAACACACACATTTGATGCGCGATGAAAAAATGTTGAATTATCTCAAACTTGGCTCACTAAAAATTTTTAAGATGAGCCAACCGGATGAGGGAGGAGCAACCGTATTCAATCACCTCGGAACCGCTGTATTCCCATCAAAGAATGATGCATTGTTCTGGTATAATTTGAGAGTGAGTCATCAAAAAAAAATTCCAGCCAAAAAAATCTGTAATTTCAGAGAAACGGAGATGGTGACCTTCGCACCCGCCACGCTGCTTGCCCAGTACTCCTCGGCACCAAATGGGTGTCGAACAAGTGGATTCACGAGCGAGGACAGGAATTCACACGTCCGTGCGGTTTGGATGAGGATGTGCAGGAGAACTTTATCGGCGATTTGTCACCATACGCCAATGATCCATAGATTCGATATATTTTGAGTATATTTATTTGTTTTTCTGTATACTGGTGTGTTACGGTTCTAATCAATACTATTCAAATAAATTCTGATATTTTTATGAGTGGATTATGTAGTTGTAATCAGTGGAGCACGTTTGCTGAATAATTGGGCTTCCTGATAAAGATAGAGATATGATTCAAGAGAACTTTTTGAAGCTTTTGGTTTTCCTAAGAGTTCTCACTTGTCACTTTTTTCATTTTCCGCCTGATATGCGAGATATGATCTACCCGTAGTTGTTATCAGTGGAGCACGTTTGCTGAATGATTGGCCTTCCTGATAAAGATAGGGATATGGCTCAAGAGAACTTTTTGAAGCTTTTGGTAATCCCAAGAGTTCTCACTTATTACATTTTCCATTTTCCGCCTAATATGCGAGATATGATCTACCAGTAGTTGTTATCAGTAGAGCGCGTTTGCTGAATGATTGGCCTTCCTGATAAAGATAGGGATATGGCTCAAGAGAACTTTTTGAAGCTTTTGGTAATCCCAAGAGTTCTCACTTATTACATTTTCCATTTTCCGCCTGATAAGCGGGATATGATCTACCAGTAGTTGTTAACAGTGGAGCACGTTTGCTGAATGATTGGCCTTCCTGATAAAGATAGGGATATGGTTCAAGAGAACTTTTTGAAGCTTTTGGTAATCCCAAGAGTTCTCACTCATTACATTTTCCATTTTCCGCCTGATAAGCGGGATATGATCTACCAGTAGTTGTTATCAGTGGAGCACGTTTGCTGAATGATTGGCCTTTCTGATAAAGATAGAGATATGGTTCAAGAGAACTTTTTGAAGCTTTTGGTAATCCCAAGAGTTCTCACTTATTACATTTTCCATTTTCAGCCTGATATGCGAGATATGATCTACCAGTAGTTGTTATCAGTAGAGCGCGTTTGCTAAATGATTGGGAATAAGCGGATATGGTGCATCATAACCATAAAAAAATTTATAAATATTTATTCTAAAATCACTGACTTTTCAACTTTCTCGCTCTCCTACAAAAATTGATAAGAAGCCAAGACACTTTGATAACAATATACAACATAAGAATAGTTGATAATACGATAAATGTGATAACATCAAAAAGATAATATACAACAAAGGATTGTGATCTACCAATTGGATCCAAAGTCGGCAACTTTCCGAATCTCGCAGCAAACTCGACATACTTCACCAAAGTGTCCCTCGGATTATTCGGTTGATTGTTCAACATCTCAGCTAGTCTTTCCGCGTTCTCTCGATACTTTTTATCACTTATCACCTCATTTAAAGCCTTCCTAACGATATCAAAATCTTGTAGATCAGTCTTGTCCAAGATTTCAGCACCACCATGTCTCTTGAGCATTTGAGCATTTCTTGCTTGATCGGCAAACATTGGTATTACTATACAAGGCTTGCCCATGTATGACACCTCTGTAACTGATCCTAATCCACCATGAGTGATGAATAGTGTTAGTCGCGGATCAGCTGGAAAGTGTTGGGTTACTGTAGCTTATGGTACCTTGACAGACCTAACAACTCATTTTGAGGCAACCACTCTCCTAGATACACGTTATCTAGGGAACTTGTAAAGTTATCCTTCTCATTTTCATATTTCCAAATGAATGATGTGTCTGGCATGGAGTTAAAAACTTTCAGAAGGTTATCTCTATAATTATCAATTATCATATCATTTTAAAAAATTGTGAAATACTTGTATATCTTGGGCATATCCATCGACTTGACATTCGACCCAAAAGATATGAACACATTATTCTTACGAAGCCCCAAAATATTGTCCCATTTTTCTTCGAGGTTTAGCTCCTTCTTGATAGTTTTTACAGTGATTCCACCGATTGGAATTATTTTGTCCAATGTTGGAGATGGAAATTCCAATATGGGAATCGAATTTGTGAATAGGAAGGATGCCTCAGGTAGTGTCTCCCGCCAAGACCTGATATTTGGGTAGTACTCCCTTGCTATATCGGTCATCGCATCACCAGGGTATGCGAACGCAAATCCACCACATATATAGTGTATGAAATTGTTGAGGCGTTGCCAGAATGACATGTGAGCACCACTTGAGCTCTCAGTGGCTGGAACATAGCTCGGAGCCGCTGGTTGACCGATGGCGGAGCTCACGTGCTCCAAACGGCTGCTGGCGATTACAGCGACATGGGCTCTGATTTTTATGGCTTCAAAAACCGCTGAAAATATTTTTTCTAGAGTTTTTTTTGAAAGATAGGACATACCGTATCCACATAGGTTAAACGGCTCGGCGATTCCTAGATCGAAATTCTCCCCCTTCAACTTTTCGATCAATTTTTGATCCTTTAAAACTTCGCGACACTGTCCACCAAATAGGCTTGACATCATAGGGCCTTGCTATACAAATCTATGGAATTATATGATTCTATGGCATAGAACCTACCACTAAACCCATCAATGGGTTGGATGCACCATCTTCATGCCATAGATCTTCTAGAAATGACTTCACCCACTCCATGAAACTGACAGTATCCGGAGAGGCATCCACATAAATTTGTTGTTTGGTGGATTTCAGAGAGTTTCGGGATTTCAACACTGGATCCATCACTGACATTAAAACTGTCTGAAACTAGTTGGTACGGTAGGTAGATCAAAAACTACAGTACCACATTATGCCCGGAATCTGTCAAAATATCAGCTATTGTGCCCATCAATTTGACATGACTATGACCGAACAAGTTGGAAAATATCAGAATTTTATAGGAAAAACAGATGGTGAGAAAAGTGGAAAAGATGAAAAATGACCTCATGTTTCAATTTTTTGAATGACTGAACCACAAAATATTTATACTTGGCAAAAGTGATGTTTGATAAGAGAAAAGTGGGCGGAGATTTGTAGTTTCTAATCAGTAAACACAACATTTTTGTGTGTGTTTTTCTAGGTGACTCTAGTTTTGCATCATTTTCAGAAAAGCATAGAAGGATGAAGGCGAAATTGTATAGTGTCTCGAATCTATACATAATAATTCTTGAGACTATATTTTAGATATTTTAATATCATATCAACTTTTTGAGATCTATTTTTCAGACAGGTAGATAGACTTCATGATAAATAAAGGAAAATCACAACAGATCTAATTGAACAGCTCCATCCGAATTTCCTTCGAAACAATATTGAGGAAGTGGTTGGATGCACCATGTCTTCGGGATTATTTTGCCCGCAGAAATAGCATTGCCTCGCACAGATGAGTTAAACTGATCTGATGCACCATGGATAAATTTACGATGTGCCAACTTGTTACCACTTCTTATTTTCCATTTTGTACGCCTTTTATTTTCTATCGATATCTTGTTTTTTCCCAGAAATCCTAGTTTTCTATGTCAGAATGAAAATATACAATATCAATGCATTTTTGAGTCTTTTATTAAACCTAAAGACATTCTATTTTACCACTTTTTTGTCATACTGTGGAATTTTATTTTATTGTACCTCTTCTACCGTAATGCATTTTTTTAACGTTAAAAAATTTTTTCCGCCTGATATACCCTATATACCCTCACTTATCCGATGCTATCTCAGTCAATTTTGAAGATACAGTGTCGGCAAGGTCATTTTTGGAATCAGGAGGATCTGATACGTAGGGTCCACTCAAAATCACATCATTTTACGGAATTTTTTTTTGGTATATACCCTAAATGGATATACCCTATATACCCTCAATTCTAACACCATATGAAAAAAAAATTATCAAACTACGAAAAAAAAACCAAATTGATTTGTGTGTGTGTATTCAATGTGTCAAAATATGTAGCCTCCCCCTCTTCCCCTCCTTTCCTCCCGTTTTTCCTAGTCAAAAGCTGTGCAAATATCCCTTATCACCTGTAAAAATAGCATGGTTTTTGTATAGTGCCTATCTCTCATGGGATTCTTGTCTTTCACCTAGTTTTTCGCGTGTCGAGACAAGAACAATATAATATTTTCTGCTCTGCTGTCAATTTTTTTTGTATGGATGGAACTTTGGTATCCACTATTTTATTTTATTGGGCTTTTTGTGATATTGGAGGCGACAAAAACCGAAGGTATGTTGATTTTTTTGATCCTTTTTGATGCATGATACGTATCAAGTCCTCCTGAATCCGAAAATGACAACGCTGACGCTGTATCTCCAAAAATAACTGAAACAGCATCGGATAAGTGAGGGTATATTGGGTATATCAGGAGGAAAAATTTTCTTAACGTTAAGAAAACTTTCCAAAACTATTTTTTTCGTAAAATGATGTGATTCCGGGTGGACCTTACGTATCAGATCCTCCTGAATCCAAAAATGATAACGCCGACGCTGTATCTTTAAAATTGACTGAGATAGCATCGGATAAGTGAGAGTATATAGGGTGAACTAGGGTGAAATTTTCATGCGGCGCATAAAACTTTCACCCGAAATGTTTTATGAAAATTTTTTCGAAACCCAATCCTCAAATTCCAGGTGATCTCTACACTGAACTTCTCGAAGACTATGAAACTCTCGAGCGTCCAATCGCCAACAGTTCCGAGCCTGTTTTGGTCCGCATGGGACTGGTCCTTCAACAAATCGTAGATGTCGATGAAAAAAATCAAGTGGTCGATGTAAATGCCTGGCTCAAATTCTCCTGGTTCGACTACTCTCTTCAATGGGAACCCGAGGATTACGGTGGTGTAACTGATCTACGATTCAAAAAAGAGCAACTTTGGATACCCGATGTACTTATGTATAATAGTGCGGACCCTCAATTTGATAGTAGGTATCCATCAAATCTTCTAGTTTATCCGAACGGTCTGGTCAATTGGATGCCACCAGGTAGGTGTACTGTAGGATTACTGTACTAGTGTGATATTGTAGGTTTGTACCGTTTGTCATGTAAAATCCAAGTGGTCTGGTTCCCATTCGATGTTCAAGAATGCTTCCTGAAGTTTGGATCATGGACGTTTGATGGGTCGAAGCTGAACCTAGAAATTGATGAGAATGGATTTGATACTTCCAACTATATGCAAAATGGAGAATGGACATTGGAAGGAACCATGGTGAAAAGAAACATACAGTACTATCAATGTTGTCCGGAACCATACTATGATTTGGTGTTCACTTTTGTTATCAGGAGAAGGGCGTTGTATTATGGTGAGAATCTGAGTATCCTATCAAGCCCCAAATCGAGTATATTCAGCATTCAACTTGATTCTACCATGTATTCTGATAACTATGCTGACACTTGTTGGCTTCACGTTCCCACCTGATGCTGGTGAAAAAATGTCACTTCGTAAGTTTTTTTTAGAACGACACTGCAAACGCTGCCGTATAATGCTCATATCTTGAAATCTAGAAGAGTTATCAAAAAGTTGTCTACTACAAATTTGTAGATCAAAACTTGAGCTACAAGTTTGCTGTTGACAACTTTTTGATAAATGTACTAGATTCTGAGATATGATCATTCCCCGACAGAGTTTGCAGTTTCGGGAAAATACGGTATTTTTCACACCAAAACTTTCAGAAATCACCATCATGTTATCAATATGTATTTTCCAAAATTATGTCGCTGAACTCTCCCCTCCCACCTCAGAAGCAGTTCCATTCCTCAGTAAGCCTTCTACAGTAATCTACAGTAACCCGCAATCTTTAAAGGCGCATTCTTCGCTGTCTGCCTATTTACATGTGCCTGTTGTGTGACAGCAACAACCCTTGCATTGAATTTTCACCATAGAAATGGAAAGTCACATCAGATGAATAATACGGTAGATAAAATATCTAGGGTACTGTAGTTATAAAATTTGTAGTTCCGGATAATAATGTTGGATTGGATACCTTGGCTATTATTGATGAAGCGGCCTGGATATGTGGCGAAGAAAGGATATATGATAAAGGAGGAAGAGTCGGATGATGATTTTGAGGAGAGGCAAACTAGATTGGATCAACAAAGGATTGCTTCACTGATATCACAGATTACGGTAGAATCACAAAGACCAACGCCAACATTTCCAAGAAGGGTGACGATAGTGGATGAAGTTAGTGATGAGACAACAGAAGTTGTATCACCAGGACATCTTTGGTGGAATGCATCGAATCGGATGGGCAATCGGATACCGGTTGAGCAGATTGCACAGATGTTGGTGTTACAGCAGGTGCATGGGCATCTTACGGTAGGTGTCTATGAATCTATGAATCTATGAATCTATGAATCTATGAATCTATGAATCTATGAATCTATGAATCTATGAATCTATGAATCTATGAATCTATGAATCTATGAATCTATGAATCTATGAATCTATGAATCTATGAATCTATGAATCTATGAATCTATGAATCTATGAATCTATGAATCTATGAATCTATGAATCTATGAATCTATGAATCTATGAATCTATGAATCTATGAATCTATGAATCTATGAATCTATGAATCTATGAATCTATGAATCTATGAATCTATGAATCTATGAATCTATGAATCTATGAATCTATGAATCTATGAATCTATGAATCTATGAATCTATGAATCTATGAATCTATGAATCTATGAATCTATGAATCTATGAATCTATGAATCTATGAATCTATGAATCTATGAATCTATGAATCTATGAATCTATGAATCTATGAATCTATGAATCTATGAATCTATGAATCTATGAATCTATGAATCTATGAATCTATGAATCTATGAATCTATGAATCTATGAATCTATGAATCTATGAATCTATGAATCTATGAAAAAAGTCTATGCAGGAAATCAACAAACACATTCGAGAGAGGGAAAAAGCCAAGAAGATCGAGGATGATTGGAAATTCTCGGCGATGGTTGTTGATAGGATATGTATGGTGATATTCACAACGTTTCTTGTCGGATCAACAGTTGCATTATTCAGTTCTGTACCACATATTATGAGATCTTTCTAACTTTTTTGTTGTTGCAAGAAAAAAACGGGTGTTTTATGATACTTATATTGAAATTTTTGATAAATATTTTCGCATATTGTTGATTCAAATTTTTCTAATGAACATTTGAGCGGCCTGCATACGCTGCCGTATAATGCTCATATCTCGAAATCTAGAAGAGCTACCAAAAAGTGGTCAACTGCAAATTTGTAGATCATAATTTCAGCTACAACTTTGCTCTTGACAATTTTTTGATAACTGTACTAGATTCTGAGATATGATCATTCTCCGACAGAGTTTGACGTGCCGCTCTAATCGAAGAAATACGATACGTTGTTTTTCTGATAATTTTCAACAGAAAAATTGATGAAAATGGACATTCTCGTTTTCATAACGTCATTAGATAAGTTATAGATATATTCATTCTCAAACATATTTATTATATCAAAAAACAAGCAAGTTGATCTAATATTGATGATTTCTTCTCATAAATTTCCCGAGTTTCGAATCACTTGATAGCAATGCACGAATAAAGTATACCTGGAAGAATACAATGATTGAAAAATACATAAAAGTAGATATACCTGAGTAAGAGCCGAGATAATAATGACACAAGTGTTGATAACAGCCCAAAAATTGACATTTTCAAACAATCGTTCCATATTCGAGCGATCCTATAAACAGCGAGAATGTGTACGCAAAAAAAGAGGGTTGGCGGCCAGCGGTCTCGTGGTGTAGCGGTTATCACATCTGTCTAACACACAGAAGGTCGGCGGTTCGAGCCCGCCCGAGATCATTTTTGCCAAAAAACTTACGATTCTTTCCATGAACACTTTGTGTGTAATCGCTGATTTGATATCAAACAACTTCTTATCAATACTTCTCGTCGATGCTTCGAAATTCTTGATAACATCATCCTCGATTCCAGTGAACTTCTTCGAAAGACTATGAATCACACTACGAATATCGATGCCTTCCTCGGTCACCTCATGGAATACGGCTTGAATTGACGCCCGATTCGAATATGCATCAGCATTCCTGATACACATTTGATAATCGCCAACTTGATGATTCTCCTCCGGAAATTTGAATCGAAACTCGTTGGCGCCTGATCGACTCAACAATACTTCGCCGTCTTCCTTGGCAATCATCACATGAAGGATCAGCCATGATTGAACTTCGAAGTTTGCGATTGTTGTTGGTTTGTTGATTTTGAAGAAGAAACATTCCATCTGTAAACAACATCTATATACTCAAATATATAGTATATATATATATATACCTCATCCGGCTGCAATTGAAACTGCATATTGATAAATGAGTCCGAGAATTCCGCGTTAATATCCAATATGAGGATAATCAGAAGAATTAGTCCAGCTTTTATCATCGTGTTGGCTAATGAGGAATGGAATGGATGGAATAAGGGGGGATGGTCCATGGAATGAGGTCACGTGAATAGATGAGAGAGTGTTGATTGGGAGGAGACGCAGAGTGGAGAACATCTGTTGTTTGAAGCTGTGAAGAGAGGGGTAATTATGTCAATAATAGGGTGAGGAGGGAGGAGGAGGGTGTCATTGCGCCATGAGATGGTATGTTGAGTCATTTGGTGGATACCGAAGGTTTCGCGGAATACGGTAGATTTTTGTAATTGTTATGATATGATTATCTTACAAGTGTCAATCAGGGTTTCAAAATGAGATACAAGTACAGTATGCCTGTATTATGGGACCCCATTTTGTTGCAGATCCAAAAATAGAAAAAACTCTGAAAAATGTGATATAAGATTTCAGACAAGTGTTGCAATATCAAAAGTTTCTCCAAAGTATAGGCTTGATTTTTAGCGCGAATTCAAGATATTTATCATCCTAATTTGACGCTGAAATATCCATTTCCAGCATGAGTACAGTGTCATTATAGTCTCCGAACTTTCAGAGGACCAGAAATGAGGAGCAAGTACAGCATGCCAACATATTCGAGTACTGTAGTATAGTACTGTAGATATGACCAAACTTTATTGTTATTTTTGTGGAAAAAGTAGTTTTGTATGTAGGTATCATATCAAGCATAGCAAAACTATGGAAAAAGTGATATTCGGTTCCAGACAAGTATCAAAAGCTTCTCCAAAGTTTGGACTAGAACTTATTTCAGATACCGTATCTTCTGGAATAGAGCGGCACTGGAAACGCTGCCGGAAATTGATCATATCTCGGAATCTAGTGCAGTTATCAAAAAGTTGTCAACAGCAAAGTTGTAGAAAAGGTTATGATCTCCAATCTTGCAGTTGACTACTTTTTCATAGCTCTTCTAGATTCTGAAATATTGTCATTCTCCGGAAGCATGCTCGAATTGAGGAAACACGGCAGAGTTGCGCGGAATTCCGACTTCCGACTTCCGCATTCCGACTTCCGGGCCTTTTTGGAGCTTCCGTCTTCCGCATTCCGCATTCCGGTAAAAATACTGTCGAATGCGGAATTCCGAAACTTGAAAACAATTGTTTTGAATAGCTTTCAATCGTCTTGTTTTTGGAAAATTTCAGTTGTTTTTTGTTACTATCAATCGGATTAATGATTTTTTCGTTTAATTTTTATGCGTTCGCGAGCTTCGAATCAATTTTGCCCAAAGATAGTCTTGAAAAATAGCATTTACTTCCGACTTCCGCATTCCGCATTCCGTCTTCCGGACGTTTTCAAACTTCCGACTTCCAGATTCCGGATTCCGGATTTGAAAAATTCACTTCCGACTTCCGAGTTCCGAATTCCGGAAACAAAAATTTTACTTCCGACTTCCGTATTCCGCATTCCGGAAAATGAAAATTCACTTCCGACTTCCGACTTCCGGCTTCCGCTTTTTCAAAAAACCACTTCCGCGCAACTCTGAAACACGGTAAGTTTCAGCACAATCTAACGATATTTTCATCCATGTTTGATGCTGAAACTCTGATTTTCAGAACAATTACAATACCCCAATAATCTTCAAACTTTCAAAGACCACTCGAAACTTGTCCATCTCTCTCTCTCTCTTTCCCCGAATACCATTCCAATTTCCGGTATCTGACGTGATAACCACCATCTCACGTGAGTCATCATTCAAAAAAGGCGTTTCTTCTAACGACACGAAAAACCTTATTTCGAAAACCAATTGTCTCTCTCTCTTTCCCTTCTCCAATGCCGTCTCTTGTCATTTTTCCCCATCATTGGCCCTACCATTTTGTTGTTTATATTGTTATTGTTAACCATCCCCCTCTCCCATCATACAACAATCAACTTTTACTATTTACAACCTTTTCGCTTGGCCTTCGCCCTATTCTTGGTCACTATTTTCTCTTATTCGAACTTTTTTTGTTGGTTGTAATGGCCCTGGGTGTTTCGTCACATTTGTTCTTCTCATCATATTCGCCTTCCCCCTTCCTTTCACAGAAACTTGTTCTGGACCGAAAAAAGTGATTATATTTGGATTGATAATGAAGAGAGGGTAGAGAAACATTGAGAGATTGGAACATGGAGAGGATTAGCAGATTCGCTATTTTTGTTGATTTTTCTTTCGTTTATCACATTTTTGATTTGTCTGGCATGTTTGACACTTTTTTTGGCATTTGATACTCAGTCAACAGGTTCAATTGTTCGTCGAACACCTTGTCATAACGTTTGTAGTTTTTGTAGTCTTGTGAAGCTTTGCGCTATTTTTGTTGGCTGAGTATCAAATGTATCTACTTTCAAATTTTTTTGTACAAAAACGTTTGATACTCAGCCATCAGTCATCTTGTTCTTTGTCGAATCGTGGTATCACCAACAACTTTTTTATTGATCTAAAAATCTTGAATCTTGATTTTTCTGGCACATTTGACGCTTTTTTGGCATTTGTTACTCAGCCAACAGTTTCGAGCTTCATGATATTTTCCTCCGACTGAGTATTAAATGTATTTTTTTCACTGCTTGCCTGTATCAGGTACGTTTGATACTCAGCCATCAGCATTTCATATTTTTGATATGATCAACTTGTCTAATCTTAATATATAACCTTTTCAACAACTTTTTTTATTGATCTAAAATCTGGAGCTCTGCATTTTTGTAGATCTGCAATTTTGTTGATCTGAAAAAATTTCATTCTGAAATAAAATATCTCAAAAACTATTGTCATTTCATTATTTTCTATCAAGTCAATCAAATAAAAATCTTGTGCTCCAAAATCTCGAGCTCAAAATCTAACGATCTTTACTTTTTACCAAATTTAATCCATTTTCTTCTCAAGACCTCCCCCTATAAATTATTTCCCCTGCAACCTTCTTCAATTTTTTTATTTGTGTCTCCCTTAGTCATTGGTATTTCGTAGGCGTTGTCCTATTTTTCAATTACCCGCCCTTGTTACCTGCCCCCGTCGTCAAAATGCCAGGTCAAAAATTGAGTTTTTTTTCTTTTCAGTGTACAAAAAATGGAGCGAAGATTACTAATATTCTTATGGCTGATCCTTATCACTTATTCAAAACTAGATACTTGTAATCAATGGATCGCGCAATTAGGAGATTTGGATTTTTTCACCGAGGCGCAGATACGAATGGTTTGCATGCATCAGAAGGAATGGGTGAAGGATCGAGATGAGGAGGCGTCGAGGAAGTTTATTGAGACGACGACAGGTACCTAGATACGTTTTTATAAGTTTTGTCAATATTCTGGATATCAGATAATCAGTTGAAGTATCTACGGCATGTGGAAAAGTGTACCAGAGATAATTGTGTGCGGGAAGCGAGGAGGAAGGTATCATGATATATATATACATATATACCTAATAAAAAATTTCCAGAAAAGAGCCCCTGAAAAAGTGATCCGCAAGGAGATTCGAATGATGTCCCACCAGGAGCTTCAAGATTTGGGAAAAGCCATGAATGCTCTCAAGAATCGGGAGATTGATAATATCACCGCTTGGGATCTCCACACCCTGGTTCACTATCCAGATAGTGCTCCAGGAGCTCACTGGGGTCCAGCTTTCCTACCTTGGCATCGCGAGTTCCTGCGACAATTTGAAATCGCTCTACAAACCGAGGTACCTACAGTAACCCTACCGTATTGGGACTCGACATTGGATCAAGGACTACCTGAAGAATCGGATAGTGTGTTATGGACTGATGAGTTGTTGGGGAATGGGAATGGGTATGTGAAGACTGGACCATTCGCGAATTGGAATACCAATGTGTTGATGCCATTGAGCCAGATACCGGTGAAGAAATTGTATAGAAGTACTGGAGGACGGGAGCAGGATAGGTTAATGACACCGAGGGATGCCAATTGGATTATCACTAGGGCCAATTTTAGGTAAGAACTTTTCTGGGTATATATGAAAACTTCAATTCTATCTAGTCAACTAACGTTCTGTCATGACAAAACATTCGAGTCAATGCACGGCCTTAGTCATGTCTGGGTTGGTGGATTCATGTATGTCATTCGAGTATCACCAAATGATCCGGCATTCTACATGCATCACGCCTTTATCGACAATTTGTGGGAGCAATTCCGTCAGAATAGTCAGACTAGGGAGGAGAGGGAGACACAGTGGGCTACGGTAGGTACAGTAATCCTTGATTCTGAAACTATCGAGTTTCAGAAAAACTGCAATGACAATCATGGCTATGATGTGCAGATGAAGCCATTCACCCTTCAGAATCGAGATGGCTTGAGCAATCAATATACCGATGAGTGGTACGAGTATCAACCAGTTCGCCATTGCACCAAGTTCGATTCCACCTGTGACTCACCATTCCTTTGGTGTGACACTAAGCTATGGAGGTGTCGGAGTAAAGTGGTGTATGGTGGTAATTGTACTGGACATGAGGGCTCTCAAATCTGCTATAACTCTGTGTGCAGTAAGGGAGAGTGTATTGTGCCACCAAGGGTGAAGATATCCACCAAGTCACGATTGGAGGAGGATGTGGTGGAATGGAAGGATAATGTGTGGGCGAAGAGTGTGTTGATTGATAAGGATGGGAAGGGGATTGAGGATGATATGAGTCGGATCATTATCAAGGATCTAGATACGAATGCAACAACCACTGTCTTCAATTTCGGGGAAGCGGTGTTTCCTGAAATTCCAGGAACTGTATATCTCAGCCTTCCTAAACCTAAATCGGGTAGAGTATCAAGAGTTCAATTGGAAGCGAGGGACCAGTTTGGTAGATACTGTCAAGCTCAATGCTTCAATTTGACTAGTGAGAGGTATCAAGTGTGCCAACCACTTTTGAATATTTCACAAGATTCTGATGTATCATCACCCTTGTCGTATACACATTCTATCAGTTCTCGATCGTAAGTCCCCTATATACCCTCGTATAAAATTATCAAAAGTTCAGATTCCTCAACATCGATCTCTCCACCCACCCTCGCCTGATCCACCCTGAAGTGCCATACATGGTATTTGTATGCTCCAGGAAATTGGTGACATCAGCGATGATAACAGCACTTGGTGATAGTGTTCGAGCACCAATATCAAGGGAGAATTATGTGTTTTTTAGAGTTTCAGTTTTCAGGCAGGCTTTTGCTGATTATCAGGTAGTATCATCGTGATTGATAGTTGATATGATAACAATTTCAGATCGAGGTGTCACCTCACTCCGAAGTTGGTCCAATTTGGTCATCATCAATCCAAAAAGCTGCCTCAACTTTTGATCCAAATATAGTTTATGTGCAAGCTCCGAACCCAGAACTACATCGAGGAGGTGTTCGAGTAAAAGTGTCAATCCTACAGGATAATCAACGAATCATGTGTGAGATCAAGTGTACAGCTGTAAGTCCGATATGAACTGATAAGATGATAGCGAAATATTCAGAAGGATGGATCAATGAAGGATTGTGCTGGTGATGTGGACCTTCATGCTGATCCAAACCTATCTGAGGAGGATGTCTTCACATCGGACCCAAAATCTTTACCAGTACTGGGCTGGAACATGCGTGGTCATCCAACATTCTGGCGTCATAAAGTACCATATCTATCGTTTCATTGTTAGGTTGTTGTTGTTAACTATATACGGGTATTTGTTTCAATAAATTCATTCATGTTCCAGTAGTATTATCAGTTGTGCATGCTTCCGTCGAGCTCTGCGGCACAATTGCACATTTTGCCGGTGGTGACCTCGGTTTTGGTGATAGTGTCACTGGCTTGATGTGTAATGGTTTGGCGGGACTTTTGGCGGTTATCACTATTATTCGTTTTTCCTCCTTGGCATAGGGTGATGGCTGAATATTTTTATCATTATCAAAACAGTGATAAGAATCACCTGAATTGGGAATTCTAATTTTGACATATCTATTGTTTTCATTGTCTCGTCAGCTAAAAATCAGATTTTTTGAGTTTAACACTTTTGAATTTAACACTCACATGCTTTACGCTTTTTCCGACAACGTAACTTTGAACATTGAAATATTATAGAAATACTTAATGATATTGATATGATATTGATAACAAATGACCATTGTATGATTGTTCTAGAATCATTCTACTGTGGAGAATTTGAAGAGCAACTTACTCAATCATTGATTAAATATAAAAATGAAGTGATAAGAATATATCACTGGAAGAATAAGGCCACGTTAACTTAGGTTTAGAGCTCGTTAGCAAGCTGATAATATCTGATTGTTATCAATTATATGATGGTAGATCAAAGAGATTGTTTAGCTATCACTGATAACATGATCAGATATTGAGTTATCAGTTGATATCATTGATAATAATGATAATGTTGTGGAACATGGTATACTGGGAGATATTCACTTGATATCAAGAACAAAAAAGGCAATAGGTTTAGGATCAATCAAATTTTAGTCTATCTCAATTGGAAGGAATGGGAAGATGAGATGAGGATGGAAAAATAATTACTTTTTGCTTATTTGATAGAGATAATATGGCATATTTGAAATATATTACAAAATTGTTTGCTCGTCAGCAAGCTGATAATATCTGATAGTTATCAATTACATGGCGGTAGATCAAAAAGATTGTAAATCAATCAGTGATAACATAATCAGATATTATCAGCCAGTATCCGTTCCACACCACGAGGAGGTGAGCAATTGTGAAACATAGGGGGGTACATAAAAAGGAGAGGGCCGGGGGATGATGTTTTTGGATTTTATGTTTTAATGTTTTTTTTGGATCTTATGTTTTAATGTTGTTTTTTGGATTTTAGATTATAATGTTTTTTTGGATTTCTTTTTTTTGTGAATTAAAAGGGAATACGGGAATACAACAAAATAGACAGGTAAATGGGCACTAGTAAACTTACTGAGTCCTACGCTTCTTTGACGGAACTTTGTCGAAATCCAATGCTCGGCAAATGGGCCGCTTTTGGACTCGACGACCAGAAGATGGAGCAGCATCAGGAGCAGGACGTTTTGGTGAAGGTGAGCTGGTAGAACCTGAAAGTGAGGTAGATGAATGGGATGGGGAGCCGATCGATTGATTGACAGGAGTCCAGACAAACTTGATTGGTGAGTAAGATAAGTCTGCTGTCTTCATTTCGTCGGATCGTGTCGGTGATGGTTGCCAACGTGGTGATTCGGCTGTTTGAACTGGCGATGGAGTATAGGAATGGTGTGGTGAATCGAAGAGTGGCATGAATGGTAAGAGTTGATCGGCATCATTGGATTGACTTGGAGTTGTCACAAAGGCTTGATTCTGCTGGCATCTGCTGAAATCCAATACACGACGGCATCCTCGATTATTTGAGCAATTAGCAGTTGGTGTAGATCGGATTGGTGTTGATGTATAGATAGGTGAGCCAATGAAGCCCATGTATGGTAAGATGCATGGAGAAAAAGATGGAGAATGGAAGAATGGTGATAAGACTTTAGGAGATACGGTAATGATAGTAGATTGATATGAGGAGAATGATGAGGTAGAGGAAGGAGAGGAAAGGGAAGAAGAAGATGTTGGCTGCCGGATTGGAGAGGGTGTATAATTGCCAACTGAGGTAGAGGAATAAGAGTACCAGGATGGATCCTGAGATGGAACTGGAGAGCAGGAAGAGACTGAAGATTCAGATGAGGAAGAGAGGATAGAAGTTGATGAATTGTGAATAGTAGAGAGAGTATAGTTACCAACAGATGTAGAGGAGTAGGAATACCAAGATGGATCCTGAGAAGGAACTGATGAGATAGTGGAGATGGATGAGGCGGATGATTCAGTTGATGAAGCAGAGAGAATTGAGGAAACTGATGAATCCAATTCAGAAGCCGAATTATCTGTAAAATATAAAGATTAGTCTCAGAATACTATATTTTTTCGACTCACCTTGTGTTACATCCATCACGACAGTCACCGATTCGATGCTTGAGAGCGTGTTGTTGTTGATTGAATTCATTGTTGTACGATGAAGAGAGCAGTTGGAGAGCCGACCGATCGCTGTGCACAAAATGTGAGGGAATGAAAAAGGGGAAGACGATTTTTTGTGCATCTTCAATAGGCCACGCCCACATCCGTATTTCATAAAGAGCATAGCAAAATAAGAGAGTGAGAGAGGGAGAGATAGGGTCAGATCCTTATCTTATTCATATCACCTGCTCATTACGTGGTTTGTTTTGTCTCGAGGAAATGGTGCTCAAATCTCTATCGGGATCCCATGTTGAAGTTGATCTACCATTCCGAATCTTTAGCTACAATCCATTCTAAGCTACTAACTGAATTACATACTATCCAAAAGCTTTCGATGAAAAATATTTCTTCCATCACTTCTTCTGACCTAAATTTTCACTGAAAATCATTGACATACTTATATATGAGTTAGTTTTATCAACACTACTGTATATTTAAACTATCAAAAGTTGTACTATCTCGTATCCCTCTCCCGTTTTTCTTAATTTCATATTCTTTAACCTAGTGAAAATGATGATTGCTTGTGAAATTTCGTCAATTTTAGAACAATATATAGTCTCAAAAATTGTACATATATATGGCGTGAATGCTGAAGATCCGTTGGTGAATTTAGAAAACTAGCAAAACATTTCAAAGCAAAATACAGTTTTTATGAGTGATTCAAGTCAACTGCCTACTTCAGTATTATCATAAGCTCTACTACCTGTTTTTGTGATTTCCTTATCTTGCACCTAGTCGAATCACAAAAATGATGGATTTTTTTGTGAAACACTATCAATACTGAGAACAATAAGCTTCAAAGCATATGCCACATATATTGTCCATTTCGGAAAACCAATATTTTCAAAGAATATAGTCGTAATTACTTCATCACAAATAGTTTTTGATCCGTCAAGTTATGTCAACTATGATGTATGTCAGTGAATTAAATTTCCCACAATCGCCTTGTATGTTCGAAAAGAATATTTAGAAGGTCCACCTTCCCCCTTTCCCTCCCTTTCCTGTCGGCTCTTTTCCATTGATAATGTGTAAAATCCAATCCAGATTCTTATCAACACGTTTTACGATGGGAAACTGCCTCTGGGGTGGACCACTATCACGAGGCACACCTCCCCCTCCTCATTCATACCATTGTTGCCCGTGACTACCACACCTCTCTCGTTAATATTGTTCAAATGTCCATTCATTCATTAATATTGTAAGTATTTCAGAACAATGAACTCAACCATCAACAACTCGCTATCAAGCAGTGGATCGATGACTGTCTTAATGGATTTGACCCAAGGTGAGTGGAAAATAAGAGTATTCTGAGACTAATATTTTTATTTTTCAGAGAGCTCGTATTCTGAGTTTGAATCTCAACATTCATCAGTTTCATCAATTCTCTCTGCTTCAGCAACTGAATCCTCTGCCTCATCCATCTCTACCATCTCATCAGTTCCTTCTCAGGATCCATCTTGGTATTCCTACTCCTCAACATCTATTGGTAACTATACTCCCTCTCCTATTCATACTGCATCATCTTCCTTCTTATCTATCTCAACTGAATCATCTTCATCTGAATCCTCAATCTCCTCCTGCTCTCCAGTTCCATCTCGTGATCCATCCTGGTACTCTTATTCCTCTACTTCAGTCGGTAATTATACTCCAACACCAGTTCGTCAGCCAGCATATTCCTCTCCTTCTTCTCCTTCCTCTACCTCATCATCATCATCATCAAATCATTCTACTATCATCACCGTATCTTCTAAAGTCTTATCACCATTCTTCGATTCTCCATCTCACCCTCCAATCATCTTACCTTACATGGACATCATTGGCTCACCAATCTATACATCCACACCAATCCGATCTAGACCAACTACTAATCGCTCAACTAATCGAGGATGCCGCCGAGTATTGGATTTCAGCAGATGCCAGCAGAATGAAGCTTTCATGACGACCAAATCCGAGGAAGCAGTACAACATCTACCATTCATGCCACTCTTCAATTCACCACTCCATTCTCATACTCCATCACCCTCTTGGAATCAATCGATTGACTCACCATCCCAATCATCTGCCTCGAGTTCCAGCTCACCTCCACCAAGACGTCCTGCTCCTAATTCTGCTCCAGCTTCTGTTCGTCGGATTCAAAAGCGATCGATCTGCCGAGCATTGGATTTCGACAAAGTTCCGTCAAAGAAGCGTAGGACTCAGTAAGTTGACAAGTGCCCATTTTCCCTGTCTATTTTGTTGTATTCCTGTATTCCCTCTTATTCCAGAGAAAAAAAACAAAACCCAAAAAAATCATCCACCCGGCCCTCTCCTTTTTATGTACCCCCCTATGTTCCACAATTGCTCACCTCCTCGTGGTGTGGAACGGATACTGGCTGATAATATCTGATTATGTTATCACTGATTGATTTTCAATCTTTTTTGATCTACCGCCATGTAATTGATAACTATCAGATATTATCAGCTTGCTGACGAGCAAACACCTTCGTTTAATTTCAAATATAATATAATTAGTGGGATAACGCCATAGTATCTTTATCAAATAATAATTCATTTCAAAATTATTATACCGTCCCCGTTTCTTCTTCCAATTCCTTCCAGTTGCGATAGTCCACATTTGGATTGATCGTAAATCTCATTCCTTCCTTGTTTGCAATATCGAGTGAATATTTCACGGTATACCATGTTCTACAACATCATCATTATTATCAATGATATCAACTGATATCTCACCTCCAACAGGGAATGTCAGAAAAGTAATACTTTGCGAATATCCACTTGCCAGATGGATTGCAAGTGTGCCATAGATTCATAACAAATTCGTATTCCAGATTCCCAATTCCATCTCCTTATTGATCCACCTTGACTACCAGCCGACTTCCCTGTTGAGTGGTATTACCAGCGACATACCGTCCAACTGCATCAGGTCTGAATAATTTTATCATTCTTATCACTTCTACAGATTCGTATAATTACAGAAATTCATCCTCCCTATGCGACATTCGAGGGTGAAATCGAATTTGAAATGATCATCTTCGGCGGAGGAGAATGGTATGAGTAGGAAGGAGAGGAGAAGGAATATCATGGTAAATGATTCGAGTGGCATTTTGAGCGCTATTTATTCGTTTTCGCATAAGAAAAATATGCGAAGGGAAAGAAAAATATGCCTTGGGAAAATTTGTGGTTGCATTTGATACTCAGCCAACCAACTGTATAAATACACCCCGAAATGTCCATTCAACATCACAATGATATTCCATCTCCTTCTCCTCACCACCCTCCTCGCCCCTTTTACTACCGCCGAAGACGACCACTTCCGCTTCGACGCCATCCTCAACTGCAACCTCGACAAGCCATTCGAATTCGGGATGATGTATTGGGAGGATGACTTTCTGTATGGATCGTAGTTTCTGAAAATCCATGAACCTATATACATATTTCAGCCCACACAACGTCACCCGATACTACAAGAACAGCGGAGAGAAGAGTGTGAGGGTTATCAGGGATACTGACATGCAAGGGGATGGGATTGGAAACTTGGAGTATGAACTGTATGTCAGAATACATCACACATGCAACACAAGGAATCGGTGGATGTCAGTAGACTTCTACATGGATGATATTCCATGTTGGAAGTGAGTTATCACTTTGGATCATTGAAACACCTTTAAAATTTGCAGAACTTGGTATATTGTCGAGTTCGAAGTCGATCTGACAAATGCTGACGAAAACAAACGAATCCATCCGAATGTCATCAACAGAAAGTTCATTTATGACGGGACTAAACGACTTTTCTGAACTGTATGACTCATAATAAAATATTCAATCAGCAATATCTGTACAAGCTTGGAAAATGTTTGTATCTTTAACCAAATATTTGAACATGAAGGAACATACAAAATTGTTTGCTCGTCAGCAAGCTGATAATATCTAATAGTTATCACTCATATGGCGGTAGATCAAAAAGATTGTAAATCAATCAGTGATAACATGATCAGATATTATCAGCCAGTATCCGTTCCACACCACGAGGAGGTGAGCAATTGTGGAACATAGGGGGGTACATAAAAAGGAGAGGGCCGGGTGGATGATGTTTTTGGATTTTGTGTTTTAATGTTTTTTTGGGTTTTCGTTTTTTTGAGGAATAAATGAGAATACGGGAAAACAATAAAATAGACAGGGAAAATGGGCACTAGTAAACTTACTGAGTTCTACGCTTCTTTGACGGAACTTTGTCGAAATCCAATGCTCGGCAAATCGATCGTTTCTGAATCCGACGAACAGAAGCTGGAGCAGAGGCAGGAGCAGGACGTTTTGGTGGAGGTGAGCTGGAACTCGAGGCAGATGATTGGGATGGTGAGCCAATCGATTGATTCCAAGTGGGTGATTGAGCAACATAATCTGGAGATGGTCCACATCGATACGAATAGTTTGCTATCTCCATGTCGTCAGATCGAGTAGGTGATGGTCTCCAACGGGGTGATTCGGTTGTATCAACTGGAGATGGAGTATGAGAATGGAGTGGTGAATTGAAGAGTGCCATAAAAGGGAGATGTTGTGCATCATCGGATTGAGTTGGTGTCGTCACGAAAGCTTCATTCTGCTGACATCTGCTGAAATCCAATACTCGACGACATCCTCGATTGGTTGTACGAATAGTAGTTGGTGTAGATCGGATTGGTGTTGATGTGTAGATTGGTGAGCCGATGATGTCCATGTATGGTAAGATGATTGGAGGGTGAGATGGAGAGAAAGATGGAGAATCGAAGAATGGTGATAAGACTTTAGGAGATACGGTAATGATAGTAGATTGATAAGAGGATGATGATGAGGTAGATGAAGGAGAGGATGAAGAAGTGGGTGCTGACTGACGGATTGAAGTTGAAGTGTAGTTGCCGACTGAAGTAGAGGAGTAGGAGTACCAGGATGGATCACGAGATGGAACTGGAGAGCAGAAGGAGGTTGAGGAATCAGAAGAGGATGATTCAGTTGAGATGGATAAGAAGGAAGATGTTGAATTATGATTGGAGGAGAGAGTATAGTTACCTACTGATGTGGAAGAGTAAGAATACCAGGATGGATCATGAGAAGGAACTGATGAGATATTGGAGATGGATGAAACGGATGATTCTAATGATGAAGAGAGAGTCGATAGAGATGAGCTATGCTGTGATTCAAATTCAGAATACGACTTCTCTGTAAAAATTCAGGATTAAGTTCAGAATACTCTAATTTTCCACTCACCTTGAGTCACATCCATCAAGATCGATTCATTGCTTGGAAGCGTTTTGTTGTTGGATGAGCTCATTGTTCTGGAAAATGCACAAAATTAGTGAATGAGCGGATTGTTGAACAATTTAAACGAGAGCGATGTGGTAGTCACGGACAAAAATGGAATGAATGAGGAGGAGGAGGGTGTGACTCGTGATAGTGGTCCATCCCCAGAAGCAATTTCACATCATAAAACGTGTTGATAAGAATCTGGATTGGATTTTACACATCATATCAATGGAAAAGAGCCGACAGGAAGGAGAGGGGGAAGGGGGAAGATGGACATCCGAAATATTCTTTTTGAACATACAAGACAGTTGTGGGCGATAAAACACACTGACATACATCATAGTTGGCATTACTTGGCGGATCTAACACTATATGTGATGAAGTAATTCCGACTACATTCTATGAAAATATTGGTTTTCCGAAATGGACAATATATGTGGCATATGCTTCGTAGCTTATTGTTCTCAGTATCGACAATATTTCACAAAAAAACCATCATTTTTTGGGATTTCGGTAGGTGCAAGATAAGGAAAGTAGAGCTTATCATAATACTGAAGTAGGTAGCTGACTTGAACCACTCATAAAACTGTATTTTGCTTTGAAATGCTTTGAGAGTTGCCGAAATTCAATTAAGCCACAATTATGCATGATTTTTGAGGTTATATATTGCTCCAGAATTGATGAAATTCCACTTTCAATCATTATTTTTGATAGGGGTTAAAGAAAAGGAAAAAACTGGAGAGGGATATGAGATAGTACTACCTTTGATAGTTTGAATATACAGTAGTGTTGATAAAACTAACTCATATATAAGTATGCCAATGATTTTCAGTGCAAATTCAGTTCAAAAGAGGTGATGGAAGGAATATTTTTCATCGAAAACTTCTGGATAGTATGTATTTTAGTTAGTAGCTTAGAATGGATTGTAGCTAAAGATTCGGAATGGTAGATCAACTTCAACAGGGAAAATGAATCAAGAGTCTAGATATGAGAGATTTGAGGACCATGTTCTCGAGACAAAACAAATCATGTAATGAGCAGGTGATATGAATATGATAAGGATCTGACTCTATCTCTCCCTCTCTCACTCTCTTATTTTGCTATGCTCTTTATGAAATACGGATGTGGGCGTGGCCTATCGAAGGTGCACAAAAAATCGTCTTCCCCCTTTTCATTCCCTCACATTTTGTGCACAGCGATCGGTCGGTTCTCCTACTGCTCTCTGCCTTATTTGTAAACCTATCCTCCTTTGTGTTATCATGTATATGTCAAAGTACCCTTCCGTCTTTTCCGTCATCGTCAACGACGACTTGGATGATCCATCTATTGAAGTAGATATTCCAGTCTCCTACAGAGTATATACGAAATATGATGAAGACCGTCCGGACCGTCCACACATTGTGCCAAGTGGTGTCGTCTCACCTTGTCCGTCCCCAGTTGTCGTCCCCACCTGGGATCCTGTTCGAGGATGTGTTTGTAGCAAGGTGTACCCACCTGAGTTATGTCCAGCTCAATGTTCTGTGATGTTGCCTTCATTTTACCGGCCGAGCACTTTCCCAGTGTCATCTGCTCCACCATCTGATGTTTCCACTCCTCCCCCTCGTAACCCCTTCAGATCCCTCAACTTCAACTCTTGTCCTTCACCATCATCGTCCGCCACTTTGTTGCCAATGATGCCAGACCTCGACGCCTCTCCACCATCTCCACCACCAAAGAAGCGAGCCAAGCGAAGAGCCCCGAGATCTACTCCACAATCGAAGAAGGGTAGATTTGAATAAATGGTAAGTTTTTTCTTCTATATGTTCGTCCTTTATTCCACAAAAAATAGCCGAAATCCAAAAAACATTAAAATATAAAACTCAAAAAAATCACTTTTCCTGTCTATTTTGTTGTATTCCCGTATTCCCCTATTATTCTACAAAAAAGCAAAATTCAAAAAAACATTAAAACATAAAATCCAAAAACATCATCCACCCGGCCCTCTCCTTTTTATGTACCCCCCTATGTTCCACAATTGCTCACCTCCTCGTGGTGTGGAACGGATACTGGCTGATAATATCTGATTATGTTATCACTGATTGATTTACAATCTTTTTTGATCTACCGACATGTGATTGATATCTATCAGATATTATCAGCTTGCTGACGAGCAAACAATTTTGTGTTTCAATCAACAATTTTATTGTTATTGAAAAATTGGTATTAAAATATGTATTATGTTTTACAAAAGCCGGGCAACATTGCGATGTTGTTTTGGTATACAAATAAGAACAAAAAGATTTTAAACATAATGCACGGTGGATGTGGAACCAGTATAAGCAAAAAAAGTTGACAAATTGGAGATCAGACGTCTGGAAATCATAAAAATGTTGAAAGTCGATTCTTTCCCCAAATGATTTCGCTTCTATGCATTTCAGCTTTTGTTTAGAAAGTATTTTCAACGAAAAAATAATTCATGATAAACACGGTTGATTCGTTGACGACATGTCGATTTGGGCCAATCAATATGTTGATAACGATCAAATGAGGAGCCGGTTTTAAAATCAGTTTTTCATTGTTTTAAAATTTTGACTTATTCCATATCAGAGAAAGTTTTATATGATATAATCTTCAAACTTTCCTTGATCCTATTCTTTTCTTTAGATACATTTGAACTGAATTTATTATGAAAATCTTTATTCGTAATCATATTACAACTTATACCATTCATAAAATTATTATATCTCGATGTCGAGCTTCTTGCATAATGATTTCATGACGGTGTCGACGTTTGCATGGATTTTGTGCTGCATTTTTGACTCCTGCAAATATTCGGTGGTTATTTTCTGTGTTTCACAATAAATCAAATATGTTACCGGAAAAATCCCTACACGATGCGGCAAGAAAAACGAAAGAAGGCACAAAAAACCGTTCCAAGCTTTTATTTCTTTATCGCAATAGGGGTTTTAGTTCATTTTTCCGGCACAAGCATAATTTGAAGTTCAGAAAAAATACTTACAAATGCGGTGTTTTGCAAATTGACCGTCAAAACATGTGCTCCGTTTTTCTGCGCTTCCAAAGGCATCGAACCAATCGGCTCAATTTCCAGCGAAGTGCCGAGGACCAGGAATACTTTACATGTCTGTAACAATTTAATTTTTATAAAATTTTAAAGTAGCTTACCTTTAGCATAACATAAATATGATTTAGAGCAACAGCATCCAACTCATTCTCCCAATCTAATGTCGCATCGTGTAGTTTTCCGCGACAACTTCGGCCGGTTCTCAGGTTTCCTTCACATTTGTTGCCCGTTGGCTTAAAACCGACTGATGGAACTACATAATCTCTCATATATTCCCTAAAATATTCAATATAAATGGCACAAACATTTCCGCTCACCTGTGACATTTGTTGCATTTTTCCATGAACAAATTTCCATGCACTTCATACAATTTCTCTCGAGGAAAGCCGCTTTTCAAATGAAGATTGTCGACGTTTTGTGAAATGAGGAAACCGATTTTGTTTTTCTTCTCCAATTCGACTAATGCTCTATGCACGATTCCTGGATTCACCTGAAAGAAACATTTAAAAAATCGAACAGAAAAAACTGCACTTACACTGCTAAAATCGATGTCTTCTGCTGGTAGACCCATCTTTTCCCTCGTCCAAACACCATTTTTTCCTCGAAAATCCGGAATTCCACATCCTGTGCTGATTCCGGCACCAGTTAGCACTAGAATATCTCGTCCTTCGCATGATTTGATCGTATCTACCAGCAAATCGAGCTCCTTTTCAGCCAATTCTTCTGAATCCAGCCACTGAAAGATTAAAACTATTACAAATGAGTTGAAAACACTTACTTCTTCTTTGCCAACTGTACCCTTATTGTCGTAGGGACTTAGCATGTCATTGTACTTCATTTTTATAGGAGTATGACTGGAAAATATATTAAATTAGTGGCGGAATAAAAAAAATTCTGTAGTATTAGCGTTGGGGCGCGCTTGCAACATTAGTTAGAGACTAGCTCTAGTCAACGTTTCATAACATGCCAGATCGGAAAAACGAAACGAACATGGCAGAAAAGTGATGAAATTCATGAATTAAGGTTCAAAAAAACACAAATAATTTATTTCTTCAATACAAACTAGTTTCTTTGATCATTTCAATTGCTTCTCGACTTATGGTTTGGTAATGCTCCTTTTGATTCTTTCAACATCCAACAAATCGTTCTTCCATGTTGCCATGTAGTTCTTCCATTCACCGCCAGCATCTGTGATATCAATTGGGAACTTGTAGTGACAATTACTAAACATATTTTATCACTAACTGATAACTAATAATAACTTACGTTCCAACTTTGCAACCCTGATACAGCAACACATACAACTTATTCTCCTTTCCATCAGTTGTGCAATCATGCCAGATGTTGATGAAGAACTCGTATGCTGATGATGCATCGATGGTTGGTTGTGTTCCTTCTAAACGCACTTCCGTCACACCTGGATGAGCTTGACCGTAATGGCTGTACACCACCGGATCGGGGGCATTCAACCTATATTACCTATATATAGTCAAGTCTTCTCCCTAGTCAACATACCATCCATCTTTCTCCCAAACCTCCATACGATAATGCCATGGATCCCTTTCCTTCAAATGGCACGTTATTGTCATGTCAAACACGAAAAAGTCGTCTCTCGCATTCGTCGCAACCACCAACAACGCGAGCAACACCAATTGACTCTTCATGTTGATCATTTCAGCACTGATCAAACAACTCGTGGTTGTTGAACTATATATGGATCACGTGAAAAATGTCACTTTCGGTTCACGAACTTTTTTTCTTATCTGATTTTGGACTGATTGAAATTAAGATAATTACAGGACAAGTTGAAAAATATTTGGAACGATTTTAAACCTGGTCAGAAAGACATAATCTCACAGATGCTGGCGGTGAAAGATTGAACGTCATGGCAACATGGAAGAACGATTTGTTGGATGTTGAAAGAATCAAAAGGAACATTAGCAAACCATAAGTCGAGAAGCAATTGAAATGATCAAAGAAACTAGTTTGTATTGAAGAAATAAATTATTTGTGTGTGCTTTTCACCTGTAACTTTTGCTCCAATCGATTGTAAAAGTGCGGTAGAGCACATTGAAATGATGGTGGTTGCTCTTTGACACCTTTCAATCTAATCAATGTCTGATAACCAAAAAAATCATGTATTATGTACAAAAAGCTTTATTATTCATCCGGATTCAATTCAAGCTGTAATAAAATCACAATAACATTTCAAGTGATTATTGTTTCCCCGCATATGATAGTGTCATTTTGCAATGTTCCTACTTCGCCACATTCGCCCGACGCCTCAATTTCCTCAAAAGTTCTCGCTTTTTGAACATTGATGGTGGTGGCATTTGGAATGATTTGATTGAAATGTCATTTGCCTCGAGCAGTTGAATTTGTTGGTCGATTTGCTGAAAGTTTTCTATCAAAAACTATTTTTCGAAGGTCAATTTACCTCGACACAAGACTGCCCAGGTTTAAAATCGTTCCAAATACTTCTCAACTTGTCCTGTAATTATCTCAAATTTCAATCAGTCGAAAAATGTTCATCAGATTAGACAAAAAAGTTCGTGAACCGAAAGTGACATTTTTCACGTGATCCATATATAGTTCAACAACCACGAGTTGTTTGATCAGTGCTGAAATGATCAACATGAAGAGTCAATTGGTATTGCTCGCGTTGTTGGTGGTTGCGACGAGTGCGAGAGACGACTTTTTCGTGTTTGACATGACATTGACGTGCCATTTGAAAGCAAGGGATCCATGGCATTATCGTATCGAGGTTTGGGAGAAAGATGGATGGTACGTTATCTAGTGAAAAGACTTGACTATATAGAGGTTATATAGGTTGAATAACGACGACTCGGTAGTCAAGAACACGTTCGGTGAAGCCCATCCAGGTGTGACGGAAGTGCGTCTAGAAGGAACACAACCAACCGTCGATGCATCATCAGCATACGAATTCTACCTCAACATCTGGCATGATTGCACAACTGATGGCAAGGAAAATAAATTGTATGTGTTGTTGTATCAAGGTTGCAAAGTTGGAACGTGAGTTGTTATCAACTGTTATCAGTTAGTGATACAATATATCTAGTAATTGTCACTACAAGTTCCCACTCGATCTCACAGATGCTGGCGGTGAATGGAAGAACTACATGGCAACATGGAAGAACGATTTGTTGGATGTTGAAAGAATCAAAAGGAGCATTACCAAACCATAACGTCGAGAAGCAATTGAAATGATCAAAGAAACTAGTTTGTATTGAAGAAATAAATTATTTGTGTGTTTTTTGTTTACCTGCAACTCCTGCTCCAATCGATTGTAAAAGTGCGGTAGAGCACATTGGAATGATGGTGGTTGCTCTTTGACACCGATTGGCATATTCAAAAGGAGTAACCTTGTCTTCTTCTGTTGCTCCCAACAATCTCCATTCAATCGATTCCCACTTTTTGACCAAATATCATTCAACTTCTTTTGATATTTTGATGGCAAATGATCCAAATCCAACGGTGCTTTACATTTATCAGAAGGCTTCAGAATTGCGGCACGCTCTTCGGAAGTCAATCGAAGTAGAATATTTCGAGTTCGAGCCATTTCAGTCCAACAATTGTTGGCGTTTTTGTCGACATCTTTCCAAATTAACTCGATTCTGAAATGAGCTACTAATTGAGAATAGAATTTAACAATCGAACTCACTTGGTTTTGATCCTTACTGGAAGTCGTGGAGTGATAGATGGAAGTTCACATGGAAAACGCGTCTCATCGATGAAGTCGGCGAAACGTTGTTGAAAACTTTGGATGGCGTGGCGCTTCTGAAGAAATCTATTTTTCTATGGTTCTCTGATTATAAAGTTCTATGATTCGATAAAAGTATAGTTCTATGGTTCTATAAATGTATAGATCTATGACTATGTAATACTCTAACTTTATAATTCTATGAAAATTTAGTTCTATGGTTCTATGGGTTTTAGAATCTGTAGTTCTAGGACTCTATGTGTCATATAGATCTTGCTGCTTTAATTCTATGGTTGCATAGTTCTATGATTCGATGATTTCAAGGTCACAGAAGTTATGATTCTATGGTCACATAGTTATATGATTCTATGACTATATAGTTCTATGGATTTATGGATCTCTGAATCCATGGATCTATAAATTCGTAAATCTAGGACTCCTGGATCTATGAATCTAGGAATTTATAGATCTAGGGATCAATGGACATATGGATCTATGGATCTACGGACCTATGGTTCTATGGTTCTTCGGATCTATGAATCCATGGATCTATCAATCTATGGATCTATGAATCTATGAATCTATGAATCAATGAATCTATAATTCATGATGCTATGGTTCTGCAAATCACTTACCTTTGATATCCCTCTGGCATCCAATCCACCAACAAGACACACATAAACCAACACTACAATCATCCATTCCATACCTGAAAATGAGACAATATGTACAATGTCCACCTTGTAAAAAACGGAATGCCCCGAAATGGACAGTTAGTCATTCATCGGTCTAATGGAATGACATGAAGAACTTAACGATCTCTGCGTCTTTTCATTTCTCACACTATTTCACTCATATTTTTGGGCGATCAAGAAACAGAGGAAGAGGAAAAAGAGGCAAACTTATTAGTTTCATGTTGATTTTATCGCGAAAAACATTTCGCGCCTCAAAGAATTTTGTTTTTTTTTTTGAAAGAATTTTTCGGTAAATATTTTTGTGTTGGAATGAATGTCGAGAGAGGGATAGGTCAAGAGTTGAGAAGGAGAACATATATAATTATATCAATTATCATTCCATTCACTAATTGGTATGTATCGGACGAAAATTTGAGGAATTTCTTCGGTTTTTTGGATGTGATCTTTTGATTGGAGGGCTGGTTAGGTTTAGCGAATTGGTAATTTGTCAAAGGGAAAACATTTGAAAAAAGTTGGATTTTGACATTTTTCAGCTTTTGGAGGCATTGAAAACTCATAGATTCATAGATTCATAGATTCATAGATTCATAGATTCATAGATTCATAGATTCATAGATTCATAGATTCATAGATTCATAGATTCATAGATTCATAGATTCATAGATTCATAGATTCATAGATTCATAGATTCATAGATTCATAGATTCATAGATTCATAGATTCATAGATTCATAGATTCATAGATTCATAGATTCATAGATTCATAGATTCATAGATTCATAGATTCATAGATTCATAGATTCATAGATTCATAGATTCATAGATTCATAGATTCATAGATTCATAGATTCATAGATTCATAGATTCATAGATTCATAGATTCATAGATTCATAGATTCATAGATTCATAGATTCATAGATTCATAGATTCATAGATTCATAGATTCATAGATTCATAGATTCATAGATTCATAGATTCATAGATTCATAGATTCATAGATTCATAGATTCATAGATTCATTGATTCATAGATTCATTGATTCATAGATTCATAAATTCATAGATTCATAGATTCATAGATTCATAGATTCATAGATTCATAGATTCATAGATTCATAGATTCATAGATTCATAGATTCATAGATTCATAGATTCATAGATTCATAGATTCATAGATTCATAGATTCATAGATTCATAGATTCATAGATTCATAGATTCATAGATTCATAGATTCATAGATTCATAGATTCATAGATTCATAGATTCATAGATTCATAGATTCATAGATTCATAAATTCATAGATTCATAGATTCATAGATTCATAGATTCATAGATTCATAGATTCATAGATTCATAGATTCATAGATTCATAGATTCATAGATTCATAGATTCATAGATTCATAGATTCATAGATTCATAGATTCATAGATTCATAGATTCATAGATTCATAGATTCATAGATTCATAGATTCATAGATTCATAGATTCATAGATTCATAGATTCATAGATTCATAGATTCATTTTTCTGATAATTTCGAAAACTTTCGAACACTAAAAGTTGCTAAACCTAAACCTAATCAAACAAAGAAATCAATAGATTAGTGATTCGTTCTCGAACTAACCCTAACTGATACAAATTAACCAAAACACAAAAACCGCAAAAAAACGGTAGGTAGACAAAATGGCTACAACGAGGAAGAAGGTTTTCTGCCATCAGATAAAAAAAAGTGTCGTCTTCGGGAATAAATTTACGAAATCGACATAAAAGGTCATAGTGGATGGCCGCTTTGACACGTAAATGTGGCCCTAATGGCTGCTAAACGGCGGGACAAAAAGCGAACGAACAAATTTTTTGATGCGGCGCGGGGAAAGAAAAATGATTAGATAAGATCAGTTGTGTTCGTTAATTTACAAAATGGGTCAGTTATAATCATATGATATATCTATATATTGAGCTAATAATTTACCAGTTTTATGGCAACATATTCGATTCGTCGGTGTTCTTCAAGTATACTTGAGGAATGAACATTCGTATACTTGAGGAGACACAAAAAACTAGATACTTGTTCATGAAAAGTTTTGAATGCCATGAAATTTCTTATGTGCCTTTAATTCTGGATACTGTATCTTTATCAATCAAATATCATAATCAAAGAAATGCGAATATCTTCTCTGTGTATATGTGATCGACATTGGTGGTGTCACCAAAGCTCCCGATTTGTGGGTGACATCGATTCGGAATTGGGAGAACTTGTAGTATCCACTGAAAAAGGTTATATTTTCTCAGTATCCAGGGTAAAACTTACCGGCCCGTATCAACAGCTGGAAGTGCAATTTCAACTATTCCATTGCTATGGGATACATGACAATCATGGTGTATTCTCAAAATGAACTGATAATATGATTGATCGACTTGAGGAGCGTATCCAGCACCATGTACTTCTCTATCCGTATTCATATCAGTGATTCCTGTTGCTGATCCACCCCATAACAAGTTATTCCGTCTGAAAGTTATGAATATAGTCTGAAAATGCCTGAAAACTTACACATCACTAATCTCAACCACCTCAACTTTATAAGTCATGAATTGCTCAACTAGTCCACATCGCAACTTGAAATCCACATCCACCCGTTCCCTTTGAGCAAAGATGATGGATAGGTGCAGAAGGAGGAGAAGGAGTATTTTCATTTTGGTATGACATGTCAATTGTGGCTGTATATATGCCTTGAGAAAGTCACAAATCGAATTAAATCAAAAAAATATATCATGAGAAAATTTTATTATCACCATCTTTGGTATCTGACATCAACATCATTATAGTTATAAACACCATATCGATATGAGATATCAGCCTCGAAGTTGAATTGATACCATTCCCTAAAATATCATATCTTATCACTTCCTATCTTGATAACTAACATATGAACTGGAACTTCAGGGAGCAATATATCAAGTGTTTTTAGATAAACTCCTTCGTCATGGCAATTGTGTTGGATTCGAAGAAGGAAGTGATAGTTGATACTTTGATCCCCTACTGCAGATCCTTCCATTCGGAAACCTTTGTCAACCAGTTTCCAATGTCCCTTGATACTTCCATGGATCATATCAAGTGATCTGAGATTCAGAACATCATGATACACTTCTAGTATCCCTACCTATCATCAACCTCAAGAATCGAGATATCATAGGTCCATATAAAGTTCCATGTGTATCGAGGGATTGAGCATTTTACATTGAAATCGAATAAGAAACGATCTTCCGCGGATGATAGTTGGATGAGAAGGAGAAGGAAGAGAAGGAATATTTTCATATTGATATGGAAAATATGGAGAATCATCGCTCTTTTATAACTTTTATAATGATAGAAAAATATCAACAAAAAAAAATCCAATAATTTATTTCAACCATCTCTGATAATATACTCGAATGGCAGTGTTCTTGAAGGACTCTGATTTGTCAGTAATATCATAATGAAAATTGAGTATATACCAAGTGCTGAAAACTTGCATGATCATTGATACCAAAGTTAAGATATACTGAAAAACTTCAATGCCATCAGGAAAATCCATAGTGACAGTTTTCCATGATCCATCATGATTACAATTGTGAGATATAGTCATTCGGAATTCGTATTCTGGACTAAGATCACCATTTTTGTATCCTCTCATTTTCAAATTTTTCTCCGCGAATTCAGAGTGTCCTTCGGTTTTTGTCACGAAATCATGGAAGCTATAACAAGTATCAGGAAGGATATTATGAAGGAATTCTTACAAGTTGTCGATTTCCCATATTTCAATATTATAGTTCCAAGATCGATTTGGTATATGGCACAATAATGAGAAATCGAAGAGTAGTTGATCCTCGGCAGTGATCAGGGATAGTTGATAGAGGAAAAGTAGGAGGATGAATATCTTCATGTTGATATGAAGTATCAAGGATCATCCGGGTGTTTTATGTGGTTCGACGAGGAAGTAGAAAGTTCACATATCGAATTGAATCGAGAAAAATATATCATGTGAAAATTTTATTATCACCACTTCTGATACTTGATATCTACATCGGTATAATTATTAAATCCATCTCGATATGCGATATTTGCCTCGAATTTGAATTGATACCATTCCCTAAACTATCATATCTTATCTCTTTCCATATTGATAACTAACATATGAGCTGGAACTTCAGGGAGAAATATATCAAGTGTCCTTAGATGAGTTCCCACCTCATAACAAGTATGCTTGATTCGAAGAAGGAATTGGTAGTTGTGATGTCGATCACCTGTTGTAGATACATTGAATCGAAATGCCTTATCTATTCTCCGCCAATGTCCCATTGTTCCGTAAAATGACTCATTCGATCTATAGCTTCAAAAAATTTTCTGGATTCAACTTCTAAATCGTTACTCGAGAATTGATACGTCGAAGGTCCATATAAAGCCCCATACATAACGGGGGACCACGCAATGTACATTGAAATCAAATAGAAATTGATCTTCAGCGGATGATAAGTGGATAAGAGGGAGAAGGAAGAGAAGGAATAGTTTCATGTTGATTTGAAAAATGGGAAGAATGAATGTCTTTTATGTATTTGAAAGGTAGAAAAATATAAATTTTAAATTGAAAAAAAATTATTCATATTTCTCATTATAAACCCGGATCGCAGTATTCTTGAAGGATTCCGAGTTGTCAGTCAAATCGTAATGAAACACAAACTCGTAATAATTTCTGAACAATATCATGATTATCAAATATATGTGATCACAAACAGAGAAGTGGCAATTTCATCAGGAAATTCCATATCAAAACTTTTCCATGATCCATCCTTATTGCAATCGTGTGAGATTTTCATGCGAACTTCATAGTTTGGACTAAGATCACCTGTGTCGTATCCTTCCATTTTGATATTCTTTTCAGCATATACTGAATGTCCTTCGGTGCTTGTTATGAAATCATTGATACTGAATATACATAGGATTATTTTATTCAACTTCTGGATCTGACTAGTCAATCTCCCAAACTTCAATCTTATAGTTCCACTGCCGATTTGGAATGGTACATAGAAAGAAGCAGTTGAAGATGAAATCATCCCTTGCGATGGTGAGGGCGAAGAGAAGGAAGAGGATATATATTTTCATGTTGATATGAAATATCGGAGGCGACTTTGGTGTTTTATGATGTTTTCGAGGAAGAAAAAGGCAACTTTTGGTTCATGAGAAAGTTCATGAATGACGTGTATCAAGATAACTATATGCCAAGAATTTATCAATCAATCACCAATCAATTATCACCAAGGCTCATATCCAATTTGCACCGGGATATCCCTATACTCTCCTTCTTTGTTGGTCACATCTACATTGAGCTTGAAGCGGTAGAATCCCCTGAATCCTTATCATAAATATGTCCACCCAAGTATCAACTAACCTGAACACTTCAACATACGGAAACATAACTCTAACCATCTTCAAATGATTTCCATCATTATGACAGTTATGTTGGATTTTGATGTAGAACTCGTAACTTGGACTGAGGTCTCCTGCATCCCAACCGATCATTTGTACATTGTCAACAGCTGTGTGCACGTGTTTGATCCCTCCGAAAGTTATCTGATCATCCGAGCTGGAATATATGTATAGACCACCTGAGGTTAGATAAGGGCTCACAAATTATCCGACTCAAAAACGGCACTGTCATAGGACCATTCAGTTTTGAGCTTGCATTCGATAGTTAGATCCACTGATACATAATCCGTGACTGCAATAGTGGTGGATAGTTGGGTAAGGAGGAAGATGAGGAATATTATCATGTTGATATGAAATATACCTCGATTTTCTGACGTTTTATGTGTTTTGGAGGAATGGGAAAGTCACAAATCGAATTATGGGGGTAATGTATCAAGGGAAAGACATAAGAATAGTAGATTTTTCTTGATTCAACGGATAACAAATGGGAGCTGGAAGTATCCAAATACATATCCTCTCCCCCAGGAGGTGAAAAAAAAAGATTGAAGTTATTCCAGTAATTGTGCTCAATTTGTACTGAATATGATACTGTAGCTACCGTATTTTTCTTCTAAGAGTACATTTCAAAAAATCATAAGTAAGTTTTGTTCGTCATTGTCTGAGAATGTATCTAGTCAAGTTTCAACAAAATCCATCCAGAACTCTTCAAGTTATTCCAGTAAATGTGCTCAATTTGTACTGAATGGAGTACTGTAGCTACCGTATCTCTCTTCTAAGACCATAGATTCAACTGGTAGCACACTGAGGCTGAAAGGATCCATACTGTGAAAAAACAGGATTGTTATGCCAATTATTTATTGAATCAAAAAGTACACAATTACTTCCATTTATCATAGTTGACCTCGATCGGGACATTCTCCTTCAATCCCTCTTGGTCTGTCAAATCATAGGAAAAACGGAATTGATACCAGCGTCTGAAGACTTCTACATATGGAAACTGAATCTCCACATTTCTTTGTCTTTTGTCTTCCGTGCCACAATCATGCCAAATTCTCAACGCGAATTCGTAACTTGGACTGAGATCACCCCAATCCCAACCGGTCAATTCGAAGTCCTTCTCCATTGTATTCGATGATCCGTTAGCTGCGCTGATAAGATCGTGGAACCTGTAACGATTGATATTTAGACCACAAATCCACTAGATACTAACAAATTATCCATTTCAAGAAGATTCATGGTATAGGTCCATTCGCGATCCGGAATATTGCATCTTAGGGTGAAATTGGCGAGGATATTATCCTTTAGACCTTCATATTTGTATCCATTGACGGATAGGAGAGGGATGAGGAGGAAGACGAGGAATATCATATTGATACCAAAAATGATATTTCCATGTCTATTTATGCAATCTAGATGGGTAGAAAAAGGCAATATGAAAATCATGGGATTTCCCGAATCGAATTACCTCTATCTATCAACCCGGCGTCATTGTAGATCATTTCATTCAATATGAAGCCCGTCATATTTCTCCTTCTCCTAACCTTCCTATCATCCATATCCACCCTGACCTCTCCACAGATAGTGGCGGATCGATTCCGATTTGATTTCACCTTAGAATGCACCATAAGGAACTACAAATGGAAGTATGAAATGGAGATTTATGAGGATGATTACAAGTAGGTGGATATTCTATATTAGAATCAGAGCGGCTTTTCAGATTCGATGATCCTCTAACCCCATATTACACTGGAACATCTGAAACATCACGAAAACACTTTCTGATCGATGCCTATGAAACTGGAGATGGATTGTTCGATTATGAGTATGAGATCATTTTGAGACTTCGTCACAACTGTAATACTAATGGGAAGACTACTCAAGCATTGTTGGTATTTGAGCAAGTTCCGGTTGAAAAGTGAGCTACTTTTCGAATAAAGCTGGACGAATATATGTATATTCAGAAGATGGTACACCTTCAAATTCGAAGTCCCAATCACCAACATGGATAAAAACTACAGAGCACCTGCTACAATTGATTATTCGGTTTTTGCTGCTTGATACCTTTTCTTGAAAATAAATAACCAATCATCTCCACTTTTGGACCTGATGATCCCTTATCAGTACTACATATTTACTGGATTTTGGGATATTTTTGAAATTCTTCGATTCGGGAAATGACATCCTCGCCAACTTTACAATACAATCAGTACAAACTGAGCACATTTACTGGAATAACTTCAAGAGTTCTTGACGGATTTTGTTGAATCTTGACTGGATACGTTCTTAGACAATCACAAACAAGACTTACTTATGATTTTTCAAAATATGCTTTTGGAAGAGAGATACGGTAGCTACAGTACTCGATTCAGTACAAATCCAGTACATTTACTGGAATAACTTCAAGAGTTCTTGACGGATTTTGCTGAATCTTGGCCAGATACGTTCTCAGACAATGACAAACAAAGATTACTTATAATTTTTCATAATATGCTTTTAGAAGAGAGATACGGTAGCTACAGTACTCCATTCAGTACAAATCGAGCACATCTATTGGAATAACTTCAAGAGTTCTCGATGGATTTTGGTGAATCTTGACTGGATACGTTCTCAGACATTGACAAACAAGAATTACTTATGATTTTTCAAAATATGCTTTTGGAAGAGAGATACGGTAGCTGCAGTACTCCATTTAGTACAAATTTTTCATGTTTACTGGAATAACTTCAAGAGTTCTTGATTTATTTTGTTGAATCTTGACTGAATACGTTTTCAAACAATGACAAACAAGACTTACTTATGATTTTTGGAAATATCGTCTCAAAAGGGAGATGCGCTAGATACAGTACCCCATTTAGTACAAATGGAGCACATTTATTGGAATAACTTCAAGAGTTCTCGATGGGTATTGTTGAATCTTGACTGGATACGTTCTCAGACATTGACAAACAAGAATTACTTATGATTTTTTGAAATATGTTCTTAGAAGAGAGATACGGTAGCTACAGTACTCCATTCTAAAGTATTAAAGTATGATATAGTGGATGAAATTTCCCATAACGCCACCGAGCAAGAGTTTCTCAGAAAGTTTTGCATTTGATACTCAGCCAACAAGTCAATGCATTTCGTACCAGCCATCACGAAAATTGCCATTTCCGTTGATACTTCAAAAAAATTACCATATTCGAATCATTTCCCATGACTCTCCCTCTCTCCATCTCTCGTCCCTCCATCTCAGATTATTTGCTATTATATTTGTCATATAATAGTTGAGATACAATTCATTTCCGAGAGAGAGGATTCTCTTTTCCCCATTTTTTCTCTTCCCTTGATTATTTGTATTCCTGTATTCCCTCCCGAGCTGACTCACCTCTTGTTTTTTTTTTGTCTTGGAACTGTGGTGTTGCGGAAAAAAACGTATAGTTTTTATAGTGTTGCGTTGATATGAAAATTTTTCGCCAAAAATTCCGAACAAAAGGTATCTCATAAAACAACACAATAAACTTTCACTTCTTCCAATATTTTTGCAATATCATACCACTAAATCTCCAAAAACATACGACCACACCTTTGACATGCCCTTTTGGAAGGACGGTCCAGTCTGTCGTCCTCAAATATTTGATTATTATAATACATATGTGTGATTCATCGTCTTCCCAAGCTTCATCATTCTTTTATTATAATAATAATAGTATTTTTTGGTGTGTGGACCGGACACACACATTTTCACATTTTGGGTGGAGTTGAATCATCGAAACTTTTGGTGGGGCCCGAACAAATGTGCAAACAATTGGTATGTACTTGTGGGATAAGATGTTCCCCCTTCTTATATATAGGGTATTAGTTGCGCGACCTTGGTATGCTTTATTGTTTGTTATGAACCATCTTCTCCTCACCTACTTCAACTAATTATATGGTTATGGAAACTATTTTAGGGCACTACTCCTCCCTTCCGGAAATTGTTATTGCATGATACACGTGTTGGTGTGTGATTTTTTATTATCAATGTATTGATTTGTTCATAGATTCATAGATTCATAGATTCATAGATTCATAGATTCATAGATTCATAGATTCATAGATTCATAGATTCATAGATTCATAGATTCATAGATTCATAGATTCATAGATTCATAGATTCATAGATTCATAGATTCATAGATTCATAGATTCATAGATTCATAGATTCATAGATTCATAGATTCATAGATTCATAGATTCATAGATTCATAGATTCATAGATTCATAGATTCATAGATTCATAGATTCATAGATTCATAGATTCATAGATTCATAGATTCATAGATTCATAGATTCATAGATTCATAGATTCATAGATTCATAGATTCATAGATTCATAGATTCATAGATTCATAGATTCATAGATTCATAGATTCATAGATTCATAGATTCATAGATTCATAGATTCATAGATTCATAGATTCATAGATTCATAGATTCATAGATTCATAGATTCATAGATTCATAGATTCATAGATTCATAGATTCATAGATTCATAGATTCATAGATTCATAGATTCATAGATTCATAGATTCATAGATTCATAGATTCATAGATTCATAGATTCATAGATTCATAGATTCATAGATTCATAGATTCATAGATTCATAGATTCATAGATTCATAAATAAATTGTCAAATGGGTAATGCAAATAAACATCACACACACGTAGAATTCCTTCAAACGCCATCAAAATGCCCCTTCTCCCCCGTCCATAATAAACCGTGCCCTAATCTTTGTTGTATACCTCCATTTCGTCTTCTATTTGCTCACCATTTTGCCGCATTTTCGATCCCCCATCATTTCTCTATTTTGTACAGTTTTACACGGACGCCTTGTTTTGTTGACAACCCTTTTTATCATTATCGATTTTCCTTATCAATATTTTTTTGTGATGCTTTCTTCATTTTCCATCCATGACTAACACTATATAGATGCCCACACACACACTCGTTTTTCTTCGAATATTTGCATACCTTTGGGGCAAGAAATGTCGAAATTCAATACTTTTTGCGACATTATATGTATAAATATTACTCATATTTGTATACTTGCCTTGGCATGTGTCACCTTTCTTTTTCCACATATTTTGTAAGGAGTATGTTCCGATTTCAATTAAGAAACTACTAGTTCACAACATTTTTCGGCAGTTTTGTGGTTTTGAAATTTTTCGAAATTTTTTTGTGAAATTTTTTTTTGAAAATCCCTAATAACTTCTTTCTATGATAATTCTATGAAGATTCTATGATAGTTCTATGAATATTCTGTGATAGTTCTATGATAGTTCTATGAAGATTCTATGATAGTTCTATGAAGATTCTATGAATATTCTATGAAATTCTATGAAAATTCTATGGTAGTTCTATGAAGATTCTATGACAGTTCTATGAAAATTCTATGTTAGTTCTACGATAGTTCTATGATAGTTCTATGGTACTTCTATGACAGTTCTATGAAGATTCTATGACCCCTCTCAAGATTCTATGAAACCTACAACTTCACACCACAAAACCTCTGCGTCTCTCAAATCTTCATACTATTCCACATCCAAACTTCCCCACCCATAAAATCCTCAAATCCTCCTTCATCATGCATTTTGCATATATCGAAACATTCCATCTCATAAACCGAGCCAATTAGCAAAACAAAAGTCGTGTCCTCCTTCGCCCTTTCATCCATCAACACATGTAAACAATAGACCCACCATCCCAAAACTTGAGAGGATTTCCACCGACAGACGACAGATTTACATATATATTTTCATCAACTTTTTTTTCGTCTCTTTGTTAAAATTGTGTCAAAACCATTTCGTCGGCAAAGATCAATATCTTGTGAATTATTACCCCTCTTGTATGTATATACCCAAGTACACACATTTTTCTTTTTAGACTATGAAAACCCGACGATCAAAAATGATTGTATTATTGGCTATATTTGGTGTTGCCAGTTCACAATATCAGGTATGTACCTTTAAATGGTGTACTGTATTAAAGGACCATAACAACAATTTTCCAGAATAACTATCAGAATCAACAGAATTCACAATTGAACTCGCAACAAAATCAGAATCAGAATCAGAATAATCCCTATCAAAATAATCAGTATCAAAATAGTTTTGGAGTGAGTTTTTTGTATCAAAATATTGTGGAGACAGAATATTTTCTAGCAGCAGCAAAACTCTCAAAATAGTCAGAATCAACAAAACTTTGGAAATGCAAACTCAAATTGGGGATCACAGCAGAATATGCAAAATCGAGGATTTTTCAATAATGGAGTATCGACGGTGAATGCTACTAGTTCGGTGAGTATTCGAGACTGTTGGCTGAGTATCAAATGTGATTTGATATATACCGTGTATCCTCGAATAGAGCGGCACTGCAAACGCTGCCGTATAATGCTCATATCTCGGAATCTAGAAGAGTTATTAAAAAGTGGTTAACTGCAAATTTGTAGATCAAAACTTCAGCTACAAGTTTGCTGTTGACCACTTTTTGATAACTGTTCTAGATTCTGAGATATGATCATTCTCCGACAGAGTTCGCAGTGCCGCTGAATTCGAGGAAATACGGTAGTACGCAGCGAATTTGAGTGTTGGCTGAGTATCAAACTTTGTTGAACTTAAAACTTGCAGCCATCAACCGCCAACCGAGGAGTCACCATTCAATTCCAACTTCGCGGCTATACCAATCCATCCTCCCTCCTTCCCAACCAAAATACATGTGTCTGCCCACCCGGTCAAAAGTGCTCCTTCCTCAAAGACAGTCCAAGATGTTACTTCTCCTTCACTTTCATCATCTCATCGCCAGATGAATCCGTTCGATATCACATGACTGACTTCTACTATTTGGATCAGAATGGTCAATTGCCACAAATGTCACAGAATATGTGGAGTACTAACTATGTAATGAATCTACCATCGAAACCAGCCGCCATTGATGTCTTCGCCCATCATTTGGGACCCGTAATATCACAGCAGGGTGTATTGGTGGATGTGGAGTCACTTATTCATGTTGACACCTTTGTCGTCCCACTTCGTGATACTCTACCAGCTGTGGAAGGTGTGCAAAACATGAACAGCCAACAGAAAACCTATCAAGGAAGTCTGCTCGCCACCAGTCTCACCATGTCCTACAGCATATCGTGTACCGGCTCATTGATCGGACCAGCTTGTGATTTGACATGCAAACCGTCCACAATCAATTCAAATACTGCTGCATGTGTGTCGAATTCCACGGGATTCTTCTCGATTTGCAGTTATATTTCCGGCGGACAAGTTGATCATTGTAAGAATTGTCCATGGGGAATTCGAGAGGGTACATATTGCCAGGATGAGCATGGAAGTGTGCTAGATCCGAGAGAAGCTGTAAGTTGAATCTATGAATCTATGAATCTATGAATCTATGAATCTATGAATCTATGAATCTATGAATCTATGAATCTATGAATCTATGAATCTATGAATCTATGAATCTATGAATCTATGAATCTATGAATCTATGAATCTATGAATCTATGAATCTATGAATCTATGAATCTATGAATCTATGAATCTATGAATCTATGACAATTATTGTTGCAGGGCCTAGTTGGAAGTGGATGGCAAACTGCCACAATTATCCTAGCAATCTTGTGCTTCTTGGCACTGATATTGTTGTGTGCTGGAGTTATTCTTACTTGTTTCCGGTATGTGACTTTCATTTTCATGAGTATATAGGTATCATCATCTTTCCAGCAATCGAAAACCACAAGAGAAGGAGATGACAACATTTCAACGAAGCTCCGGTGATCGTGAACCTTTGAACAATCAGGCATCTTTCCGACAAGACTCATTGAATTCCGCCCAACGACAAGCAATGATGCCACCAAATCACGAGAAACCGATTAGTAAGTCGCCAAATTCGAATATCATGCTGCAACCGCGCTCCACGGCTAATCCCTTTGTCATTATCGAATTTTAGACGATCTTTTCTTCACCGCTGTCTGAAATGTAGGGGTAAGGAATATGTACATTAGAGCGCACTTGCAATTATGGGTTTTAACTTGTCCGTTTTAATGCACGAGGGCTTTTTTGTTGGGTTTTGGTGTCTAAAATGATATTATTTATAACAAATCATATGATTTTCAGAGTCAGCAATGCGAAAACCATACTCGCCAATTCCAGACGACTCAAGTTTCGGCAGTGAAGTACCAGCTAGACCTAGTCGAAGTGAAATTGTTTAATCTTTTAGTATTTTTGTGTTTTTCAACATTTTATGAGCATAAACCATGTACAATTATCAAGTGAAACAAAGTTTGGTTTCTTTCAATTTTTTGCTATTGTGATTCATTTTCCCCCTCCGGTTTCCCCCCTTCACTCATTTTTCCGAATCTTTCCATCACTTAGTGCCACTTCATGACCTCTATTTTATATTGAAAACTATATTTTATTGTTATCCTGGTTCTTTTCAGTTAAATTACGTTAATAAATGGTGTTAAACGAGCAAAAGAAGAGCACAAAAGAATCATTTTCAGCCATCAATGCGTAGTATTAAGTATCTGAACAACGTTTGGATTCAGTTTTATTGATTTTCCGAGATTTCCCTGTTGAAAATCATCAGGAAAACTGTCGAATGCGAAAAAAGAGGTCAAACTTGGGTTATAACACCTCATAACACTTGCAAAAATGTAAAAACCTCAGTGAGGACTCGAACTTGTGCCCCCATGCCATAGCAAAAAACACAAAAAAGCTGACACCGGTCCCGGCACGCACCCAGCCCCTCTGCATCGATCACTGTTTAGCAACTCTACGCATTACTATAGTTTCAGTCTACCACAATGTTGTCAGGAAGTTATGTAGGCACTCCAACCAACAAACCAGTGCGGGGACGTGCCGTATAAAATTACCTTTATCATACGGTGCCGTGAACCCAAACACGCGCGGGCCGAGACTCGAACTCGTACCCTTAACTTTACATCACTGGTTTATTAGCTGCGTGTACATACCACTAGGCCACACCGCACATGTGTGTGCGTGTCCTTAAATGCGTTGTCAATAGCAACACACGCCATGGCGGCGCCACCCAAACGCGACAGCAAGTTGGTACGACACTCCGCCAATTACTCGTTTGTCGTGTACCGTAAATCGACACAGCATTTATTTTTTCTTTTTTGAGACACTTTTTACCTTATTTTTAAAGTTTCTGCTCAAAAATGAGGAAAAAACCATTGAAAAAAGACTCAGTGTAAGTTCAAAATGTGTGGAAATACTCATTTATTAAATATTTTCAGTTTCTATCTGCCAAATAGCCTTCCGAAGCTCGTAGGCCTGGAATTCATGTATTTTTCTACCAAATTCGGAATTGATGATCTTAAATATCATCTGTTACTTCGTCAAAATTTGTACATTTGGGATATGGTCAGTTTTTTACATTTTAAGTCCTAAAATATCGTTTTCAGTCACACTACTACCAATCAGATGTGTTGAAAGCGTTTATCGGCGACAGGGATATCGGCAGAAGAGAATTTTATGAGGAAATGCAACAAATGGTTGAAAATGTGTTGCAAGGAACTCGTCAAATGAAAGAAGTTTTTCGGTATGTCTTTTTTTTCACTATTGGGTTGATAGAAAATTACTTTCAGCAAAAATAAATCAGTGACCGGGAAACAAGCTTCCGATTTGATTGTTATAACCATCACAGTAGCATTGGATTGCCCAGAATTGGTAAAAATCAACGCATTTTATAATTTGAAGCTAGAAAATTGTTCAGGTCTCGACAATCAACGATTTTTTCAACTTAGTAGAGAGCAAAGATCTCTCCAAAGTGAATCCGTACGAGAGAATAGTTTCGGAGGAAGAGTTTGCAAATATTTTCAATAGCTGTAAAATAAATTCGTTGAAAAATGATTTAATTTGTTTATTTCAGTCAGTGAAGAATGGGAGAACCACAAAATCTACAAAATTTTGAGAGCTGAAGGTGTGACACCGACGTTTTTGAACATGCTGAAAACGAGATTCATTTGGTTTGTGTTCAGATTGAGAATAGCTGCAATGAGGTGACTCCGACTCACCTTTCTCTCTTAAATATTGCTTTTCAGAATAGACATTCCCCAGGAAAGATGTCCACTTGAAACATTCTTTGGATTGACATATTTCAAATATCCTTCTGGCATTAGTAAGTGTTCTTAGCTTCAATTTGCATAAAAACGAATTTTCAGATCGCCTCAAAACAAAACGATACATGACCATCGATACCTTAAGTATTGGAAAATTGCAAACTTCTTACTCGAAGTTTTGGAATCTAATATACATGGTTTCGCCCCTATTCGTAACAAATAATCAGTCTTAATTGTAGACAAATCCATCAAATCACTTATTCGACTATAATTCAACCCCAATTGCTGTTAAATCCTCGATAGTTGAAGAACTGTTGCAATTTTGGTCAGAAACGTTTCATTTAAGATGCGTTGAATTTTATGAAACTAATCATAAGTGAGATTTCCCCTAAACGTTTGTTCTTTGAGAAAAATTGTTTTCAGATCTTGGACCTCTACAGATGTTAGACTTGTTCGCCCATTATGCTCAAAACTTTCACAATATGTGATGCAAGTTAACGATAACCTCAATTTTCATGTTGAAAGCATGGTAAAATCACTCATCGGTATTTTTCAAACTCTTATCTTGCTTTAGATTCCACCAGTTGAAAAATGGGATGCAGATCCTACAACAAACTTCAAGTACGACTACTCAGTTGCTGTTCCAGGTAAAAATTAAAAAAATTCGAAAGAAAAAAATAAATTTATAGAAATTATCGAGAAACTAGGGCCAGAAGTTCGACAACTGGAGCGAACTTTATCCGATGAAGATGTCACTGCCCTCAGTTACACTATTCTTTCGTTTCAAGTGGAAATGATCAATGATTTCCTAAAGTATGCACATTTTTCCCGATATTCTAGTGAAAAAACGCGTTTTTTTAGATTCCTTTACGATTGGAGCTCCGCAAATAATATTCTGACATTGGAGTTGAAACCGTTCGCTGAGGATATGATGGATCCACGAATTCTAGATGAAATTCCTACAGGTAAAATCGTATCACTAATTTTTATAATAACAATTTATTTTTTTAAAGATCCTCACGATTTCAACAGGCAATGTGGGTTGAATAGTTTCTCAAAAAGTATGCTTGCCAATAGACGAGAAGGGTCACTATGGGTTACGATGATGAAATCAGAAAACTTCACTCTACTCGATTTGGTCTTCTCGTGGACGAATCTCAAAAGAATTCCAACTAAATTGAGGGACAAGCTACACGATTGGATTATTGAAGTGAAAAATAGATTTATGTATTTGTTATTCAATGGTGTTTATGAGTAAGTTTTTCTCTATTTTTTCCCGGAATCATTGATTTTTTTCCAGCGACATGTTCAACGAGCAACTTCTAACAACTTCTGAAAAACAAGAAGAAGCGAAAACTGAGGATAAAATCAGTAGTATGCTACAAAAAACCAAGGGTGTATTGTCAAGAATTCTGATGTTAACACTGAACGATGAAGAATGGACTATGTGTGATTTAGCAATAGTAAGTTCTTTCCTAGATTTTTTTATTTACATTGTGAAATTTCAGAATGAAATGATATTCACCTTAGGATCACCGAATTGCAATCAGTTGTTTAAGAATCAGCAATTCTTCGCAAATTTTTTGTACTGTAAGTTTTCAATAATATATAAACGTTGAACTTTTTAATTAAGATGGGAAAAAAGTGTCAGCAATTATTGATCCATATCTAGTAGATGCTCCCAATCCAGAAGTGATTAGCTTCTATATCCGTTCAAGTTTGTATCGATTTGTCTTCATGTTTGCCGCCGGTGCGTTCGAGTGAGTTTTTAATAGTTATTTGAAACGTATAATCCTCATTTTTCCAGGGCATTCATCGATTTCAAAGTATCCGGCCAATCGATCAGCTATATGTTGTACAATGGCAGCGTGAAAACATCCATCAGTCAACACGGCGGGCGTTCTTCAAGAAACACTGTTGCATCCGATGATTTGCGTCAAAGAATCGCTAAGGACATTACGATATATCCTCGAAAGCCTACCGCGATTGCTGATTCTGATGATATTGAGGTTGTTAAAGAAGTATCTGCACCGGGATATAATAAGCGAAGAGCGATGGATCACGAAGATTCAGATGAGGATCGATTTAGAAATAAGAAAAAGAAGCAGAGAGTGGAGGAACCTGAAGTGCTCGATGTATCATCGGATTCTTCTATCGAAGAAGTGGTTTTGTCAGATGATTCGATCGTGGAAGTCGATATAGATCGTGACGTGGAGAGCGAGAGAGGTAGAAAAGATTCTGATAGAAGACGTGAGGAGCGACGTGAAAGGAATAGAAGACGCGAGGAGAGAAGACGAGCGGAGTCTCCAGTGGTTTTGTCGGATGATTCGATCATGGAAGTTGCTGTTGAGAAGGATCGTGGGAATGTTAGAAGGAGAGGCAGAAGGGATTCGGATAGAATACATGAGGAGAGAATTGAAGCGGAGAGAAGAAGAGATGAGAGAAGGGAATCGGAGTCGCGATATTACGAATCGAGACGACATGATTCGAGACGCTCTTCATCGAGATATTATGAATCGAGAGACTCTGAATCAAGGCATTATGAATCGAGACGTACTGAATCACGACAATCGGAATCAAGACCATATGAATCAAGAAGTTCTGAATCAAGACGTTCCGAATCGAGACGTTCTGAATCACGACAATCTGAATCGAGACCATATGAATCAAGAAGTTCTGAATCGATACGTTCTGAATCAAGACCATCTGAATCAAGAAGAACTGAATCGAGACGAGAACATGGTGAAACATACACTGATAGACTTGACGAATATAGAGAAATAACGAGAAAATCCAGAAGTTATGAGGACAATCGTCGTGGATCTAGTTATGGAGAATCATCACGACGAACTGATGACAGCGATAAGGATAGATCCAGAAAATCAAAGGATAAGGAAAAGGAAAAGAAATCTAGAAAATCTCGTGAAAAGAAGTCTAAAAGAAGAAGAAAGGATAGAGATGATGATGATGATTCGGAGGAAGATAACGATGCAAAAGTAGCGAAAGAACCGGAAAAGAAGCGAGTTGAGCGACCAGATGATAAGAAAAAAGAGGCGACTAGAACAGTGGTTGAGGAAGAACCTGTAAAATTTACTATGACATTGACTGGGATGTCGAATTACATGAATATGGATTCGGACGACGATGATAGGATGGTGGATATGACGAATGATAGAAGAGTTGTCGAGCATCCAATCGATAGAGAAGGTTCTGGAAGTTCTAATAATATCCAAAAACCAGTGATTCAAACTTCTGATACGTCAAGCAAGAATCAATACGGCAATACTTGTGCGCCAGAAATGGAAGAATTCACAGAAAGAGTTGTAACGGCCGCGGAGAAGACAAATGAAGAACAAACTCTTGTACAAGAAGCGGGGCTCGAAGAGGATTATATGGATATTGAGAGAGATGAAGGGAATGGTGAGATTGTTCACAGTATCAACTATATTAATTTTGAAGTTTTAGATCAGCCAATCGATATAGAAGGTTCTGGGATATCTAATAACATACAACAGCCAGTGACAAACAATGAGCAGGAAGACAACACATGGACGGAGGAAACTGGATTCACTGAAAAAGTTGTGGAAGGCGCTCTCGTACAAGAAATGATGCTCGAAAATGATTATATGGATATTGAAACAGACGAGGAAAATGGAGAGACTGTTCACACCACGAATGATATAGTTGAGAAAGTATCTGCAGTTGAAGGACATCCAGTGGTTGAGGAATCGGTGACTGAAGAAGTTCCAGTAGTCGAAGCTGAACCAAGAATCGAGACGGAAACAGTGGTCAAACAAGAACCAGTTGATGAAGAAGCAGCAATAGTTGAAGAACCAATGGTCGTAAATGAGCCAATGGTTGGAGAGCCGGAAGCTGAAGAACCAGTAACAATGGATCGAGAAATCAAAGAAGAACCATTAGATGATTATGAATCAGTTATTACTCAACAATTGATGGTCGAACATGAGCCAACGGTTGGAGTCGGAGCAGTTGTTGAAGAACCATCAGCTGAAGAACACGCAGTTGAAGAGCCACAAGTTGAAGAATCGGTTGCCATAAATTCGGTGGTGAAAGAAGAGCCATTCGAGGATTATGAGCCAGTTGTTGGAGATGAACCGATGGTCGAACGTGAGCCAGTTGCTGAGACCGGAGCAATGGTTGAAGAATCAGCAGCTGAAGAAAACGCAGTTGAAGAGCCAATAGTTGAAGAATCAGTTGCCATAAGTCAAGTGATCAAAGAAGAGCCATTAGGTGATTATGAACCACTTATTAGAGATGAACCGATGATCGAACATGAGCCAATTGTTGTTGCCGGAGCAGTGGTTGAAGAACCCGCAGCTGAAGAAAACGCAGTTGAAGAATCAGCTGCCGTAGATCCAGCAGTCAAACAAGAACCATTAGATGATTACGAACCAATGATTAGCGAAGAACCGATGGTCGAAAATCATCCAGTCTCCGAAGTCGAAGCAGTAGTTCAAGAGCCAGAAGTTGACCCAGTTATTGAAGAATCAGTTGCAAAAAATCCGGTGGTCAAAGAAGAGCCATTTGATGATTACGAACCAATGATTGTAGAAGAGCCGATCGTCGAAAATGAGCCAATGACTGAAGTCGAAGCAGTGGTTGAAGAGCCAACAGTTGAAGAGCCAGTAGTTGAAGAATCAGTTGCCGTAGCTCCAGCATTCAAACAAGAACCATTAGAGGACTACGAACCAGATGTAACAAATGAACCGATGGTCGAAAATGAATCAATTGTTGAAGCCGAAGAATTGGTTGAAGAACCAACAGTTGAGCCAGTTATTGAAGAATCAGTTGCTGCGGTGGTCAAAGATGAACCAGTAGATGATTATACGTTAATGCTCAATAGTGTACAACCAACAGAGAGTTATTTGGATTTTTGCGATAATGAAGAAGCATGTGTACCATGGCTTGCGAAAGATCTATTTGCTGAGGAAACAGTAGTCAAAGAAGAGCCAATAGATGAACAGATGGACGAAGAAAATTCGATTGAACCATTGGTTAGGGAAGATCCAATGGCAAAAGAGCCAGCTGATGTCGGAAAAACTATCAAAAAAGAACCAATTGAGCAAGAAGTAATTGATGAATCAATGGATGAAGATAGCAGTTACATCGATGTAACAACTATATCAGAACATTCTGGTGATGTAGAAGGTTCTTCGAGAATGAGTATGTCTGATCATACCGAGGTTTGCACACAAAAAACTGTATTTTTATCAATTTATTGTTTTCAGGGAGAGCTCATGAAAGGGGATCAAGCAGGTTCATCGACAGTTAATATGGTTGCCTTTTCTGAGGTTCGCACAAAAACAACTTTAAAAAATACATTTACTTCCAGGAAAAATTGGTCCAAAATCAAATGGCGTCGAAGCAAGTCACAAAAAGAGAATCAACAGGTACATCATCAATAAAATTGACTAGATTTTCTGAGGTTCACGAATTCGATTTCTAGTTTTTTCCAAAATGATTCATTTTCAGGACGACTTGATCTACAATCAAGTGATGCTGGAAAACTACAACGAAAGTCTAGTTTTTACACCAGAATTTAGTGAAGCTCTGGAAATTGTCACTAACAGCGAAGTAGATTTGTTGCAACAAATCGATGTATTGAATAAGAAAGTAGAAGTCATGAATGCAATGAATCAAATATAATTTTTTTTTTCTTCTCATATATTTGTGTTTCTTTAGTTTTGTAATAACCCTTTTTTTGATAGTTTTTGAGTAATGATAGAAATTCGTTGCTTTTACCGATTTTTATCGGTGTATTAGTTCTTTGTTAAATAAATTCTGCGTATTTCAATTTTAATTTTGTTTCTTGAAACGTAACTTTCATTGAAAAAATACTGCGAACTCAATTAATTGTGCTGAACAGTGCCATTTCAGAATGCGGCCTTCGGAAGCAGAGAAAACAATGTCTGTGTAAGTTTTTTGACAATAAAACGTAAAACTATCTGTGCTTTTTGTAGTATGAACCTCCCAGCTCGTGTTTCAACACTTACCGATTCGGAAATTGATGAACTTGGTGAAAAATGTGGAATCTACAGTTTGAAGAAAGATTTATTACACCCGAATGGTCCTTCGATTTGGGAACTTGTATGGTTTTTGCTATTCTTACCCTCAAAATTGTTGTTTTTTATTCAGAATAAGTTATATTGTCAGCCTATTTTACTGGCAACGTTTGGATCGGATGACATGGATAATACAGTTTTTCAAGATAAAATTACATTTATTATCAACAGTGTTTGTTATCAAGTGAAACAAATGAAAGACAGTTATAGGTAAGCTCACCGATAAGCTAAATTTTTCAAATATGATTTTTAGACCCATTGAACTTCCTACAAACCATAACGAAGATTTTATATTTGGAAAAATAACACTACCATTCAAATTACCGTATTTGGTAAGCAGAGAGTCAATAGAATGTTATAATTTTTGATTTCTAGATTCACAGAGTGAAAACATTATTTTCATCCCTTGAAAAAGATGATGAAAACACACAAATAGTCACGAGAGATACGTTTTTGGATATTTTTAAGAGTGGTGAGTCAGTTTTACGTATATATGTTTTCTTAATTGATACTTTTCCAGTTGATGATGAATTCCAAAGCAGTGATATCTGCAAATGGCTACGGTCAATGCCGATCACAGCAAATCGTCTGTTCATGATCAAAACTCGATTGATTTGGCTGATTATTCACTTGAGAATAGCTTCAACAAGGTATTAATGTTATAAAGAAAGCTATTTATTTCAAACAATTTTCTTTCAGACTAGACAACTGTCAGACACATCGTTACGCGCCGCTTCCCACTGTTTCGAGCTTCTTCGGGCAAGATAATTTCGTCTTTGATAATAGCTCAGGTACATTTTTAAATAATTTTGTTCATATTAATTTTTTTCCAGACTTCTTCATAACTGAACCGAATGTCAAAGTCATCACACTCGACAAACTTGAAAATCAGCTTCCAACATACTGGAACAAGTCGGAAACACCATTTCTATGGTTTTCTAATGCTGTAATATCACCAAGATACGCCCATTTCTTGGATATGTTTTTCAAAACTGTACATGAAAAATGTCAACAGTTTTTCCGGCATGAGAATAGGTTTGCTTTGAAAAATTAATATATTCTTTGACAAACTTTGTTACTTTCAGAGAATGGATAAGTCCTGATATAAAAGATGTGCATAAAATAAGCACGGAGTTGATGCGTTTTGTAATGTATTATGACAATATTGAGTTTTATGTGAAAGAATTGGTAAGCTAGTTTTCATGGTGTATATGATTCTTATTTTCCAAGATTCCATCAATCGAGCAACTCGAAAAACTCACATCTAGCAATATTCAACTCGATTTGCATTTTTTTGCAAGAGGTATTTATTTCTACTCATTTTTTTATTAACGGACATACTTTGCAGAACATGTTGATAAATTCCAATCGAATTTGAAGGCAATGTTTTCAAATATTAGTCGAAAAGAAGCGGAAGATATTGGTTTGGTACTATTGAATCTACAAGCTGATATACTTATCGATTTTATGATGTAATTGAGAACCTTTCTAGCTAATTTCATCGCTGATTTGTAGATTCATCTTCAAAAGAGTACCGAAATCAGTTGTGGAAAACGCGACTCCCCAAGAACAATCAACAACTGAAGTGAATGTGACAAATACGGAAGTGACACAGGATAAAAATGTATCAACATTCTCCAAGTCTGTTGTTCGCCGAAGAGTTTCAAATCTTCCTCTGTTGGAAGACGACGCGGAACGGATGTTGACGGAAGTTATTGAAGAAGCAAAACAGGAGAAAGTGCTGAATAAAGTCAACATGCAAGCATTAAGTATGTTTTTAAAATAATTCAACTCTTCACAACTAAGACTTCCAGAGCGTGCACGGACCGCATTTTTCAATCAAAATGACACGGTCATGTTCGCATCTACACCCGCAAAATCGAGCATTCCAAAGAGGAAGGCAGTATATTCACCTAATACGAAGGATAATTATGGAAAGGTGTTTATTACTATTCCTAGAGAAATTGTGGAAGCTATGGATAAATCAAAGAATCAAGAGAAATCAACATCTGAAGGGAATGTGACAAATACAAAAGTGACACAGGACAAAGATGTATCAGCGATTTTCAAGCCCGGTGTTCTTCGAAGGATTTCAACTGAAAGTCCGCCAATTTTGAAAAATAAAGACACGCAGATGTTGATGAAAGAGCAAGCATCGAAGATTTTGACAACATCAGTTGCTGGTCAAAAATCAGGTACTTTCTGAGAATTTTTTGACTTTCAATCTTCCATTTTCAGGTCCAGTTGTGTTTGGTAGTTTTAGTAAAACTCGGGCGAATGGTTCTTCAACCGTGCCAAGCAAATTGTTCAGTATTCCAAACGGGGAATCATTATTTTCATTCAATCCAAAGACAAATCCTCAAAAACAAGTGAATGCTCTCACTGAAACTGAGAAATCAACATCTGAAGTGAAGGACAAATATGTATCAGCGATTTTCAAGCCTGCTATTCTCCAAACAAAATCAATTGAAAGTCTATCAATTTTCGAAAGTCGTGACAAACGCGACAAGACAGTATCGCCAGAATTGCCAGAATCGAAGAGAATGAAAATATCAGGTATGTTTTGAAAAAAAAACGCGTTATGATTTACAAAAACTTTTCAGAGCTAGTTGTGTTTGGTAGTTTTGGTAGAAAAATGGCGAATGTTACTTCTCCAGGCAACTCGTTTTGTTTTAATAAAGGAGCAGCAGCATTTTCATTCAATTTGACGGCGACTCCTCAAAAACAAGCTGAAACTGAAAAATCAACAACTGAAGTGAATGCAACAAATACGGAAATGACACATGATGAAGATGCATCACCATTCTTCAAGTCTGTTGTTCTCCAAACAGTTTCAACTGAAAATCTTCCTCTGTTGGAAGAGCACGACGACCAAATGTTGACGGAAGATATTGAAGGTACTTTTTTTGCTGTTTGGCCTGTGGAATACCCAACTTTCAGAAACATTCGAATGGACTAACACGGACTTCTTCGAATCTTCGGAAAACGTCACATTTCCACATAATCCGATGAATTATACATGTGCAGCTGATGTTCCGATCGTCATAACTCTCACTGAACCGGAAATGTCAACGTTCGATATAAAAACGGAAAATACTGATGTGACAATGGATCAAGATGCAAGCCCAGTTTCTAGTCCTCTCGAAAGAAATTCGATTGACGACGATCAAGAGTTGGATGCGGAGGTTGAAGAACCAGCTGTAAAGCGACTGGATTTATCAGATGTTGGTTTTCAAACGCTTTAATTTTTCCAAAATTTGTATTTTTCAGATTGAAGCAATCGCTGAGAAAGTTGAGCTTGCTGAGAAATTGGAGCTTAAGGAACATATGAAACAATGGATGGTGAATGACGAGCTATCCGATGATTGGAAGGATGCCATGAAGATTGTAATGGGCATTCAAGACGGATTAGATGAAAAGTTGAACATTTTGAAGCAGCGGAAGATATGTTTGGATAAAATAATTCTCGATATTTAGCAATTGATAAGCTTTGTTATTTTTATATTTTATTTACTTGTGCACCTCGTTTTATCACATATGAATTCATTGTAATATTTTATTAATTTGATAAATGAATCATAATACGTTTGTTTTTCTCTTTTCTAGGTTTTCTTCCTCCAAATACCTAATAAAAAAACTTGTTGGACTACAAATGAAGATTCCAGTAATAATGGAGCCTCGTAATTTTCTCCAAACAACGGAGGAATATTCTGTGTAAGTTATTTTCCCGGAAAATCTCTTTTTCCAAACGCTTCCTTCAGTATTAACCTCCCAGCTCGTATCCCATCGCTTACCGACTCGGAAATCGGTCAACTCGGTGAAAAATATGGAATCAACGGTTTGAAGAAGGAATCATTGCATCCGAATGGTCCTTCGATTTGGGAATTGGTACATAATTGTAAAGTTTTATCAGGATTAATTCAATTTCTAGGCGTATCTAACTGGCATGAATGTCCTATCAGCAACATTCGGCAGCCAAACGAATAATAATCTAGTTTTCCAAGATAAAACGAGGGTCAAGTTGAGAGATGTTTGTATTCAAGCAAAGAATATTCACAAAAAATTTAAGTGAGTAGAAAGAGTTTTAGATGGGTTAAAGATTTCATAATTGCAGACCGACGGAGGTATGTTATGAGAAAATTGTTGGCGATTTGGTGGTTGGTCAAATTGCGAAACCACTCAATTTACCGACATTGGTGAGGAATTTCTGTTATATCTAACGCTCAAGCTTTGTTCCAGATTCGAAAAGTAAACGAAACGTTTGATTTTCTGCAAGATACAAACAACAAGGCTGATCCAAATGCACCAATAATATCAAAAGAGGTGTTCATAGACATTTTTAGAAGCTGTAAGCAAATTTTTCGTTAAAAATTCCAAGATACTTTTCAGTTGATGATGAATTCGAGAAAAGCATGTTCTGCGAATGGCTTCGATCAACATCCGTCACAGCGGATCGTCTGTATATGGTCAAAACTCGATTGATTTGGCTTGTTATTCACTTGAGAATCGCGGCAACAAGACTACACAATCCACGTTCAAGTCAGACAATTGATGGATTTTTCGGAACAGATAGACTTGATTTTGATAATATTTATGGTGAGTCTTTGAAATTGTTATAGTTATGAGAATATTTTTTGAAGATGCGAAAATAGCTAAAGAAAGTTGCAAAGTGGTGACTGTGGAGAGCTCGAGAAGAGAAGATTCGGTGTTTTGGAGTCATGTATACAGTGTAAGTCGTCTTTTTTTGTAACGATGATTCAATTGTTATAATTTTCAGAATTCTGCAAGTCGATCATTCCGAGAAAACATAACAATGAATTCGGAGATTAAAAAATTTCTGGAAAAATATTATTCCAATGTTCAATCGAGTTGTATCAAGTTTTTCGATAAAGAGAAAAAGTAAGTTTTCGCCGCTTTCTTACAGTTTTAATTTTCCTAGTAATTTCACAGGTTGCGATGTTGAAGAAGTTCACGATCTTTGCTTGGAACTATCACGATCAATGATGGATGACAGTGATTATGACTTTCATGTTGAGGAATTGGTATGAAAATCATACAAAAAATGAAATCAAGCTTGGTTTTAAGATTCCACCACTTGACCAGCTGGAGAAAACAACAAAAGTTCAGTATAATATGCATCTTTTTGCTAAAGGTACTTCCTTCTGTTTCCTCAATTTTAAAATAATATTTTGCAGCTTTGACGGACAAATTTCTGCAAGAACTCTTGCACATTGATCCAACAATTAGCAGAAAAGATGCGGAGAATGCGAGTCGTATCATCGTTTCCTTCCAAGCTGATATTATTATTGATTTCTTGAGGTAATACCTATTATTTAGTGAATATTCATTTCATTTTTATAGATACATCTTCAAACCGTTATCATCACCTTCAAAGGTTGAGCAGGAAACGACGAATGTTAGGGATAGAAGAGTGAAAAGAGAGGATGATTCATTATGGTTCAGCAAACGTTTCAACATGGACGAATTTTCTGAAATGAAAATTTCGAGAAACAAATCCGAATCTATATGGCTTCCAGTTAGTTTCTTCCTTTTTTAAAAATCTAAATCTATTTTATTGTAGCTGCTCCACAATTCTAGCAACACTACCTGTGACTTTATGTTTTTCGCAGATATTGTTCCACAAATTCCAGTAGAATTGTTGAATTTGCTCAGAAAATGGATGGAAAGTGTGAAGAATGACTTGATATACTTGTTGAAGGCTAATGTTTTCATGTATATTTCTATTTGTAGCTTTAAAAATTATCAATATATTTCAGTGGAATGATTGATCAAATGATACTGAAACATTATAAAGAACTATACGTTGATTATGATATTGATCGGTTTTGGAGACATTTAAAACGATTGATACCAAAGATTCTCAAACTTGGATTAAATAATGATGTGTTGAAGATTTATGATGATTCAATCGTATTTTTCTTTTACTTGATATTCAAGAAATCTTAATTCATAGGATAAAATAATCGATTCAATGGGGCAAAATCGAACAGCAAACTTATACGACATACAAGTGTTTGACAAAGTTTTCGAAAAGTGTAAGTTGTTTCTTTATCATAAAACTGCAACAATTATCTTTAGACAGCAAAAGAACTGCAAAAATCTTCGAGCCATATGGTATGAGCGAGGAAATCACGAAAGATGTTCAAGGTTGTCTCATCAAATTCATTGTGAATTATTCTACAAGTTTTATGTGGTAAATATCTATCTTTTTTCCCATCAACATCCTCATTTTCAGTGCATTCCTTCAATTCCAGAAACAGAACAAAAGAATTGCCAAAGCATCTTATTTGAGAAAGTTGAGAATTGACATCTCCGATGTCGATTTTGTGAGTGCATCGAGTGATTTGCGAGCAAGAATACCGAGGGATATGAGGGATAATCGGATGGCGGATGACCGTAATAATAATTGGGTACCGATGGTTTCTCAACGAGAGAGTCGACCGGAAAAACCTGAGCGAAGAGCAATGGCATTAGACGAAATACCGCCACTGAAAGAGGTGAAAAAGGAGGTCGAACCGATTCAAATGGTTGCGGAGACAAATCAGGATGAGCAAATGTTGATCGACGGACCAGTATTGAAGAAACCGAAGATTGAGGAGCCAGATGAAGGTACTTTTTTGCTGTTTGTCCTTTGGAGTACTTAAATTTCAGAAACTTTCGAATGGACCAACACGGACTTCTTCGAATCTTCTGAAAATGTCACATTTCCACATAATCCGTTGAATTATACATGTGCAGCTGATGTTCCGATCGTCATAACTCTCACTGAACCGGAAATGTCAACGCTCGATATAAAAATGGAAAATACTGATGTGACAATGGATCAAGATGTAAGCCCAGTTTCTAGTCTTCTCAAAAGAAATTCGATTGACGACGATCAAGAGTTGGATGCGGAGGTTGAAGAACCCGCTGTGAAAAGATTGAAAGTGTCAGAGGTTGGTTTTAAAACGGTTCGAAATGTTAAATTTGTAATTGTTGCAGATTGAAGCAGCCGAGAGACAAGAAGAGGAAAAAGAGTATTTGAAACAATGGATGGGATGCCACAAGTTGCCCGATGATTGGAAGGATGCCCATTAGTTGTTCAACTGAGCGACCATAATCGTCGTCTTACCTAAGTAATTCTAATCGATTGTTATAGAATGTTTTAATAATGTAAACTAGCACATACACCCGGTAATAAATATTTACTTTTTATTTTTATCATTTCACAAAAGAAGAAGAAGCCATTAGATTGTTACCACTACTTTGGTCCGATGAGGTATCCGCGGAGCACTCTCGGTTCGAAGTACCCAAGATGCCATTTCTCATCACCACTACCATCGATTTTCGTAAAGTACAATCCATGGTTGTAAATGAGGCGATGCTCCAAGTTTTTGAAACAATTGCTCGCGTCCCATTGTCTGAAATGTTTCCATGAACTTAAAAGATATCTAAAATAAGTGTTACTTTTTGCCAAGATTGCCAACTCCTTCAATCTCAATCTTGGTGATGTGCAACAATTTTCCTCTCGAATTGAATTTGTCGAATTGTTTTGCTGGGTCTGGTATGTCCGCCATCTTCATTGTTTCCTCATTATAGCTGTATTCAACATCGGGGAAGAATTGACCATCCTTAGATTTCGAACGAACAGCGACCATCACCCAGAGTTGTGTGGCATCAGGTCCTCCATAAACTGTACCCGCTGGAGTGCATTTGCTTTCTCCCGCGTACGTTTCTCCATCTTCAATTTTACACCAGTCGATTCCGAGAATCTGCAAAACCAGATATATTTTTTCGAAAACACCCTATCTTACCTTTCCCTTGTCATTGGTTCGAATAATTCGAGCATGTGTGATCTCCAAGTATTTCTTCCGTTGTTCGGTGTACTTTTTGCAGTTGCTAGCTTGTCTATCTTCAACGTACAGCTTCAACTTCACTTCTGCGTGGATCACGCTCGCGTTTATAAGCAAGATCAGCAAACATAGAGGTGACCAACCCTGGAACTGGCCTGTTGATATCATGTGGGTAGAGCATTTCATACAGTATACAGATTAGGCTACTGCATCAAAGGCGCACAAAAAAGTCGACTCACCATCTTATTGATTCTTAATGAAGTTTCGATGTCTCTTCAATTTTTGAATACTGATTTTCTATCAAGTTGAATTCATCTAAACTTTTGCCACGCGTCACGTTTTTGGCATGTCACGTTTTTCACAAAAAAGGAACGATTCAACAAGCAAAACCTGGTACATGTGAACCTACAAACTGTATTCTCAACTAATTTACAGAAAAAAGACATACTGAAAAACTTCTTTTATTTGACGAGTTCCTTGCAACACATTATCAACCATTTTTTGCATTTTCTCATAAAATTCTCTTCTGCCGATATCCCTGTCGCCGATAAACGCTTTCAACACATCTGATTGGTAGTAGTGTGACTGAAAACTATATTTTGGGACTTAAAATGTAAAAAAACTGACCATATCCCAAATGTACAAATTTCGACGAAGTAACAGATGATATTTAAGATCATCAATTCCGAATTTGGTGGAAAAATACATGAATTCTAGGCCTACGAGCTTCGGAAGGCTATTTGGCAGATAGACACTGAAAATATTTAATAAATGAGTATTTTCACACATTTTGAACTTACACTGAGTCTTTTTTCAATGGTTTTTTTTTTCATTTTTGAGCAGAAACGTTAAAAATAAGGTTAAAAGTGTCTCAAAAAGGAAAAATAAATGCGGTGTCGATTTACGATACACGACAAACGAGTAATTGGCGGAGTGTCGTACCAACTTGCTGGTGGCCACATGGCGTGTGGGTGGCGTGTGTTGCTATTGACAACGCATTTAAGGACACGCACACACATGTGCAGTGTGGCCTAGTGGTATGTACACACAGCTAATAAACCAGTGATGTAAAGTTAAGGGTACGAGTTCGAGTCTTGGCCCGCGCGTGTTTGGGTTCACGGCACCGTATGATAAAGGTAATTTTATACGGCACGTCCCCGCACTGGTTTGTTGGTTGGAGTGCCTACATAACTTCCTGACAACATTGTGGTAGACTGAAACTATAGTAATGCGTAGAGTTGCTAAACAGTGATCGATGCAGAGGGGCTGGGTGCGTGCCGGGACCGGTGTCAGCTTTTTTGCGTTTTTTGCTATGGCACGGGGTCACAAGTTCGAGTCCTCAGTGAGGTATTATCCTTTTTGCAAGTGTTATGAGCTGTTATAACTCAATTTGACTATTTTCTTCGCAAGTTACATGCATTTTCTGATGATTTCTAACAGAAAAAACTTGAAAAATCGATATTATCGTTATCCAAACGTTGTTCAAATACTTCATACTACGAATTGCTGGCTGAAAATGATCAGCTCTCGAAGATTTCATGATTTTGAAGACTGAAAAAGCTATAGCCAAGCCTTTTATCTAATTTTGAAAGGGATAGGCTTCTTTTTTTACTAAAATCGTTGGAAAATAGAAATTTCGACGTGACGTAATCCTATTCACTGCTTCGACAAAATATTGTGATACCTCATTCCTCGAAAATAAATTGGATTGGAAAAAAATGGCAATCAGCTTGTTATTCATATTTCTCTTATCACTATCAGTATCCGGTCACAAAATCGGAGTGGATGAGCATGATGGATGGGATTCATTCTATTTTGTGTGCGGATTATCATGCACTAATATTACGCAACCGGCAAGATATTGGATTCAATTCAATGAAAAAGGTACATTGTAAGTTATCGAAAAAAGCGTTAGTGTCTTGATGGACCTGGCGTCTTTGATGTGCATCTCAAGTTTGTTAATTTGGTAGGTATGACGATGAAATGACCGAAATCCGAACAGGATTTATATACCCGGATATCCAGGGTGTTAGACTATTATTTCAAACAAGAATGAAAAGAGGCTTCAGTAGCAAATATGAGCCATATGTCACCATTCTACATCAATGCGATGTGAGGATAAACACAGAAATTAAGAGATATTTGGAGCCATGTGATGCAGCCGATAGGTAATCTATGAATCTATGAATCTATGGATCTATGGATCTATGAATCTATGAATCTATGAATCTATGAATCTATGAATCTATGAATCTATGGATCTATGAATCTATGAATCTATGGATCTATGAATCTATGAATCTATGAATCTATGAATCTATGAATCTATGAATCTATGGATCTATGAATCTATGAATCTATGAATCTATGAATCTATGAATCTATGAATCTATGAATCTATGAATCTATGAATCTATGAATCTATGAATCTATGAATCTATGAATCTATGAACCTATGAACCTATGAATCTATGAATCTATGAATCTATGAATCTATGAATCTATGAATCTATGAATCTATGGATCTATGAATCTATGAATCTATGAATCTATGAATCTATGAATCTATGAATCTATGAATCTATGAATCTATGAATCTATGAATCTATTTTTTTTAATTTTGAAATCCGGAAAATCGAAGTATTCCAGACAATACGGATGCCAATACGACTTCTCAATAGATTTGCGTGATCCACCGAAAGAGGAGACGATCACAGATTCGCTTCTGAAGGAAAAGGAGGAGCATTTCAACGAACACGACACTCGAAGCTTCATGAGAACTGCTGTTTTTTAATAAAAAATACTTCATCATATTTATACATTAAAGCCAAACACCATAGTTCAGAACAAAAATATGTACATCTATTTCATACTTTGTGCAGCCACTAGTCTCGCATATTTCCTATCCAGCTTCACTAATTCCGAATGGGTTCCACATTCGACTACCTCGCCATTTGATATGTAATATATCCTGCAATTACAGTATACTAGGTATACGGCACCCTTGACCTACATATCACAATGTTGTACAGTACTCAACCTATGAGCTACTATTATGCTTGTTCGTCCTTCTGTTGCTATTCGCAACGCTTTTTGAACAATTTCCTCCGACTGAGTATCTAATGCACTTGTCGCCTCGTCGAGTAGTAGGATTTTTGGTTTTCTGATGATGGCTCGAGCAATGGCGATTCGTTGCTTCTGTCCACCTGATAATCCACCACCACGTTCTCCTACCATTGTTTCGTATCCCTGGAAGTTTTTTTACTGCAAACTTTGTCGGAAAATGCTCATATCGCAGAATCTAAAAGAGCTATCAAAAAGTTGTCAACAACAAACTTGTAGCCGAAGTTTTGATCTATAAATTTGCAGTTGACTACTTTTCGATAGCTCTTCTAGATTTCGAGATATGAGCATTATACGACAGCGTTTGTTTGCAGTGCCGCTCTATTTGCTGAAATACGGTATATGGTTCTCTGATTTTGGTTGAAACATGTTTCACAAGTATTGAAAAAAATAGGTTTACCTCCGGAAAGTTCTCAATAAAACTCGATGCATTCGCCATCAAACACGCCCTCTGTACATCCTTCATTTCCACATTTTTCACCCCCAAAGTGATATTTTCCATGATTGTTGCTATAAAACTACGTGATTTCTCGTCATGGTGTATACACACTTACCATTAAATAATACCGGTTCCTGACCAACAACTGCTATATTATCCCTCAGATAATTGGTGTCGATTTGCTCGATATTTGTGCCATCGACTTTCTGAAGTTTTATCCCATTTTTTTTCGAGCCTTTCAAACTCACAATAGTACCACATTTGCTATAATAAAACTTCTCCAACAACGCAATTATTGTGCTCTTTCCACATCCAGATGAGCCAACTAACGCTATTGAGTGCCCCTTTGGCGCAGAAATCGACAAATTCTCACAAACATTCTGTTGAGGTCTCGATGGATATGCGAATTTCACATTTTTCACTTGTACATCTCCAGAAATTTCGGGTTTTTCCGTACCGTAGGCTCTCGGTTTCTCATCAAAGAATGAGAATATTTGATTAGCCGATGCGGAGCCTCGAACAATTTCAGAGATATACGGGCTGAAATACATGACACCCCATGCTGACATTTGTGCTCCATTGAATGCCATGAAAACTTTATCCGGTGTATATCGACCCCAGTAGATCAAAAGTGCACCAATATAGAAGAGAAGCATGTCACAGGCAAAAACGTATGATTGAGTGATGGCAAAGTTGATGGAGGATATCAGACCGATCTGAAAATTTCGAGCTGATTTCAGTAGATCAAACTATGTCAACCTTATTCTCATAAGTCTCCGCCGCTTTCAGATAATCAATAAACCTTGTCTGAAAGTATGTCTCAACTGCCATCAACTTGATACTCTTGATATTCTCCACAATTTCCACTGCAAACTCGCCACTCTTATCTTTTTCCGATTTCTCATGATGTGCACGATGGACGATTGCAAACAGGTGGAATGTGAAAAATGTCAATATCAATGTGATTGCAAGTCCAAGTAGACCAAGCTCCCAGACGAATGGGAATGCGAGGAGCAAGGAGAATATTGTGCCGATGAAAAACCAGACAAAACGGATTGCTCGATGATCGAGGCACTGAAATAGTGATGATTAATTGATGAAATGGGGGAGGTCAAAAATCACCGCGTAACAATTTGCGGCGTTTGATACGATTCGTGAGACACATGCTGATGGTGAAGTTTCGGGGTTGTCAAAGTATGGGATTGGTTTGTGGAGGAGTTCGTTTAGGATCGATACCTAAAATTGAATATAGGTATACTGTACCATACCACTTTTTGATCTACCTTAACATCATTCAATATATCACTAGCGATCCATCCACACAAGTACATCAGCAAAGTTTGTAAAAACCAAAACAACAATCCAGCAAATGTCTGTTCAGCCAATGTGATCCAATTCCAACTCATATAATCCTCCTTTTTCATCTTCAAAAAAATCAAAATTATTCAAAACTTACCGTATTTCCTCGAATAGAGCTGCACTGCAGACTCTGTCGGAGAATGATCATATCTCAGAATCTAGTACAGTTATCAAAAAGTTGTCAACAGCAAACTTGTAGCTGAAGTTTTGATCTACAAATTTGCAGTTGACCACTTTTTGATAACTCTTCTAGATTTCAAGATATGAGCATTATACGGCAGCGTTTACAGTGCCGCTCTATTCGAGGAAATACGGTATCTAACACCTACTTGAAGTGTATTGAAAGCGAATGACATTCCCAATCCATACGAGCACAATTCAATGGCTCGCGGGAATGATAGTGATATGATAAGAGCCAACATCTTCGGATGTTTGGGTAGATACTCAAAAAGTTTTAGAATTCCGGAGAAGGATATTTTCTGGTTCGCAAAATTTGAAACACTTATTGGTCCGACATCATGATCCTGTCGAGTTGGTAGACTTCGCTCACATACTTCAACACTTCTGAAATTCCACACTCTTGGGTATATACTATATATGGATCCTACGTATTCTTCATCTTCGCCGCATTCCTCTTCTCCGCCTCTCGTTCCCAATCTTTTTTCGAGCTCTGCTCAACTTCCTGACTTTTCGCCAGTTTCGAATATATACCACCTAATGCTATCAATTCATCATGTGTTCCCATTTCCTTCGCCTTTCCATGATCCAAAACATATATTCTATCAACATTCTTCAAACCACTTAATCTATGAGCAATTATTATAGTTGATCGACCAATTGATGCTCGCGCAAGGGCGACCTGCAACAAAAATATTTGTTATTCACTAGTCAGTATGGAGTTTGATTGATAACATCAATTTGCAGATGATCAAAAAGTACGAAATGTTGCCTATTATTTGCACACCTACCGTAATCTAATTGTCACCTCAGACACATAACTCTAAAGTCCAAAACTCACATTAACAATTTGCTCATTGTGTGAGTCGAGTGCGCTGGTCGCCTCATCTAACAACAAAATTGATGGTGATGTCACCAGTGCTCGACTGATACATATTCGTTGTTTTTGACCTCCCGACAATTGCACACCACCTGGACCCAATATTGTCTCAAATCCATTATCCATCTTATCAATAAAGTCACTAGCATTTGCCAAATCTGCCGAGCTCCGAATCTGGTCCATCTCAACATTCCTTCCCAGTCGAATATTCTCTGTGATCGTGCCATCAAACAATTTCGGCTCCTGCTGTACTATCCCAATTTGTTGACGCAAACTTTGAGAATCTATCATATCAATATTTTTTCCATCTATCAATATCTCTCCCTCGGTTGCTCTATACATTTTAGTAAGTAGGCCAATCTGAAATAGCTGTTGACTGAGTATCAAACGTATACCAACTTACAGAGGTAGATTTACCACATCCACTAGTTCCAACCAATGCAATTGTCTGACCAGGAAGTACTTCAAATGATAATCCTTGCAGAACTTCCTTATCCCGACTGGCATATTTGAACCTAACATTATTGAACACAATATGCCCAGTGATATCAGTCAATTTTTGCTCCTTCTCTTTTTCGATCACTTGTGGAGCCTACAATATCAGTTTTGTCAAATTTCAAAAGGGACGAAAACCTACCATATGTATAAAGTTGGTGAGAAGTTCAAAAGATTGGGTCGCAAGTTTCAGCGAGTTCAGATGTGGGCCGAGTAGCCCCAAGAAGTATCCAGTGACACAGACTGTATTCACAATTAGGATAACATCTCCAGCATGGACAATATCTTCCTCGAAGTAGAAGCGGCAACCGAAACTGAAAATAAGATATTGGTGATCAGGCTGATAAGGCTGATATTACAATAGTGATAAACCAGTGATAAAGTAGATCACAAATAGTGATAATCCATCAAAAAATCCAAACCAGAATGTTGATTTGTTGTAGAGGATTTTGATGTCTTCATTGATTCTTTTGAGCTTCTGAAAGTCAATTAGTATTTTCAGTGACTTTCAGAAAATTTACATCTGTCATAAATTCTTGACCATTACAGGCTTGAACAGTTCGAACATTGAGAATAGCTTCTTCGATGATGGAATGTGATTGACCGGATAGTTGGACAAGCTCGTCGTTGGCGGATTCATTGCTCTGAAATTTCAGACTTTTAGCTTTTCAGATTTGTCTGAAATTGTTCCCAGATTCTTCATGTAAAAAGCAGGTCATTTGAAACTAAAAACGCGTCAGCAGTCACTTGCGCTTTTGAGGTGACGCCTTTCGCGTTTTTTCCCAAATCAAGTTACCGTGTTTCCTGAGCGCCATATCTTGGAATCTAGAAGAGCTATCAAAAAGTGGTCAACTGCAAGTTTGTAGATCAAAACATCAGCTACAAGTTTGCTGTTGACAACTTTTTGATAGCTCTTTTAGATTTTGAGATATGATCATTATCCGGCAGCACCACTCTATTCGGGGAAATACGATACGCACTTAAAACGCGCCAGCATCTAAGCTGGCGCATTTCGTGCCAATATTTAAAATTCAAATTACTTCCCACTTTCCACTTTCCACTTTTCACAAAACAATTGTAATCATCCAACTACATAATGTAGCCCACCCCACGTGTTTCAAAACTGGAATCAAAGTTCAGTTCAACCTTGAGTGTGTGTTGTAATTTTACAATTATTAATTCATCATATCATATGTTTTTCGAAAACAACCAAAAAAACTTGCCTTCGACAGAAAGTGTAGAACAAACGCGGAAATAGGACCCATTGTGAAGGTGATGAATGTCAATCGCCAGTCGATAAATGCACATGCAATGATAGAAGATGTGAACATGGCGAATCCCCGGACCAACATGCATAGTTTGTTGCCCAAGCCGTCTGATATGATCTCAGTGTTTCTGAAATTTCACTACTAGGCTGAGTTTCAAATGTATCAACTTACTCGGACAATTGACAAGTGATACTACCAGCGGAGTTTGCATCAATCCAACTGGCTTCCTGTCTCAATACCGCACTCATAAATTCCTTCCTCAACTTATCGATAGTCCTCCTCGTTCCAATTTGTATACATATTCCTTGTATCAATGCCAATATCAATATCACGAAACCACTTCCGATTCCACAGTATATATACTGTAGAACTGCATCCAAAAACTTCTCATCGCCTACTGTAGTTCCATTCGTGAGATATAGATCAGTGATCCATCCACCGAGTAGTAACACGATCGGTTGGACGATACCCCCACAAAGTGCACAAATCACCGCCGTTATCAAATATGCTAAATCAATGGTCGATGCGAAGTTCATCTATCATGGAAAATGTGGAATGTGTCAGCGACAAATGTATCGGTGAATATTACTCACCATGTTCATCACTGATATCCACATACATTTTCGCGTCTTCTTCTCGTTTTCCATTTTTTGATCGTCAGCTATGCAGATTTTCCAAAACCATTGCATAGCGCTTTGGGGAGAGCGGTCCTGGAAATGAGGAAATGATTCGGTATCAAAGTGGCGGATCTATAGATCTAGGTGTAACAACCTAGAGATAGATAAGTAAAATATGAGATATATTAATATATATGAATCATAAATGCGATGTATGAACCCTATGAATTTACAAATCTCGGAATTTGGCTGTCTACGAATCTGTGAATCTATGAATATGCAGCATAGAACCTGAAGGTCTATGGATAGAACTCGACGATCTATGAATCTATGAATCTATGAATCTATGAATCTATGAATCTATGAATCTATGAATCTATGAATCTATGAATCTATGAATCTATGAATCTATGAATCTATGAATCTATGAATCTATGAATCTATGAATCTATGAATCTATGAATCTATGAATCTATGAATCTATGAATCTATGAAATTATGAATCTATGAATCTATGAACTTATGAATCTGTGAATCTATGAATCTATGAAGCAAGAAGTCTATGGATCTCAGGATCTAGGCACTCTGGGTGGTATGGATAATGAGAATCAAGATCTAAGAAGCTGAAACTAGAAGTCTATAAAGTCAGAAAGCACAGAATCAAAGCAATTAGAAAAAGACAAATTTCGAACTTTTGATTCGTCCTCTCTCACGAAACACGGTTATGTGTGTTGAAAGTGAAACATGAAAACATGTGAACAAAAAACTGATAACCCCTGCGCCGTGAAATTTTTTGTCTCTCTGTCTGAAATGCCTCTCCATATTTGGTACGCTTACTTTTCTTGGACAAAAATTTTGCGCCCCTCGAAAGTTTGATAATTCAGTTTTGTGTTGAAGCAAAAAATAATAGGTTTGAAATTCAAGTATCAGTTGACTGTTCAAGATTAATTTACCAAAACACACAAGGAAGAAATTGTCAAAGTTCGTCTTTGATGCCAAATGTTTCTGGAGGATTATGTTTTATAGTTTGAAATAGTAGTCTATGTTTTCAGACAAATATGAAAAGTAGAGGTCATATTCAAATTTCATGTCACTCCCAAACTTTTTTCGACCATATTTTATAGTTTATTCCAAAAATCATCATATTCAAATTTGCCCAAATTTTCGCACTTTTTGATCGAAGTTTTCTGATCATCGGAGAAAAATTGTGCCAAATTCCAAATTCCAAACTAATTGCATCAAATAATTAATCAGTTTTTGTTTGGAATTCAACGTTTGTAGGTCGAAGTCGAAGTTCATAGTAAATATTTTCATATCATGAACTCAAAGGTCAAAATCTATGAATCTATGAATCTATGAATCTATGAATCTATGAATCTATGAATCTATGAATCTATGAATCTATGAATCTATGAATCTATGAATCTATGAATCTATGAATCTATGAATCTATGAACCTATGAATCTATGAATCTATGATTCTATGAATCTATGAATCTATGAATCTATGGATCTATGAATCTATGGATCTATGAATCTATGGATCATAGAATTCGGGAATCTATGATTCTATGAATCAATTTTTTTTGTTTCTGAACTCAAAGGTCTAAAATTCCAGCCAAACACAAACTTCCTTGCAACAAAAAATTCGCCTTCCTTATAATTTCTGCAATTAACCAACAAAAATATTCCAACCCCCGAAAAATGCTATAAAAATTACAATAATGTATGTACGTCATTCGTCATTGATCTTTTTTCATCACTCAACACAAAACCCTCTAAACAAAAAAAACAATTGGGTGTGGAATCAAAGTTCTGTAAGACAAATGTTTGTCTATAATTCTATGATTTCTTATGCGTTTGATTTCCGATTGTTAAATATTTATGTTTGCAAATAATTATCAACATTATATCAACATCAACATTATAAATGAGAAACACAAAAAGTTGGAGATATTTGGTGCAAAACTTGTGGTGGTTTGAACTGTACTTCCTACTGTAGGTGTTGGTCCGGTTCCTACTGTAGCGGGTACTGTAATTCGTACTGTAGGTGTTGGACCAGTTCCTACTGTAGTTGGTGGGTTAGTTGGGAGTGTTGGAGCAGCTGAAAAACAGTTATTTTCATTATCAGATGTTGATGGTACTACTTGATTGTACTGTGCTTAGGGATACTGTAGTTGGTGCACTAGTGGTAGATACAGTAGTAGATACAGTACCTGTAGTAGTTACTACTGTAGTAGTAGATACAGTACTCTTTGGAGTGCTCGTGGTTACTGTAGTCGTGATAGGTACCGTGGTAGGTACTGTGCTCGTGGCTACATTACTAGATACAGTAGTTGAAGCTACGGTACTCAATCTCACAGTACCTTTCGATGTGCTAGCGAGTACCGTAGTAGGTACTGTAACTATGGTTGGAATACTTGTGGTGACTACTGTAGTTGTAACTGGTGCATTCGTCCCAGCCGTGCTAGTGGTCTTATCAGTGCTATCAGACGGTGCAGGTGCTACAGTACACTAATGATTACAGTAATACAACCAAAACTCACAATTTCTCTGAACAGCATAATCCACACGAACACCACTTGAAAAGTCTCGACCTGTCTGGAATTTGACATAAATTGCATCACCCAAAAATGTGAATGATTCTTGTGTTGGTGGGTGAGTGTAATCATAGCTGAAAAGTGTTAGATAAGTTTTTGGCCGAGTATCAAGCAACTTACAATTGAGTCGCCACAACTTGATCAGAACTGTATATAGTCGTTGTCAAGTTGATCCATGAACTTCTGATATCAGCGTAGGATACTCGATAGGTGAAATACATCTGAACTGCTGGCAGATTTGGATCTAAAAGTGGTTGATATAATACATATATTGGTAAAGCTCACTTTTAGGAACTGACAACTTCTCCTCAAAACTTTGAAAATAGCTTGGCACCGCCACAACAGCAGATGCCAAAAATCCACTTCTTCCATCATATATATCACTGAATCTGGCTTCATTCACATTTCTAGTCAAGTCTAGAATCGCTCGATCGTTATCCAACACATATTGCTTGATAGTGTATTTATACTCTGCTGGCAATTTATTTTGATAATTTGTATAACTGAAATTCCAATTTGTTTCAAACTTTCAACTCAAAACCAACTTGTAGCTCTCAATCAAGTTCTTATCACTGATACCACCTTGATAAACTTTCAAAGTGGAATTCCTTTCCAATGATGCATCCTTGATATATTCACTTCCACTATATACTGTAACAATTGCAGATGGTCCATAGTACGCATTCAAGATGACTCGACAGATATCAGTAGTATCCGGACAATTCCATCCCCGATAATTGTTCAAAAACGAGACAGATGTATAATCTTGCACCATAAATGCAGTGTAGTTGATCGAGTTTGATAAGTCAAATGTGTATATTGACATGTTCTGATTTGTTGAAGTAATGAACCCACTACCCGCACTGAAGACGGTGTAGAGACTTCCGAGCCAATTCGCGGATACATCGTTTCCATCAAGGATCACAGATTTGCGGAGAAGGTACTCATCAGTCGGTTTGATTGTGTTGAATGCAACTAGGGATGTTTTCGTATCAGCCGAGAATGTTAGCAGGTAATCGAGTGGTAGGGAAAATTGAGGATCTTGATTTTTGGTCAACTTGTAGGCAATTGGAGTTCCGACGGCGACTGAAAATAGAAATTATTTTATTAGTTGACCATAAAATTTTCATATTTCCGTGTTTACATAGAGTTCAAAAGACCAATATTTTTTGAGTCGTATGATTTTTTTTTGAGTCATGATATTTGACCAGAAAATTTGCAAGTATACCGGCCAAAAGTTCAAAATGTTCATGTAAATCAATTATCAGAATGTTTTGAACTTTTGATATTTTTTCCATAAAAAGCATGATAGTGCCTATATATTGAATGTAAACAATGACACATCTGAATCATTTTTTTTTCAATTATAGCAGGGAAACATGATCATAGATCAAAAGTTCAGGTCCAAAATGGAACAACTCCCAAAAATAATCATCAAATATTATATTGGTAATAATCTCTTGACCACAAAAAATGTGACCAGCCAATCATTTGATATTTCACACCTTGATTCTCCACTTCACATGAGCCAGGTCATTATCATACAATTCCAGGACATTGACATTTTTCCTACGATGATAATTATGATAAGGCACTAGAATGTAGGTGAGTTGGAAAAAAAGAATCAAAATATTAAACTAAATGTTTGGCGTGAACTGATTTTGATGGAAGTTGATAGAATGAGAATGGTTATTGACAAAAAAAGATGAGATCAAAATCTCTTGCGTTGATACTGATCCTAGTTGGATCAGTTGTGGCGGTCGATCAGTTTCGTTTCGTCTACAACTTCAAATGTACGTGGAAGGGACGGGAGAAGTGGAGTTATCGAGTGCAATTCTTGGAGTCCAATTTCATGTGAGCTTTGTTACCTTGTATCTCGGAATCTGATACAATTATCAAAAAGTGGTCAACAGCAATCTTGTAGAGAAAGTTTTGATCTACAAATTTGCAGTTGACCACTTTTTTACAGCTCTTCAAGATTCCGAGATATTCGAGACTCAAGTTTAGCCATATACTTTCAGCCTAAGTGACAGTGAAACCACACAAGTGTACTTTGGAAAAGCGCGACCTGGCGAGGCGACTGGTGTGATGACTGGCTCACAGAATGGCGACGGTTTCAGCAGCTGGTATGAGCCATATGTCGAGATTTGGCATGATTGTACCGAATACCAAACTGAGCAGTATGTGAGAGGGTACTTTGAGAATAGTCAAGTTGGAAAGTGAGTAAAGGTTTTTGATGTGTAAAAGAGAAGAACTTTAGAAATGCAAACTACAAATTCACAATGGATCTGACTGATCAGCAAGGAGATCGGAATATTGTCGCAAAATTCAAAACGTCTTTAGAACCATTCGATGATGAAATCATCGAAGATGTTGAATAATTGAGAAACGAAAGTCACTTGAAAGAATCAAAATAAAGAGATTGATATTGTAGATTGTTTATGATTTAACTACCGTATTTCCTCGAATAGAACTCTGTCGGAGAACGTTAATATCTCGGGATCTAGTACAGTTATCAAAAAGTTGTCAACAGCAACCTTGTAGCTGAAGTTTTGATCTACAAATTTGCAGTTGACCACTTTTTGATAGCTCTTCTAGATTTCGAGATATGAGCATTATATGGCAGCGTTTGCAGTGCCGCTATATTCGAGCAAATACGTCACCTTTCGATCTTTGATTCAGATACCGTATCCTAATTCGTTTTGAGAAATTCCCATGCAGAAAAATATGAAACTTTGATATTTTTCTAACCGCCTCTACTGTTAAAAAGCGCCCCAAATGTCTTCTCTCTTTCATTTCAACATGAAAATCTCGATAATATTCTTACTATTCCTCGGATCCGTCCTTGCTCAATATACCTCGGACCACCTTCGTTTCGCGTACAAGTTCACTTGCAATGTCAAAGGATTAGATAAGTGGAATTATCAATTCGAATTCAAGGAGAAGACGTCAGGAAATAGAGCGATCTCGGCACTTATTCAAGGCGAAGCACAACCTGGTGAGATATCTGGTGTAGAACTGTGTATCGTTCGTCGATCCAACACACAACACGAGCCGTTCCTCTCGATCAATCATAATTGCACGGATGATTCCCGAACCAACCATGTTAATGCCTACTTTGTGCCTTTTAAGATTGGAACGTAGGTGGATATTCAGGATAACTGATACGAAAGAACAATTTTCAGGAATGGAAACTACCAAGTGGAATATGATCTAACGAACAAGGCTGGAGACTACCAAAAGATCCGAGCGGATTTCAAGACGGATTTGGAGCCATTCGACGAGGAAGTTTTGCCTGCATAATTTCGTGTTGTTTTGATCTGATAAATTCATTCATGGCATACCATTCTTTCCTGATATTGTTTCGAAACGATAAAAAAACTAGAAGATTTATCATGTCTAGACCTAATCTATGCCACAATTCACATGGTGCAGATATCAGAAAGAGCAGAACACCCGAAAATCGTTATGAAGGACTTGCTGATCCTAGATTTGATTGGAAAAGATATGATTAGGTCCTGAAAGTTAGTTGTACTACAATTTTGGAGTTATGGAGAGATTTTGATCTCATCTTTCTTGTCGCATGTGCTAGTTGAAAAATGATACATAAAAATTTGATGGATTGGTTTTTTGATTCAAATAATCCTAACCTATCCCATAACTTAAAAATAATGAAAAATTGGGTTGTCTGAAACTATCATATATGAATCGCGTATCTGGAAATGTCGTGATTCCGGTTTCTGGAGTTGAAGAATTTTTTCGAACATAGAATGAAAGTAGTTATAGGAAATCTAGAAAATGGACAAGATACTGCTATACCTATCCTTAGTTTTCAGTCAAAGGATTTCGTTAGTAAATGAGTAGTAGATACTGGGGTAGTTACTACTGTAGTTGTAGATACAGTACTTTTTAGTATCTGAGAGTTGGAATCAGATAATGGGACTTCGAATATTCGAAATTCGGACTTGTCGACAAGTTGTGTTTTTAAAGATCCTGATATCCTTAATTCCAGAACTGAACATCTCAGAAGATCAAGAATCGTGGCGTTCCGATCTTTGATCAAAACTACCGTACCCTGATTCGATTTGGGCAATTCCCATACCGAAAAATATGACCATCTCTCCTTTTTCTTTCCCCCAAATTGTTTAAATAGGCATCGAATCGGGCCATTCCGCCATATCAACATGAGAGCTCCCTTCATCATCCTGTTGTTGGTTGTATCGGCATGCGGATTGGCGGATCGTCTTCGTTTCTCCTATACATTGCTTTGCAATAGTGTAGAGATCAAATGGTGGAAGTTGTCACTTCAGTTCAAGGAATATAGCAATCGAGGATGGAAGGATTTATCCAACAAATTGGAAAACGAAGCAGCAGCTCCTGGCAAAATTTCTGGTGTCGTTGATACGGATCAAAGTGGTGTTGATACTCATCACAATATCTACATGGATATTACACATAACTGCACGGAAGATGGTCGGACTAATTCACTTCAAGCCTACTTCAAGCGTTTCCCAAAGGGAACGTAAGTAATCCAAAAAATAGAAACATAGAATGATCGGATATTTTAAGAGATGGCAACTTCTTGTACAGTTATGATGTGACAAACAAGGCGGGAACATATTACAATATCACGGCTCAATTCCAAACGGATATCACACCATTTGAAAGTGAAGTGTACCCGAACTAATTTCAATTTTTCTTGTGGATTGGAATAAATTTTTATCATGGCATTTTGTTTTTTTATCTTTGTTGAAACAAAATTGGCGATCCGGGCCATGAAGGTTTGAATATTGGCCAAATGTGGATCAACACAAAAAATGTGAACGAATCTTCGGAAAACTGGTGGATCTAGGAATTTCAGCTTCAGAAATTTCTGATCCGAGTTTTCACGAAACATGAAATCTTCCGGATCGAGGCTTTGAAGGATCTGGAAAAATTTACTAGCTTTATAAATTCCAAAAACTGATTTGTTCGGAAAATTATCAGATCCAGAAATTTCAGCTTCAGAAGTTTCTGATCCGAAAGTTTTCATGAAACATGAAAACTTTCGGATCGAGGCTTTGAAGGATCGGGAAAAAATGAAATAGCCTTATATATCTGGAAAATTCGTTATTTCTGAAAGTCTCCATATCCAGAAATTTTAGTTTCAGAATATCCTGATTCTAGTATTCATGAAAAATGAAAATTTCCGAATCGAGGCTTTGAAGGATCAGCAAAAATAAAATATCTCTATGAATCTGGAGAATTTGAAAGTTCTGAAAATTATCACATCCAGAAATTTCAGCTTCAGTATATTCTGATCCTGTTTTTCATGAAACATGAAAACTTCCAGATCGAGGTTTTGAAGGATCGGGAAATTGCAATAGCTCTATGAATCTGGAAATTTTTTAGATCTGAAAATTATCGGATCCAGAAATTACAGCCTCAGAATTTGCAGATTCAATCCGTTATGAACCTAAGAAATTACATCCTGCAATCCAACAAAATATCTTGTTTTCAACCTAGGATCCTCTGATCCTTCTCCATCTCCTACAGTAACATAATTCGATTAGTGAACTTCTCATGCCAAAAAATATGAATCCCTCATATTTTTCTTCCCAAATTCTACATAAATACACCTCCATCTCCCCTTATTCTTCATTTCGAAATGAAATCTTCCCTCATATTCCTTCTCCTCGTCGGATCATCTCTAGCCTTGGATCGTTTCCGATTCGCCTACACCTTCAAGTGTGACCTGAAGGATAGGGAGAAATGGAACTATCGGGTTGAGTTCTGGGAGTGGGATAATCTGTGAGTTTTCGGATTTTGTGAAATCAAAAAAGTCCTTGATTCAGTCAAGATGATCAAATAACCACTGTGGAATATGGAACAGCACCACCTGGATCAGCATCTGGAGTAGTCTTTGGAACTCAAGATGGCGATGCAAGTCCTTCATACGAGCCGTATATGATCGTATATCATGATTGCACGGATGATGGACATGAGGCATATATATGGGCATCGTTGAAGTATTCAAGAGTTGGATGGCATTCAAACTACAAATTCACAATGGACTTGACCAACAAACATGGCACATTTTACGACATTGGTGCGGAGTTTAAGACCACTTTGGAGCCATTCCCAGATGAAATTGTTGCTGCGTAATTTTCTTGGAATAAATTTTTCAAAGTTGCAAAATTTTCTCGTGACATCCTATCAAAAAGTTTCATACAAAATAAAGTCATTCCAAAAATGAAGAACCTGATAATCGTCGTGCTCGTCTGTCAAATCACCCTATCCACGTGTGAGATCAAAGACAACTTCCTATTCGATTTCCCAGTGACATGTCGGATTCCGAATCGTAGTTGGAGTTATAAGATTTTCATCAAGGAGGTCTCACAAGAATTGTGAGTTTTTTACTTTTTGATCCATATATATGCTCCATTATCTTAGAAATCGTTTCGTATATCTACATGATCAATACACCGGCTACGCTCAAAATGGCGGCTCACTCCATCTCAAATTGGAGGCGGAGTATCCGTGGATGAAGCCTCCGACTCACAAGACAATGATCGAAATGTGGCATAGTTGTACATCTGATGGATCAACTGCCTATACAAATATCTACTTTCCTGATCTTCCAGTCAATCGGTAGGATCAAAAGATTGATAAAAAATGATACCTATATTTAGGGAATGGTATCACATTTATTTTGTATTGGATATCACAAATCGGTCCGGCGAGGAGCGGAATTATCCGATGAGCATCGCCTATCAACCATGGAAATAGTGATGATTAACTTGATTGATTTTTACTTGGGATAAAGTTTTGATTTGTTGACACTCCAAAATATCCACACAAAAAAGTTGTCCAAAAAGTCTGCGCGTCAAATCTACAGTAACCCAACATTTCCCGCAAGATTCTTCGGCTATAAAATTCCAGCCGATTTCAGACAAAAGTTTGCGCGTCAAATGTGATGCATCAATTTTGCCAACGTGTCTATTTGAATCAATTTGGGTGTTTCCCATGCAGAAAAATATCAGAAATGCATACTTTCCCAGAATCTACAGTAACCCAAAAGTTCCCAAATTCGATTAGGGAAGCTCTCTCTATATAAACCCCTCGATTTTCGTTCATTTCAACAACAAATCATGCATTTGTTCCCTCTTCTCCTGGTATTGATCCAAATATCCGTATCCACTGCTGCTATCAAGGATAACTTCCTATTCGCAATGGAAATGACATGCCAAATCAACAAAACATGGGAGTACGACGTGATCTTTCGTGAGGAAGATTGGTTTCAGGCGCCTGATGACATCGGTACCCAGCAAATTGGTGCAACATCATCTAAAGTGGCGAGAGTTCATGTGACAGGAGTATTGATTGGTGATTTTGGTTGGCATTATGAGCCTTATGTTGTTATAAATCATACTTGCACTCATAACAATAAGATGATTGTAATTATTGCTTGGCTTCCTAAAGTACCGATTGACAAGTGAGAGGATTTACTTAAAATATTGATGACTCTTTTATTTTCAGGAAATGGTACCAAGTTAAATTCTCAATCGATTTGACTGATCGTGAAGGGGCTATCAATCAAGCAACTCAGGTTAAATATCAACAATGGTTTGGATAATTATTTCTAGAAATAAACGATTGATTTGGCGAATGTTTTGAATATCACAAAGTTTCAGTCAACTCCATGAGAAAAGGAAAAGTCCGCAATTTCGCGTCAAATATGATGCACACTACTACAATAACCCAAAAGTTTCCTATAAAAACCTCAACCACAATGCATTCCAACACTAGTCATGCATTTGTTCCTCTTCTTCCTCGTGTTGACTCATATTTCCCTATCAATTGCAATCGAGGATCATTTCCTCCTCAAGTTCGACCTATACTGCGGTCTTCGGAAGAAATGGGCATACAACTTCATGTTTAGAGAATGGGATGATATTTTGTAAGTCTTACTAGGTGATACAAACAAATATTCATCAAATTTTAGACACCCCGATGATGAGGCCAGTTCCCGATACCAAAACACAACTTCATCCCCTTCCGTAAACTTCGAAGTTGAAGGAAAACTGACTGACGACGCTGGATGTCATTATGAACCTTATCTCGAAATATATCACACTTGCACCCATGATAACAATGAAGTACTCCTTCTTGCCAGACTTCCGGTTGTACCGATTCAAAAGTTAGATACATTGACTATCTAAACCTAATCCTAAATTTCAGGGAGTGGTATCTAATATCATTCTCATTGGATGTGAGTAATCGGAAGGGAAGCATACCAAATCACCCGGCTAATGTTACATATGGGGAAAAATGGTGAATCAATTGATAAATGAATCTCTTCAAACTGTTGACACTCCAAAATATTCACACAAAAAAAGTCGTCCAAAAATTCTGCATTTTTTCGTCAAATGTACAGTAACCCAAAATTTCCCAAATTCAATTAGTGAAATCTCTCCATATAAACCCCTTCATTCCTTATCATTCCATAACAAATCATGCATCTGTTCTCTCTCTTCCTACTGCTGATCCAGCTATCCGTATCCACTGCTGCTATCAAGGATAACTTCCTATTCACAGTGGATTTGAAATGTCAACTCAACAAACAATGGGTATACGACGTGCAGTTTCATGAAGAGGATTCTTGGTATGTTTCAGTGATGATTCACAAGACATCTAATCATCAGTTTTAGGAAGTGGAATGATAGCATCGGTAGCCGACAAATTGGTGTTTCGTCATCTACATCGAAAAGAGTTCAAGTTCAAGGAATATTGACGGATGATGCTGGACATCATTATGAGCCCTTTGTCGTTATACACCATACTTGCACCAATAACAACGGAAAAGTTAAGCTGGTCGCCCGACTTACTGAAGTTCCGATTGACAAGTGAGAGAACACACTTAAATTATTATGACTTACAATTCTCCGATTTTCAGAAAATGGTACCAGGTTACTTTCTCAATTGATTTGACTGAGCGTGAAGGTGCTATGAAACAAGCAGCTCAGATCGTAAATCAGAAATGGTGAAAATTATTTTTTGAAATAAATGATTGATTTGGCGAATGTGTTGAATATTTCATACCGTATTTTCTTGAATAGAACGGCACTGCAAACTCTGCCTAAGAATGATCGTATCTCGGAATCTAAAAGAGCTAGAAAAAAGTTGTCAACTACAAAATTGTAGATCATAACTTTTTCTACAAGATTGCTGTTGACAACTTTTTGATAACTGTACTAGATTCTGAGATATGATCGTTCTCCGACAGAGTTTGCACTGCCGTTCTATTCGAGGAAATACGGTATATGATTTTCAGTCAATTTGAGATAAAGTTTCTGAAACTCTTCTCAAATTTGTGAGTCAAATATGATTTGTTGTTATTTGTCAATAAATTACTTTGGCAAATAAGTTGCACATTCTTCGAAATATTCATATCAAAAAGTCTCTCAAAAGTCTGCATTTGCGCGTCAAATCTACAGTAACTCTAATTCAAAACGGGACTTTCTCATAGAAAAATATCAAAACAAATATTTTTCCTCTGAATCAAAAATCAAACGTCAGCTCTACAGTAACCCAAAAGTTCCCAAATTCGATTAGGGAAACTCCCTCTATATAAACCCCTCCATTTTCGTTCATTTCAACAACAAATCATGCGTTTGTTCCTTCTCTTCTTGATTCTCGCTCAAATATCCCTAACAACAGCCGGACCGGATCACTTCCTATTCAACTGGGAAATCGAATGCAAGCTTCAGAAGGAATGGGAATTCGATATGATTTTCAGAGAATGGGATGAAGAGATTTGGTAAGTTTTAGTTGATGATTTGAAAATCATATATCGATCAGGGGGGACGACTATATCGGCGAGCGGAAGAAGAGCTCAACTACAAATTCAAAGATAGTCTTCGAAACGCAAGGGACCATGACAGACGACGCCGGAAGACATTACGAACCTTATCTTGAGATATATCATACTTGCACAGTGGACAACTCAAAAAGATTGTTGAAGGCCAGGCTTCCGGTTGTTGAAATTCACCAGTAAGAAAATTCAAAAACCTTAATTATATTCACCTATCACTTTTAGGCAGTGGTACCACTTCACTTTCACTTTGGATGTGACTAACAAATATGGTCAAATAATGCATCATCCAGCACTTGTCACCTATGAACAATGGGGAAGAGGACGTTTTCACTTCTTTGATCGACTTTTTTGAAATTGAATAAATGATTCATCTGGCAAATTTCTAGAACACGATTTCACTCGATTTCAGACAAATGTTCGCGTGTCATCAATATACCGTATTTCCTCGAATAGAGCGGCACTACAAACTCTGCCGTATAATGATCATTTCTCGAAATCTAGAAGAGCTATCAAAAAGTAATCAACTGCAAATTTGTAGATCAAAACTTCAGCTACAAGCTTACTGTTGACAACTTTTTGATAACTATACTAGATTCTGAAATATGATCATTCTCCGACAGAGTTTGCAGTGCCGCTCTATTTGATGAAATACGGTATCAGTTGTGATTTATTGATTTTGCCAACGTGTTCATATAGATCGATTTAGGAATTTCCCATAGAAAAATATCAAAAATGTATATTTTCCCAGAATCTACAGTAACCCAAAAGTTCCCAAATTCGATTAGTGAAACCCTCTCTATATAAACCCCTCCATTTTCGTCCATTTCAACAACAAATCATGCGTTTGTTCCGTCTCTGCCTGGTATTCATTCAAATATCCTTGTCAACTGCTGGACCGGATCACTTCCTATTCAACTGGGAAATCGAATGCAAGATTCAGAAAGAATGGCACTTCGATATGGTTTTCAGAGAGTCGGTTCAGTGGCCTCAGTAAGTTTTGAAGAACTATTCAACAACCATCACTCATTTTTAGGGATAGCGATTATATCGGTGAGCGAAAGAAGAGCTCAACTACACATTCCAAAATAATCTTCGAAACGCAAGGGACCATGACAGATGACGCGGGGGGACATTACGAACCTTATCTCGAAATATATCATACTTGCCACCATGACAATCAGAAACGACTATTGAAAGCTTTTCTTCCAGCTGTTCCAATTCACAAGTGAGATGATTTTTAGACCTTAATTTTGATCTTAATAACCTATCATTTTCAGAGGATGGTATCATTTCACTTTCTCATTGGATGTGACCAACAGAGCAGGTGAAATACCGTATGTTGATGCTCTTTACACTTACGATCAATGGGGAAGATCTGGACGATTTCTTCGACTTCTTTTGAATTAAATAAATTATTCATCTGGCAAATTTCTCCCGCAGAACAAGTTATAAAATTTCAGTCGATTTCAGACAAAAGACAAAAGATTCATACAAAAAAGTTCTCCTAAAAATCCGAATTTTCGAGTCGAATCTACAGTAACCCAAAATATCCCAAACTCGATTGAGATTCTGAGCAAAATTCATCGGCTATAAAATTCCAGCCGATTTCCGACAAAAATTTGAGCGTCAACTGTGATATATTGATTCTGCCAACGTGTTCATATATTTCAATTCGGGAATTTCTCATGGAGGAAAATATCAAAAATATATATTTTCCCTGAATCTACAGTAACCCAAAAATTTCCAAATTCGATTAGGGCAACTCGGTCTATATAAACCCTCCATTTTCGTTCATTTCAACAACAATCATGCGTTTGTTTCTTCTCTTCCTGGTATTCATTCAAATATCCTTGACAACTGCTGGACCGGATCACTTCCTATTCAATTTCGAAGTCGAATGCAAGCTCCAGAAGGAATGGAAATTCGAAATGATTTTCAGAGAATGGGATGATCCTTGGCCTTGGTAAGTCTCGAATGATTTGTCAACAATCATCTCTTGACTCCAGGAATAGGGACGACTATGTCGGTCCGCAATATAAAAGCTCAACTACAAATTCCAAGATTGTCTTCGAAGCGCAAGGGATCATGACAGATGACGCCGGACAACATTACGAGCCTTATTTCGAGATATATCACACGTGCAATAATGAAAATACAAGAAAACTATTCACAGCTGAGCTTCCTGTTGTTCCGATTCACAAGTAAGGCAATTTGAAGACCTCAATCATATTGACCTGTCATTTTCAGAGAATGGTATCACTTTGCTTTCTCGTTGGATGTGACTAACAGAGAGGGTAATATCAAGAATCATCCAGCACTTGTCACTTATGAAAAATGGGGAACATCTAGACGATTCCACTTCTTTGATCGACTTCTTTTGAATTAAATAAACTATTCATCTGACAAGTTTCTCCCGCAGAACAAGTTGTAAAATTTCAGTCGATTTCAGACAAAAATGTGATATATTCATTTTGCCAACGTGTTCATATAATTCGATTCAGGAATTTCCCATAAGGCAAAATATCAAAAATGTATATTTCCCAGAATCTACAGTAACCCAAAAGTTCCCAAATTCGATTAGGGAAACTTCCTCTATATAAACTCTCCATTTTTGTTCATTCCAACAACAAAAAATGCGTTTGGTCCTTCTCTTCCTGATATTCACTCAAATATCTCTATCCACTGCGGTGGATCACTTCCTATTCAATTTTGACATCGAATGCAAGATCCAGAAGGAATGGTACTTCGACATGATATTTAGAGAATCGGATGAGTGGCCTTGGTAGTTTTAAATGTTGATTCAACAATCATCTCTTGATTTCAGGAATAAGGACGACTATGTCGGTCAGCAGATGAAGGGCTCAACGACACAATCCAAGATAACCTACCAAGCTATGGGAACCATGACTGATGACGCCGGACAACATTACGAACCGTATCTCGAGATATATCATACTTGCACCTATGACGGCTCACTAAAACTTTTGAAGGCCATGCTTCCTGTTGTTCGGATTCACAAGTAAGACGATTAGAAAATCTTGATCCAATGGCCCTATTATTTTTCAGAGGATGGTATCATTTCACATTCTCGTTGGATATAACTAACAAATATTATGAAATTAAGGATCATCCAGCTCTTGTCACTTATGAAAAATGGGGATGATCTGGACTTTTCTGAAATTGAATAAATAATTTATCTGGCATATTTCTAGAACACATTTTCAGTCGATTCTAGGCAAAAATGTGATGTATTGATTTTGCCAACGTGTTCATATATTTCGATTTTCCCATAAATAAAAATATCAAAAATGAATATTTTCCCATATTCTACAGTAACCCAAAAGTTCCCGAATTCGATTAGTGAAACTCTCTCTATATAAACCCTCCTTTCATTCATTTCAACAAAAATCATGCGTTTGTTCCTTCTCTTCCTGATATTCACTCAAATATCGGTATCAACTGCCTTCACGGATTTCTTCCTATTCACTTTCAATCTAGAATGCAAGATCCAAAAGGAATACAAATTCGACTTCGTGTTCAGAGAATCGGATTTTATCTGGTAGATTTAGATAGACGAAACACTGATAGGCTATCATTTGCAGGAAGATTAATGACTTTATCACTGATCGGGTCGAAAGCTCAACTTCATCCGCCATTAAATCGTTTGAAATTAGAGGTAGTCAAATTGGTGATGCTGGATATCATTATGAACCATATCTTGAACTTCATCACGATTGCACACAGACCGGTGAACGAGTCGAGCTGATTGTTGAATTTCCTGCGATTCCAATTGAGAAGTGAGAATCGTCTTAATCTTTTGTTCTCAACCCTTACAATTCCAGGGAATGGTACCACTACTCATTCTCGTTGGATTTGACTAACCACTGGGGAAAAGTGACGAACTATCCGGTCACGGTTGCACTCGAAAAATGGGACTAATCTTGTGTTTTCAATATTGATTGAATAAATTATTTATCTGGCAATTTGTCTCTATTTGAACACTTTGATTTGAAAAAAACTAAGACCTTTCGAGTTTCAGACAATGCAAGTTTCAGGTTGTATATCGCTCTCAAACTATCTATTTTGCTTTTGCGCGTCAAATATGATGCATTAATTGTGTCATAAAGTCTGCGATATTGCGTAACGTTTGATGCATCTACAGTAACCCAAAAGTTCCCAAATTCGATTAGGGAAACTCTTTCTATATAAACCCCTCCATTTCTGTTCATTTCAACAACAAACATGCGTTTGTTCCTTCTCTTCCTGGTATTCACTCAAATATCCTTATCAACTGCCTTCACGGATCATTTCCTATTCAGCTTTGAACTACGCTGCAATATCCAGAAAGAATGGAAATACGACATGGTATTCAGAGAAGATGATGGTTGGCTTCATCACGACATAGTCGGACCACGCTTACAAAACTCGACAACATTACCCAAGTTAACATTCGAAGTGGAAGGTGAAATGTATGGTGACGCTGGGTGGAGTTATGAACCTTATTTCGAAATATGGCACACTTGCACTAATGACAACAAAAACGTTCTGCTCAAATCATATCTTCCAACTGTTCTAATTGAAAAGTGAGAATATTTCCCAAATATTTTGATCTCAACTTTTACAATTTCAGGGAATGGTATCAAATCTTATTCAATTTGGATCTAACTGAACAGGGCGAAATACCATATCAAGAAGCAATCGTCCTAACTGGAAAATGGAAAAAGAATCGAAAACCTATATGAAATCGAATGAATAAATTATTTAACTAAATTGTTGATTTACATATAAAGTACAGTAGCAGAAAGCTTCAGTCAAGAAACAAATGAAAATAATTCAAAGATATATTCAGTTTTTTCTGGATTTTCCGCAAATTTTTTTCTCCATAAACTGATCTGGAGATCGGATTCTACTCGAAAAAGTATTGAGTTTTCATTAAAATCTGGGTACCACTAGAAAAAACGATCCCTGGTGAGAAAATATTTTATCTTGAATTCTCTATTTGCGTGTCAAAAATGATGCATCTACAGTAACCCAAAAGTTCCCAAATTCGACTAGGGAAACTTGGCATATAGACAATGCAAGTTTCAGGTTGTACATTGCTCTCAAACTATCTATTTTGCTTTGTGCGTCAAATATGATGCGTTGATTGTGTCATAATGTCTGCGATATTGCGTAACGTATGATGCATTTACAGTAACCAAAAGTTCCCAAATTCGATTAGTGAAACTCTCTCTATATAAACCCCTCCATTTTCGTTCATTTCAACAACAAATCATGCGTTTGTACCTTTTCTGCCTGGTATTGACTCAAATGTCACTATCAACTGCTTTCACGGATCATTTCCTATTCTCTATCGACTTTACTTGCCAACTAGGAAGAGAATGGACAGTCGATTTGACGATCATGGAAGCGGATACGTGGCCGTAAGTGTTTGAGTGATCAGTTTATACAAGAACTATCACTTCCAGCCTACGTGATGATAGAGCCAGTCATCAAATAGTCGCAACATCTACAAATTCCACAATGTGGTTCGAAGTACAAGGAACACTGTATGGGGATGCTGGATGGCACTATGAACCTTTCCTTCATATATATCACGATTGCAATGAATTATACTCTTTTGGTCAAACGCGTTGGGTCTCGGTGGCAGTTAATAGAGTTCCGATAGAAAAGTGAGCGCATAGTTTGAGTTTAAATACAAAATGTTGGTTTTCAGAGAATGGTACCATTACGATTGCTCGGTTGATTTGACTAATAGGGTGGCGAAAATGGAAGTTGGCTGTTCTGTGTCGTACGAAAATTGGGGAAAAACTCGTCAAGTTTATTGAAACTGAATAAAGTATTTATATTGCAATTCTTTATAAGGCAACACAAAATGATTTCAGCCAAAATTGTGAGATCTGAAATTTGGAACTCCCCAAATTTGTTAGATTTCTTCTCAGGAAATCAGAAGTTTTCCAAAAACTGAAAGTACAAATTCGTGTCAGTTTCTTAACTATCGTGAATGTCTGGAACTTCAGAATAGGCGAGTCTGTTCGAGTTTCAGACAAATCTTTCGTTTTAAATTCTCAATCTGCATTTGCGCGTCAAATACAATGCATCAATTCTGCCAGCGTGTTCTTTTAATTCTATTTGGGAACTTCCCATAGAAAAATATCAAAAGTGAATATTTTCCCAGAATCTACAGTAACCCAAAAGTTCCCAAATTCGATTCGGGAAACTCCCTCTATATAAACCCCTCCATTTTCATTCATTTCAACAACAAATCATGCGTTTGTTCCATATCTTCCTGTCATTGGCCCTAGTCGCCTCAACCATTGGTATCACGGATCACTACCTCTATACCTTCAAATTGATATGCGATATTCCAAAGAAGTGGTCCTACGACTTCATATTCCGGGAGCATGACCAATGGTAGATCATAATTCTAATTTTGATCTGTATCTATCTATTTCAGGCCACAACGTGGAGACTGCTCCAGTGAACGAATCAAGGGAAACATCACCGATCCAGTCAAGTTGTTCCAAGTTCCAGCAACATTATATGGCGATGCTGGATCGTATTATGAGCCTTATTTCAAGGTCCGTCATACTTGTAACGATCAAGATATAGAAAAATGGGTATTCTTATGGTTCGACGCTGATCCGACTGAGAAGTAAGATGATCTCAGTTTATGAAATAAGTATATTTGTATTTAGATTATGGTATCAAGTCTACTTCCAAGTCAATCTAACAAATCTCGAGGGACACTTCGAAAACTATCCAGCTCGTGTTGTTTTGGGACAAAAATGGAATTGATTTTTCTGATTGGTTTAATAAATTTGGCAAAGCGTGAACCACAAGATACGAAAAAAATATTATTTCGAAAAAATCTAGAATGACTATCCCAATATTTCTACTAATCACCACAATAATACTCGGATCACACGCCGATAACTTCCGATTCCAAGTTAACCTAACTTGCGATTATAAAGATCGTGAAGTATTCTCATTTAGTCTTCAAATCAAGGAAGAGGATATATTGTGAGTTATCCTAAAAACTAGAATAAACCTTAGGTTTAGTGTTGATGATGAAATATCACCAATAATCCATGGCCGTCAGCGAGTTGGGAATGTATCAATGCAATTTGATGGCTATCAAGATGGTGATGATTCAATAATGTATGAGCCATATTGTGTCATTTATCATGATTGCACAAAAGATCAAACTTCTGTGAGATTGAGGTTGACTTTTAAGCCTGTTCATACTTGGTTGTAAGTGTTTGACATAGGATATTTCAAAAAAGTCGATATCAGGGCATGGTACATGTACTCGTTCAATGTCAATCTAACTGACCATCATGGAGCCGAGGATCCTTATGAAGCGAAGGTAGAACGATATGATTGGTTTACAAAAAAGATGCATGATAAACATAGAAAGCCTAAATAAAGATTTTCTCTGAAGTACGGTAGCTGCAAATAAAATTCACGTTTTTTAACGTGGCATATATACTGAAAAAATGAAAGCATATCATTGTAAAAAAAATTTCGGAAAATGAAGTCGCTGATCCTCCTCCTCCTCCTCCTTCCCCTAATATTCTCCACCGTCAACGCTGAAGAATTCAAGTTCACAATCAATCTAACATGTTCATATGCGAATGAAATGAAAAACTTTACATATATGATTCAATTTCTACACGATGACGCATTCGCGGATGATGATATAACTCGAATAGTTATGAATACGGTATATACAAATCAAGTGATAGTCGAGGTGAATGGTAATCTAACTGATGATGGTAATCGATTCTATGAACCTTATGGTGTCATTTGGCATGATTGTGGTGAAGATAGGAAGTTGGCTCGATTGAGACTACATTTTGATCAAGTTCCAGTTGGAAGGTGATAAGGAATAGTGATAAGACAGAAATATAATATGATATTTCAGACAATTGTACATCTATGATCTTGATGTTGATATCACCGACAATTATGGAGTTATCAACTATTATCCAGTTTCTTTAAGACATTATGAATAAAACTTACATTGTTTCCACTCCATTTTGAAACTGAATTTTCCAACTTTTTCTGATACTTGCATTCGAACGGTGAATCCGGGTTTCATGAAATAGAATGGGTATCTATCGTCGTCAGCGATACTGAAATTATCGAAATAAATTCAAATCTAGGTAGACAAATTACTATTCTGATCTCCCATTTGAATACACAAAAGTGATTCCTGATTCAGAATCTGTATCCTTGAAGAAGGTGACAATGGCGTAGACACCAACAGGAATTTGAACAGTTATGAAACATTTTTGGTTTCCAGCATATTCAGCGGGAAGATTATTGTTTGCATCGGTCCAATCAGCCGGGAAAAATGAAGTATCGGAGCCATCCACTGGCACTGTTATTGTACTATTTCCATCACAAACTACAAAATCTTTAGTTAGATTATCAGGTTATCAGATTATCCGTACCATATGGAGCAGAAAAGGCGACAGAAAATAGGACAGAAATATAGAATAGTTGATGAATCATTTTTTATGGGCAGACAAAAAAATTGAAGAATATTTGGGGCATATTTATACAAGAGAGGGTATGGAACTGATAAGAGTTGATATGACGTGCGGAAACGCCCTTGGGGTGTTTCACGGAATTTTTTTGCACTGAAATAGTTGATTTGTAGCTTTTTTTGGTTTTGAGACAAAATGTCAGTGATTCATTTTGATGAATTTCCCAATTTTTTGGTTGATTGGTTGGAAAAAGTAGACAATAGTGATAACAATATCAGCAGCTGCATCAGCAAGTATCTCTCGAGCTTAATCAAGTGGAGCGAAAAACTCAATTTTGAACAAACGTGAAATTCACTTATGCTTATCAGTAATGTTGATCAGCCACGTAGAATATCAACGTAACCTTATCTCCCGACCGTATTCTTCATTGCGATTATATTCTATGAAGAAATAGAGAGTTGCACGGATATGAGTGACAACGCATTTTCAGTGAAGCAGAATGTAAGTCAAATCTACATATCATAGAAATACAATATTCATCTAGAATAAAAAGAGCAACCATACTCATAAGAAAGGTAGCAAAGCTGGTAAGAATGCTGAAAAACACCAAAGTAGCCGGCGACACACAAAGAAGAAGAAGAATGGAGAGACATCGGCTAGAAAGAAGAAGGAGAAGCCAGTGAAGAGTATGACTGATAAGGCGCTATCGACAAGAGATCCGGTGGCAAATCATAAACGGGGTAGCAATAAGCCATCAGTCATGTCGACATTGGGAACTACTTCGAAGGATGTCAGCGTTAATCACCCGCTTCAGAAGAAACCAAGTGGTGAGTTTTTCAAATATTTGATTTGAATCTATGAAGCTCATTCCAGAAAGTACCGTAGTCGAACCTGCTGCTCCAAAGAAATTGAACATCAAGACCCATGTGGTAGACGCCGCGGTCGTTGATAAGATTCTGTTGAAGTTGGCAAAAAAGCCGGAGACCCCGCAACCTGCAACTCCACCACCTCCACAGGATGCGAAATCATTGTTGGTGTTGGATCGTGTGGACAAGAAGAAGAAGAACAAAAGGTATTCGTACCAGGGAATCGGGAATGGTCCACTTGATGATGTCGACGATAGCTCGTTCTTCGGGTTGAAGGATCGGAAGAAGAAAGAGGAGAAGGGTGCGGAAGGGAAGAAGGAGGCGGAGAAATCGAAACCGAAGGAATCGCCATTAGAAAAGGAAGATAGTTATACTAGCTATCCAAAGATTGATGATGTGTTGAAAATGCCGGAGGAAAAGTGGAAGGATGATGGAGCAGAGTACCCGCGCTGGACAATGCCATATGAGCCATCTGAGGCTGATTTGAAAGATATTGAAGACACGCCACCAATTGGGATTGACGAGATCGAGAATTATCATGCCGGAAGAGCCAAGTTGGTTGTACCACCACAAATGGTTCTCACAGCTGAGCAATGGGCGTCAACAGCCACATTGGAGTCGCGGAACGACATTTTGTTCACCCCAAATATGGTGCACAGTAACACCCTGAGAAGTCTTATCAATGTATCAGGTAAATATTTCATTAAAAATTTCAAGTATATATGTCTATTTAAGTCGATACAAAAGAAGGGAAGGAGATAAAAGAGAAGAAGAAGAAAAAGAAGGTGGTGGTGGATGCGGTTGGAAAATCGACGGAACGCGTTAGAGAGACACAATCGGAGGAGTATGTGGTTGGATTCCTGCCAGTGGATCACACTAAACCATATATTTACACGAGAAGTGATCCGATCGGCAGTATCAAGAAATTGAAGGAGGCTGCTGGCAAGAAGGAAGGATGAAGTTAATCCTATGATTTTTTCGTATTCTCAAATGAAGTGTATTGAATGGAATTTTTGTACTTTGATACTTGAGAAAAAATTTATTATCTTCTGAATCTCAAATTCGCATTCCTGGCACCACTAACAACATATTGACGAATATAGCCACCAAATGTCATTGGTAGTCCCTTTCTCACACCATCCGAGTCGAATTGAGCCAACAAATTTGAGCTGCTGATTGTGCCATTGTAGATTGATAATGTGGCGTCCTAAAAATCTAATGATAGAAAAATAGTCGAGTAGATCAAAACCTCGCTGATCTTAGCATACAACAATGTTTCACTTGATTCATCAATAGTTGCAGAAATGACAACTTCAACTCCATATGATGCAATATTGACCTCACTTTTACCATTTGAATCGAATGATAATCCACGATAGTCTTTCGAGTATTCAATACCTATGTATATCAAAAAACGATATATTGAATTTTCAAAGAAAAAATACTTGAATAATCCTGAATAACTACAGTATCCTGACAACCAGCGACTGGAGCAAGGTTGACCAACGTGAGAGTTGTACCATGTGAGAATTTGAAGGTTGAGTATTTGGCTAGATATGCGAGGCTGGAAGTATTAGAATCATAGAAAAAGGTGGAGAATGAATATTCTTACGTTCCAACAAAATTGGCAGAAGTAGAGCTACCATCGAAAATCAGAGTAGATCGGAGTAATGCGATATTTGAAGAGTCTTGAGCTATTGGAACGATTGCAACATTTTTAGGGGCACTGATTACTGTAGGTGTGGCGAATATCAAAGTTGATTTAACTAGAATATCAGTAGAAGATACAGTAATACTTGATGATGTGGTCGGAACTGTAAATATACTATAAAGCATTCAAATCAAAATATACGACTTACTCAGACTCCATTCAACTTTGAAAGCGAAATTTGCGGTTGTATTGATATTCAGAAAAATCATGAATCTAGGGGCAACAAAGTAGTATGGAGTTCCATCATTCTTCTGAAAATCCTCAACTTCTCCAATCGAATCCATCAACTGGACAAATGATGTTGTATCCCTCATTGTTGAATAGACACTGAATCTGGCGAAATATCCGTTGGGAACCGTGACCATCCAATTGCAGGATTGTGCTGGATTCATTTCAGGGATAGTTGTTTGATTCTCATTCCATGTTGATGGATAGTAATATGGTGTATTTTGTCGGTTGACTACTGTGGATCCAGGACAACTGATTGGATTTGTAGTTGATACTATTGTCACAAACACTGACAGCAAAGTGAGTAGAATGCCCATTCCTGCAATATTACAGTATGACAGCTATATATGGAAAGAAATGTTGGAAATAGATAAAAAAGTTTTGAAGATGTGCGAAGAATAGTGTAGTGTTATGCAATTCGTTCATTTATACCAAAAAGTTCTGAGTTCTCAACGTGGTCTAGAATGTTAGATAAGTGATCTTTTAGTTGACCAAACTGATAACATTGGCTACAAACCTCACATTTATTTCTCGATAACTTTTTGGAACCATTGGTTATGATCATTTTTCTTGTTTTATGTTAGTCTTTTTGTATCGAACGTATTTTCAAACTGCATTCATTTTTTTCTTCGATGCTCGATCTTGTACAGGTTTCAGATCAACCAATGCCAAAATGTTTATTTGTTTTGCTTCAATAAATAATTGTACTGAAACCCTTCTGCAAAATTGAGGTTTAGGATCACTTTTGTTCAATCTCTAGATACATATTATTATTATCGAATCTAAAGACCTCTATCATCATTACCCAATCGATAATTGACCCTCGCTTATCATTTTAATCTGGATAATGCGGTAAACATCTGTCAAAATGTGTCATTTACAATCGAAATGTGTAAACACTGGTGCACCCACCTGTCGGTATCCCTACAGTATACTGATCTTATCTAAGGGCGGAGCCCACTGATACGCGCCTTTAGATTGACCTCTAATGCGCGCCTAAAAATGGGTATATAAGGACGCATCTTGATCCAAATTAATCAGTCTCACATATTCTGTGCTCAGCAATCGGTCGTCTCCGTTTGCTCTTCCTGCTACTCAACAACAACCTATCTACTGCAACAATGTCTGCTGACAACGCCTACTTCGCCGATCAATCCGAATCTGAGAGCTCTGCCTCTCCATCACCATACGTCTCTCCAATGTCGTCCAGAAGCTCAACACCATGCGACCCGCCACGAGAAGTCAACCACCAGTTAGTTATGTCTCCTGGATACACCGGAACGGATTCACCACTACGACCATATAGCTTCTGCTCCAGCTGTGGTCAAAATCCTAGCTTCAACTGCCCAATCCGGATAGAGGTGCTCGAGGCATTTCCAAGAGTATTGGAACCTTCTGACACCGAAGAAAGCGCATCCACTTGGTCTTCTCCGGAAATCGCAGTCAGCTATCAGATCAACCCCAACATTCACATGTGCATTGACAATCCAGTTATTCCACGAAGGAGTAGCGCTTGCAGACGACTAGACTTCTCAGCTCTGGTTGCCGATCCATCTCAACCATCAACATCATCTGGATCATCTGCTTTAACACCGGCTTCTACAAAGCGTCAAGCTAGCCGGGTCCACTCTCATTTGAAGAAGTCCAAATATTGAGTGACCAATTCAAAATGGGTCTCCAAAAGTGTATATATAATCCAAAAAAAACATTAAAACAATAAATCCAAAAATATTATTCTTTCTCCCCGGCCCATCTTTTTTCTGTTCCCCCCGTGATATTCAGTTTGCACATCCAGACATTTTCGAATGTTTGTACTGAATATCATTGTTCTACAATTGCTCACCTCCGCGTGGTGTAGAATGGGTTCTGGTTGATCTGGTATCTGATAATGCTATCACTGATAAAAGATAACATGTTAGATATCATCAACTTGCCAACGAGCAAACAATTCTTTTAAATCCTTATATTTCAATAAATTTAATTTTGTTTTATGATTATTCGCTTATCTAATAATGATATCATATCAATACCAAGAATGGGTAGCGCCCAAACCAAGGAAATGCTTCTTTCCGCAACTGATAACAATCGATTTGTGCTCGATGCAAAGTTTTATGTTAGATAACCAATTTTGGTCTTGAATTGGAATATCAAGAGTTCAGATCACAAAAAACGACGAAATGTTGACAATATTCAGGCGGTTGACGCCCTGTCTATCGCTATATAAACCTATCTTTGTTTAGGTTTCTTATCATTTACTAATGATGAGCATTTTCACATTTGTTCTTCTCTCGACTCTCGGCCTTCAAGCCTATTCGGCCCCATCTGGAAAGATTTGCGATGGCAATAGGGTTGTGAACTACCACCCAACTGGGTTTGTATTTCCATCGGGATGGTCGACGGATCAACCAGCTGCTGCCATCTATCCAGGACAAGATTGTAAATGGACAGTCCTTGTACCACAAGGAAAGTATGCCAAAGTGGAGGCGAAAGGATATATCGGAAATGGTCGAAATGCCATTGAAGCATTCTACGGATTTGATTATACTGATGCATCGCAAGAAGAGAATCTAGTACCATACTATCTCCCTGCCCCAAAGTTTGCTCTTCGTCTTTTTGCCGATGTCAACTCTACAGATACCTACTCTTTCAAGATCACTTGGTTTGATTGTGAGTTGCCTATATTCTACCAAGATTCAATCGACATATTTAGTACCAAAGATCACTGGAAATCTCTTCATTGGAAATAACGATGTAACAGTCAAGAATGCCAGTGAATTCCCATCCGCTACCGTAGTATCCGCAGATGGTGCCGTCTCAGTTGTGGTCATTCCAAACACTCCGGTCGATTTCAAGAAAATGAGATCCACATTGATCTTCGATGGTCCATCATTCAGTTCTAACTTCATGGGATCCATTTTCCCGATCGCGATGTCTGGTAGACAATTGTGGGGTGATTCGAAGAATATCACTATCATCAACTTGAATCCAACTTCTGGACCACAAGATCTTATCGTTTTGCAAGATTATAACAGTAAGCATCCTTGAAAATCCACTAGTGATAACAGGTGATAACTTGTAGATACCAAGAGCTTCAACAACTACGCCGGATTGGAATGTACAAATGGAAACTGTAACATGCATGCTTTTGCTCCAGGACGTGTTGCTTCGGCGTTCGTCTCTGCTTCAAATGCAAAGGATACGATCACGGGTGTTGATATGACAGTGGTAAGATATCCCATAATTTTTGCGAAAACTAATTGAACCCTTTAGGACTCCACATTCTGTATCTACAACGGTACAATCACACCAAAGAACTTGTTGGCCAACTACACCTCGGATACTCTCCCATCTGCCCTTCCATTGTCATTCCCTGGATTCATCAAGCAATATGTCTTCAGTATTCATAATGCTGCTATTAATATCACTAGAACCTAAAAACTTTTGATTTGTATTGAATGAAAGTGAATCGCATGTATCAATTGTGTTTTGATGATAGTTGGCTCACATGGAGAGGAGCACAACGTTCGGTGGGACATGGAAGCTTCCTAGCAACCTTATATTGCTAGAAAGTTGTTAATTCTATTAAAGTTAGTTGAGTGGATTTTCGAACCGTTTTGAGTATCTTTTTTGGTAAGTGATGCCTCGGGATACTGTAATAAGTCCGACACTTATCGCAAAACGAAGAAAATCGAAAATGTTTTATCTCCTGGAGTGTGACTTTTTGAAATTGTTTTGAGCATGTAATATCCTTTAATACAGTATTACCAACAACGACGAGAATCTTTGCACTGTATCGAAGTCACATGGAGAGCAGCAAGCTACAGTACTCCAGCCAGTGCAAATAATCACACTCTCGTCAATAACTTTGAGATGGTTTGATGGATTTCGTTGAAACAACACACAATTGTTCCTTTTTAGGTCTAGTTCAATATGTATGGACCACTTTTTCGATTATGTGCCTTGAAATTGAGATACTGTGGCTACAGTACCCCAGTCAGTGCAAATAATCACACTTTCCTCAATAACTTTGAGATGGCTCGATGGATTTCGTTGAAACAACACACAATTGTTTCTTTTTAGGTCTAGTTCAATATGTATGGACCACTTTTTCGATTATGTGCCTTGAAATTGAGATACTGTGGCTACAGTACCCCAGTCAGTGCAAATAATCACACTTTCCTCAATAACTTTGAGATGGCTCGATGGATTTTGGTCAAACAACACACAATCGTTCCTTTTCCAGCCAATTACAAAATGTATGGATCGCTTTTTCGGTTATGCACCTTTAAAAGTAGATACGGTAGCTACAGTACACCATACAGTTCAGTTTGATAATGTTTACTAGAATAATTTGATGAGTACTTTATGGATTTTGTTGGAATTTGATTGGATACTTTTTCAGAGAACGACAAACAAAAATTAACAAAAATTAAATTAAGCTCTTAGAGGGGAGATACTGTAGCTACAGTACACCATTCAGTTCAAAACATAACAGTTTCGTCAATAACTTCGAGATGACTCGATGAATTTCGTTGAAACAACACACAATTGTTTCTTTTTCATCTAATTATAACATGTATGAATCGTTTTTTCGACATTGTGCCTTGAAACTCAGATACGGTAGCCACATTACTCTTTTTACAGCGTCGGCGATGTCATTTTGTCATTTTTGGTATCAGATATCATTTTCGGTATCAGGAGGACCAGATACGTACCCCGCACTCCAAATCACATCATTTTACGAAAAAAATATTTTCGCAAATTTTTTGAAATTTCAAAAGATTTGCAGTCAGATATACCTTATATACCCTCACTGATCCGATCCTATCTCAGTCAATTTTGAAGATAGAGCGTCGGCAATGTCATTTTTGGAATCAGGAGGACCAGATACGTACCCCGCACCGCAAATCACATCATTTTACGAAAAAAAATTCTGCAAATTTTTTGAAATTTCAAAAAATTTGCAGTCTGATATAGCCTATATACCCTCACTCATCCGATGCTATCTAACTCAATTTTGAAGATACAGCGTCGGCGATGTCATTTTTGGAATCAGGAGGACCAGATACGTACCCCGCACCGCAAATCACTTAATTTATGAAAAAAAGATTTTTGCAAATTTTTTGAAATTTCAAAAAATTTGCAGTCTGATATAGCCTATATACCCTCACTCATCCGATGCTATCTAACTCAATTTTGAAGATACAGCGTCGGCGATGTTATTTTTGGAATCAGGAGAACCAGATACGTACCCCGCACCGCAAATCACATCATTTTACGAAAAAAATATTTTTGCAAATTTTTTGAAATTTCAAAAAATTTGCAGTCTGATATAGCCTATATACCCTCACTCATCCGATGCTATCTAACTCAATTTTGAAGATACAGCGTCGGCGATGTTATTTTTGGAATCAGGAGGACCAGATACGTACCCCGCACCGCAAATAACATCATTTTACGAAAAAAATATTTTTGCAAATTTTTTGAAATTTCAAAAAATTTGCAGTCTGATATAGCCTATATACCCTCACTCATCCGATGCTATCTAACTCAATTTTGAAGATAGAGCGTCGGCGATGTTATTTTTGGAATCAGGAGGACCAGATACGTACCCCGCACCGCAAATCACATCATTTTACGAAAAAAATATTTTTGCAAATTTTTTGAAATTTCAAAAAATTTGCAGTCTGATATAGCCTATATACCCTCACTCATCCGATGCTATCTAACTCAATTTTGAAGATAGAGCGTCGGCGATGTTATTTTTGGAATCAGGAGGACCAGATACGTACCCCGCACCGCAAATCACATCATTTTACGAAAAAAATATTTTTGCAAATTTTTTGAAATTTCAAAAAATTTGCAGTCTGACATAGCCTATATACCCTCACTCATCCGATGCTATCTAACTCAATTTTGAAGATAGAGCGTCGGCGATGTTATTTTTGGAATCAGGAGGACCAGATACGTACCCCGCACCGCAAATAACATCATTTTACGAAAAAAAAATTTCTGCAAGTTTTTGGGAACTCCTGAAAACTTGCAGTCTGATATAGCCTATATACCCTCACTCATCCGATGCTATCTAACTCAATTTTGAAGATAGAGCGTCGGCGATGTTATTTTTGGAATCAGGAGGACCAGATACGTACCCCGCACCGCAAATCACATCATTTTACGAAAAAAATATTTTTGCAAATTTTTTGAAATTTCAAAAAATTTGCAGTCTGATATAGCCTATATACCCTCACTCATCCGATGCTATCTAACTCAATTTTGAAGATACAGCGTCGGCGATGTTATTTTTGGAATCAGGAGGACCAGATACGTACCCCGCACCGCAAATCACATCATTTTACAAAAAAAATGATTTTGCAAATTTTTTGAAATTTCAAAAAATTTGCAGTCTGATATAGCCTATATACCCTCACTCATCCGATGCTATCTAACTCAATTTTGAAGATACAGCGTCGGCGATGTCATTTTTGGAATCAGGAGGACCAGATACGTACCCCGCACCGCAAATCACATCATTTTACAAAAAAAATGATTTTGCAAATTTTTTGAAATTTCAAAAAATTTGCAGTCTGATATAGCCTATATACCCTCACTCATCCGATGCTATCTAACTCAATTTTGAAGATAGAGCGTCGGCGATGTTATTTTTGGAATCAGGAGGACCAGATACGTACCCCGCACCGCAAATCACATCATTTTACAAAAAAAATGATTTTGCAAATTTTTTGAAATTTCAAAAAATTTGCAGTCTGATATAGCCTATATACCCTCACTCATCCGATGCTATCTAACTCAATTTTGAAGATACAGCGTCGGCGATGTTATTTTTGGAATCAGGAGGACCAGATACGTACCCCGCACCGCAAATCACATCATTTTACAAAAAAAATGATTTTGCAAATTTTTTGAAATTTCAAAAAATTTGCAGTCTGATATAGCCTATATACCCTCACTCATCCGATGCTATCTAACTCAATTTTGAAGATACAGCGTCGGCGATGTCATTTTTGGAATCAGGAGGACCAGATACGTACCCCGCACCGCAAATCACATCATTTTACAAAAAAAAATGATTTTGCAAATTTTTTGAAATTTCAAAAAATTTGCAGTCTGATATAGCCTTTATACCCTCACTCATCCGATGCTATCTAACTCAGTTTTGAAGATACAGCGTCGGCGATGTCATTTTTGGAATCAGGAGGACCAGATACGTACCCCGCACCGCAAATCACATCATTTTACAAAATAAAATGATTTTGCAAATTTTTTGAAATTTCAAAAAATTTGCAGTCTGATATAGCCTATATACCCTCACTCATCCGATGCTATCTAACTCAATTTTGAAGACACAGCAACGGCGATGTCATTTTTGGAATCAGGAGGACCAGATACGTACCCCGCACCGCAAATCACATCATTTTACGAAAAAAATATTTTTGCAAATTTTTTGAAATTTCAAAAATTTTGCAGTCTGATATAGCCTATATACCCTCACTCATCCGATGCTATCTAACTCAATTTTGAAGATACAGCGTCGGCGATGTCATTTTTGGAATCAGGAGGACCAGATACGTACCCCGCACCGCAAATCACATCATTTTACGAAAAAAATATTTTTGCAAATTTTTTGAAATTTCAAAAAATTTGCAGTCTGATATAGCCTATATACCCTCACTCATCCGATGCTATCTAACTCAATTTTGAAGATAGAGCGTCGGCGATGTTATTTTTGGAATCAGGAGGACCAGATACGTACCCCGCACCGCAAATCACATCATTTTACAAAAAAAATGATTTTGCAAATTTTTTGAAATTTCAAAAAATTTGCAGTCTGATATAGCCTATATACCCTCACTCATCCGATGCTATCTAACTCAATTTTGAAGATACAGCGTCGGCGATGTTATTTTTGGAATCAGGAGGACCAGATACGTACCCCGCACCGCAAATCACATCATTTTACAAAAAAAAATGATTTTGCAAATTTTTTGAAATTTCAAAAAATTTGCAGTCTGATATAGCCTATATACCCTCACTCATCCGATGCTATCTAACTCAATTTTGAAGATACAGCGTCGGCGATGTCATTTTTGGAATCAGGAGGACCAGATACGTACCCCGCACCGCAAATCACATCATTTTACAAAAAAAATGATTTTGCAAATTTTTTGAAATTTCAAAAAATTTGCAGTCTGATATAGCCTATATACCCTCACTCATCCGATGCTATCTAACTCAATTTTGAAGACACAGCAACGGCGATGTCATTTTTGGAATCAGGAGGACCAGATACGTACCCCGCACCGCAAATCACATCATTTTACGAAAAAAATATTTTTGCAAATTTTTTGAAATTTCAAAAATTTTGCAGTCTGATATAGCCTATATACCCTCACTCATCCGATGCTATCTAACTCAATTTTGAAGATACAGCGTCGGCGATGTCATTTTTGGAATCAGGAGGACCAGATACGTACCCCGCACCGCAAATCACATCATTTTACGAAAAAAATATTTTTGCAAATTTTTTGAAATTTCAAAAAATTTGCAGTCTGATATAGCCTATATACCCTCACTCATCCGATGCTATCTAACTCAATTTTGAAGATACAGCGTCGGCGATGTCATTTTTGGAATCAGGAGGACCAGATACGTACCCCGCACCGCAAATCACATCATTTTACGAAAAAAATATTTTTGCAAATTTTTTGAAATTTCAAAAAATTTGCAGTCTGATATAGCCTATATACCCTCACTCATCCGATGCTATCTAACTCAATTTTGAAGATACAGCGTCGGCGATGTCATTTTTGGAATCAGGAGGACCAGATACGTACCCCGCACCGCAAATCACATCATTTTACGAAAAAAATATTTTTGCAAATTTTTTGAAATTTCAAAAAATTTGCAGTCTGATATAGCCTATATACCCTCACTCATCCGATGCTATCTAACTCAATTTTGAAGATAGAGCGTCGGCGATGTTATTTTTGGAATCAGGAGGACCAGATACGTACCCCGCACCGCAAATCACATCATTTTACGAAAAAAATATTTTTGCAAATTTTTTGAAATTTCAAAAAATTTGCAGTCTGACATAGCCTATATACCCTCACTCATCCGATGCTATCTAACTCAATTTTGAAGATAGAGCGTCGGCGATGTTATTTTTGGAATCAGGAGGACCAGATACGTACCCCGCACCGCAAATAACATCATTTTACGAAAAAAAAATTTCTGCAAGTTTTTGGGAACTCCTGAAAACTTGCAGTCTGATATAGCCTATATACCCTCACTCATCCGATGCTATCTAACTCAATTTTGAAGATAGAGCGTCGGCGATGTTATTTTTGGAATCAGGAGGACCAGATACGTACCCCGCACCGCAAATCACATCATTTTACGAAAAAAATATTTTTGCAAATTTTTTGAAATTTCAAAAAATTTGCAGTCTGATATAGCCTATATACCCTCACTCATCCGATGCTATCTAACTCAATTTTGAAGATACAGCGTCGGCGATGTTATTTTTGGAATCAGGAGGACCAGATACGTACCCCGCACCGCAAATCACATCATTTTACGAAAAAAATATTTTTGCAAATTTTTTGAAATTTCAAAAAATTTGCAGTCTGATATAGCCTATATACCCTCACTCATCCGATGCTATCTAACTCAATTTTGAAGATACAGCGTCGGCGATGTTATTTTTGGAATCAGGAGGACCAGATACGTACCCCGCACCGCAAATCACATCATTTTACAAAAAAAATGATTTTGCAAATTTTTTGAAATTTCAAAAAATTTGCAGTCTGATATAGCCTATATACCCTCACTCATCCGATGCTATCTAACTCAATTTTGAAGATACAGCGTCGGCGATGTCATTTTTGGAATCAGGAGGACCAGATACGTACCCCGCACCGCAAATCACATCATTTTACAAAAAAAATGATTTTGCAAATTTTTTGAAATTTCAAAAAATTTGCAGTCTGATATAGCCTATATACCCTCACTCATCCGATGCTATCTAACTCAATTTTGAAGATACAGCGTCGGCGATGTTATTTTTGGAATCAGGAGGACCAGATACGTACCCCGCACCGCAAATCACATCATTTTACGAAAAAAATATTTTTGCAAATTTTTTGAAATTTCAAAAAATTTGCAGTCTGATATAGCCTATATACCCTCACTCATCCGATGCTATCTAACTCAATTTTGAAGATAGAGCGTCGGCGATGTTATTTTTGGAATCAGGAGGACCAGATACGTACCCCGCACCGCAAATCACATCATTTTACGAAAAAAATATTTTTGCAAATTTTTTGAAATTTCAAAAAATTTGCAGTCTGATATAGCCTATATACCCTCACTCATCCGATGCTATCTAACTCAATTTTGAAGATAGAGCGTCGGCGATGTTATTTTTGGAATCAGGAGGACCAGACACGTACCCCGCACCGCAAATCACATCATTTTACGAAAAAAATATTTTTGCAAATTTTTTGAAATTTCAAAAAATTTGCAGTCTGATATAGCCTATATACCCTCACTCATCCGATGCTATCTAACTCAATTTTGAAGATAGAGCGTCGGCGATGTTATTTTTGGAATCAGGAGGACCAGATACGTACCCCGCACCGCAAATCACATCATTTTACGAAAAAAAAAATTCTGCAAGTTTTTGGGAACTCCTGAAAACTTGCAGTCTGATATAGCCTATATACCCTCACTCATCCGATGCTATCTAACTCAATTTTGAAGATAGAGCGTCGGTAATGTTATTTTTGGAATCAGGAGGACCAGATACGTACCCCGCACCGCAAATAACATCATTTTACGAAAAAAATATTTTTGCAAATTTTTTGAAATTTCAAAAAATTTGCAGTCTGATATAGCCTATATACCCTCACTCATCCGATGCTATCTAACTCAATTTTGAAGATAGAGCGTCGGCGATGTTATTTTTGGAATCAGGAGGACCAGATACGTACCCCGCACCGCAAATCACATCATTTTACGAAAAAAATATTTTTGCAAATTTTTTGAAATTTCAAAAAATTTGCAGTCTGACATAGCCTATATACCCTCACTCATCCGATGCTATCTAACTCAATTTTGAAGATAGAGCGTCGGCGATGTTATTTTTGGAATCAGGAGGACCAGATACGTACCCCGCACCGCAAATCACATCATTTTACGAAAAAAAAAATTCTGCAAGTTTTTGGGAACTCCTGAAAACTTGCAGTCTGATATAGCCTATATACCCTCACTCATCCGATGCTATCTAACTCAATTTTGAAGATAGAGCGTCGGCGATGTTATTTTTGGAATCAGGAGGACCAGATACGTACCCCGCACCGCAAATCACATCATTTTACGAAAAAAATATTTTTGCAAATTTTTTGAAATTTCAAAAAATTTGCAGTCTGATATAGCCTATATACCCTCACTCATCCGATGCTATCTAACTCAATTTTGAAGATAGAGCGTCGGCGATGTTATTTTTGGAATCAGGAGGACCAGATACGTACCCCGCACCGCAAATCACATCATTTTACGAAAAAAATATTTTTGCAAATTTTTTGAAATTTCAAAAAATTTGCAGTCTGATATAGCCTATATACCCTCACTCATCCGATGCTATCTAACTCAATTTTGAAGATAGAGCGTCGGCGATGTTATTTTTGGAATCAGGAGGACCAGATACGTACCCCGCACCGCAAATCACATCATTTTACGAAAAAAATATTTTTGCAAATTTTTTGAAATTTCAAAAAATTTGCAGTCTGATATAGCCTATATACCCTCACTCATCCGATGCTATCTAACTCAATTTTGAAGATAGAGCGTCGGCGATGTCATTTTTGGAATCAGGAGGACCAGATACGTACCCCGCACCGCAAATCACATCATTTTACAAAAAAAATGATTTTGCAAATTTTTTGAAATTTCAAAAAATTTGCAGTCTGATATAGCCTATATACCCTCACTCATCCGATGCTATCTAACTCAATTTTGAAGATACAGCGTCGGCGATGTCATTTTTGGAATCAGGAGGACCAGATACGTACCCCGCACCGCAAATAACATCATTTTACGAAAAAAAAATTTCTGCAAGTTTTTGGGAACTCCTGAAAACTTGCAGTCTGATATAGCCTATATACCCTCACTCATCCGATGCTATCTAACTCAATTTTGAAGATAGAGCGTCGGCGATGTTATTTTTGGAATCAGGAGGACCAGATACGTACCCCGCACCGCAAATCACATCATTTTACGAAAAAAATATTTTTGCAAATTTTTTGAAATTTCAAAAAATTTGCAGTCTGATATAGCCTATATACCCTCACTCATCCGATGCTATCTAACTCAATTTTGAAGATACAGCGTCGGCGATGTTATTTTTGGAATCAGGAGGACCAGATACGTACCCCGCACCGCAAATCACATCATTTTACGAAAAAAATATTTTTGCAAATTTTTTGAAATTTCAAAAAATTTGCAGTCTGATATAGCCTATATACCCTCACTCATCCGATGCTATCTAACTCAATTTTGAAGATACAGCGTCGGCGATGTTATTTTTGGAATCAGGAGGACCAGATACGTACCCCGCACCGCAAATCACATCATTTTACAAAAAAAATGATTTTGCAAATTTTTTGAAATTTCAAAAAATTTGCAGTCTGATATAGCCTATATACCCTCACTCATCCGATGCTATCTAACTCAATTTTGAAGATACAGCGTCGGCGATGTCATTTTTGGAATCAGGAGGACCAGATACGTACCCCGCACCGCAAATCACATCATTTTACAAAAAAAATGATTTTGCAAATTTTTTGAAATTTCAAAAAATTTGCAGTCTGATATAGCCTATATACCCTCACTCATCCGATGCTATCTAACTCAATTTTGAAGATACAGCGTCGGCGATGTTATTTTTGGAATCAGGAGGACCAGATACGTACCCCGCACCGCAAATCACATCATTTTACGAAAAAAATATTTTTGCAAATTTTTTGAAATTTCAAAAAATTTGCAGTCTGATATAGCCTATATACCCTCACTCATCCGATGCTATCTAACTCAATTTTGAAGATAGAGCGTCGGCGATGTTATTTTTGGAATCAGGAGGACCAGATACGTACCCCGCACCGCAAATCACATCATTTTACGAAAAAAATATTTTTGCAAATTTTTTGAAATTTCAAAAAATTTGCAGTCTGATATAGCCTATATACCCTCACTCATCCGATGCTATCTAACTCAATTTTGAAGATAGAGCGTCGGCAATGTTATTTTTGGAATCAGGAGGACCAGATACGTACCCCGCACCGCAAATCACATCATTTTACGAAAAAAATATTTTTGCAAATTTTTTGAAATTTCAAAAAATTTGCAGTCTGACATAGCCTATATACCCTCACTCATCCGATGCTATCTAACTCAATTTTGAAGATAGAGCGTCGGCGATGTTATTTTTGGAATCAGGAGGACCAGATACGTACCCCGCACCGCAAATCACATCATTTTACGAAAAAAAAAATTCTGCAAGTTTTTGGGAACTCCTGAAAACTTGCAGTCTGATATAGCCTATATACCCTCACTCATCCGATGCTATCTAACTCAATTTTGAAGATAGAGCGTCGGCGATGTTATTTTTGGAATCAGGAGGACCAGATACGTACCCCGCACCGCAAATCACATCATTTTACGAAAAAAATATTTTTGCAAATTTTTTGAAATTTCAAAAAATTTGCAGTCTGATATAGCCTATATACCCTCACTCATCCGATGCTATCTAACTCAATTTTGAAGATAGAGCGTCGGCGATGTTATTTTTGGAATCAGGAGGACCAGATACGTACCCCGCACCGCAAATCACATCATTTTACGAAAAAAATATTTTTGCAAATTTTTTGAAATTTCAAAAAATTTGCAGTCTGATATAGCCTATATACCCTCACTCATCCGATGCTATCTAACTCAATTTTGAAGATAGAGCTTCGGCGATGTTATTTTTGGAATCAGGAGGACCAGATACGTACCCCGCACCGCAAATCACATCATTTTACGAAAAAAATATTTTTGCAAATTTTTTGAAATTTCAAAAAATTTGCAGTCTGATATAGCCTATATACCCTCACTCATCCGATGCTATCTAACTCAATTTTGAAGATAGAGCGTCGGCGATGTTATTTTTGGAATCAGGAGGACCAGATACGTACCCCGCACCGCAAATCACATCATTTTACGAAAAAAATATTTTTGCAAATTTTTTGAAATTTCAAAAAATTTGCAGTCTGATATAGCCTATATACCCTCACTCATCCGATGCTATCTAACTCAATTTTGAAGATAGAGCGTCGGCGATGTTATTTTTGGAATCAGGAGGACCAGATACGTACCCCGCACCGCAAATCACATCATTTTACGAAAAAAATATTTTTGCAAATTTTTTGAAATTTCAAAAAATTTGCAGTCTGATATAGCCTATATACCCTCACTCATCCGATGCTATCTCACTCAATTTTGAAGATAGAGCTTCGGCGATGTTATTTTTGGAATCAGGAGGACCAGATACGTACCCCGCACCGCAAATCACATCATTTTACGAAAAAAATATTTTTGCAAATTTTTTGAAATTTCAAAAAATTTGCAGTCTGATATAGCCTATATACCCTCACTCATCCGATGCTATCTAACTCAATTTTGAAGATAGAGCGTCGGCGATGTTATTTTTGGAATCAGGAGGACCAGATACGTACCCCGCACCGCAAATCACATCATTTTACGAAAAAAATATTTTTGCAAATTTTTTGAAATTTCAAAAAATTTGCAGTCTGATATAGCCTATATACCCTCACTCATCCGATGCTATCTAACTCAATTTTGAAGATAGAGCGTCGGCGATGTTATTTTTGGAATCAGGAGGACCAGATACGTACCCAGCACCGCAAATAACATCATTTTACGAAAAAAAAATTTCTGCAAGTTTTTGGGAACTCCTGAAAACTTGCAGTCTGATATAGCCTTTATACCCTCACTCATCCGATGCTATCTAACTCAGTTTTGAAGATACAGCGTCGGCGATGTCATTTTTGGAATCAGGAGGACCAGATACGTACCCCGCACCGCAAATCACATCATTTTACAAAAAAAATGATTTTGCAAATTTTTTGAAATTTCAAAAAATTTGCAGTCTGATATAGCCTATATACCCTCACTCATCCGATGCTATCTCACTCAATTTTGAAGATACAGCGTCGGCGATGTCATTTTTGGAATCAGGAGGACCAGATACGTACCCCGCACCGCAAATCACATCATTTTACGAAAAAAATATTTTTGCAAATTTTTTGAAATTTCAAAAAATTTGCAGTCTGATATAGCCTATATACCCTCACTCATCCGATGCTATCTAACTCAATTTTGAAGATAGAGCGTCGGCGATGTTATTTTTGGAATCAGGAGGACCAGATACGTACCCCGCACCGCAAATCACATCATTTTACGAAAAAAAATATTTTTGCAAATTTTTTGAAATTTCAAAAAATTTGCAGTCTGATATAGCCTATATACCCTCACTCATCCGATGCTATCTAACTCAATTTTGAAGATAGAGCGTCGGCGATGTTATTTTTGGAATCAGGAGGACCAGATACGTACCCCGCACCGCAAATCACATCATTTTACGAAAAAAAAAATTCTGCAAGTTTTTTGAAATTTCAAAAAATTTGCAGTCTGATATAGCCTATATACCCTCACTCATCCGATGCTATCTAACTCAATTTTGAAGATACAGCGTCGGCGATGTCATTTTTGGAATCAGGAGGACCAGATACGTACCCCGCACCGCAAATCACATCATTTTACGAAAAAAATATTTTTGCAAATTTTTTGAAATTTCAAAAAATTTGCAGTCTGATATAGCCTATATACCCTCACTCATCCGATGCTATCTAACTCAATTTTGAAGATACAGCGTCGGCGATGTTATTTTTGGAATCAGGAGGACCAGATACGTACCCCGCACCGCAAATCACATCATTTTACGAAAAAAATATTTTTGCAAATTTTTTGAAATTTCAAAAAATTTGCAGTCTGATATAGCCTATATACCCTCACTCATCCGATGCTATCTAACTCAATTTTGAAGATAGAGCGTCGGCGATGTTATTTTTGGAATCAGGAGGACCAGATACGTACCCCGCACCGCAAATCACATCATTTTACGAAAAAAAAAATTCTGCAAGTTTTTTGAAATTTCAAAAAATTTGCAGTCTGATATAGCCTATATACCCTCACTCATCCGATGCTATCTAACTCAATTTTGAAGATACAGCGTCGGCGATGTTATTTTTGGAATCAGGAGGACCAGATACGTACCCCGCACCGCAAATCACATCATTTTACGAAAAAAATATTTTTGCAAATTTTTTGAAATTTCAAAAAATTTGCAGTCTGATATAGCCTTTATACCCTCACTCATCCGATGCTATCTAACTCAGTTTTGAAGATACAGCGTCGGCGATGTCATTTTTGGAATCAGGAGGACCAGATACGTACCCAGCACCGCAAATAACATCATTTTACAAAAAAAAATGATTTTGCAAATTTTTTGAAATTTCAAAAAATTTGCAGTCTGATATAGCCTATATACCCTCACTCATCCGATGCTATCTAACTCAATTTTGAAGATAGAGCGTCGGCGATGTTATTTTTGGAATCAGGAGGACCAGATACGTACCCAGCACCGCAAATAACATCATTTTACGAAAAAAAAATTTCTGCAAGTTTTTGGGAACTCCTGAAAACTTGCAGTCTGATATAGCCTATATACCCTCACTCATCCGATGCTATCTAACTCAGTTTTGAAGATACAGCGTCGGCGATGTTATTTTTTGAAATCAGGAGGACCAGATACGTACCCCGCACCGCAAATCACATCATTTTACAAAAAAAAATGATTTTGCAAATTTTTTGAAATTTCAAAAAATTTGCAGTCTGATATAGCCTATATACCCTCACTCATCCGATGCTATCTAACTCAATTTTGAAGATACAGCGTCGGCGATGTTATTTTTGGAATCAGGAGGACCAGATACGTACCCCGCACCGCAAATCACATCATTTTACGAAAAAAATATTTTTGCAAATTTTTTGAAATTTCAAAAAATTTGCAGTCTGATATAGCCTTTATACCCTCACTCATCCGATGCTATCTAACTCAGTTTTGAAGATACAGCGTCGGCGATGTCATTTTTGGAATCAGGAGGACCAGATACGTACCCAGCACCGCAAATAACATCATTTTACAAAAAAAAATGATTTTGCAAATTTTTTGAAATTTCAAAAAATTTGCAGTCTGATATAGCCTATATACCCTCACTCATCCGATGCTATCTAACTCAATTTTGAAGATAGAGCGTCGGCGATGTTATTTTTGGAATCAGGAGGACCAGATACGTACCCAGCACCGCAAATAACATCATTTTACGAAAAAAAAATTTCTGCAAGTTTTTGGGAACTCCTGAAAACTTGCAGTCTGATATAGCCTATATACCCTCACTCATCCGATGCTATCTAACTCAGTTTTGAAGATACAGCGTCGGCGATGTTATTTTTGGAATCAGGAGGACCAGATACGTACCCCGCACCGCAAATCACATCATTTTACAAAAAAAAATGATTTTGCAAATTTTTTGAAATTTCAAAAAATTTGCAGTCTGATATAGCCTATATACCCTCACTCATCCGATGCTATCTAACTCAATTTTGAAGATAGAGCGTCGGCGATGTTATTTTTGGAATCAGGAGGACCAGATACGTACCCAGCACCGCAAATAACATCATTTTACGAAAAAAAAATTTCTGCAAGTTTTTGGGAACTCCTGAAAACTTGCAGTCTGATATAGCCTATATACCCTCACTCATCCGATGCTATCTAACTCAGTTTTGAAGATACAGCGTCGGCGATGTTATTTTTGGAATCAGGAGGACCAGATACGTACCCCGCACCGCAAATCACATCATTTTACGAAAAAAAAAATTCTGCAAGTTTTTGGGAACTCCTGAAAACTTGCAGTCTGATATAGCCTATATACCCTCACTCATCCGATGCTATCTAACTCAGTTTTGAAGATACAGCGTCGGCGATGTCATTTTTGGAATCAGGAGGACCAGATACGTACCCCGCACCGCAAATCACATCATTTTACGAAAAAAAAATTTCTGCAAGTTTTTGGGAACTCCTGAAAACTTGCAGTCTGATATAGCCTATATACCCTCACTCATCCGATGCTATCTAACTCAGTTTTGAAGATACAGCGTCGGCGATGTCATTTTTGGAATCAGGAGGACCAGATACGTACCCCGCACCGCAAATCACATCATTTTACGAAAAAAAAAATTCTGCAAGTTTTTGGGAACTCCTGAAAACTTGCAGTCTGATATAGCCTATATACCCTCACTCATCCGATGCTATCTAACTCAGTTTTGAAGATACAGCGTCGGCGATGTTATTTTTGGAATCAGGAGGACCAGATACGTACCCCGCACCGCAAATCACATCATTTTACGAAAAAAAAATTTCTGCAAGTTTTTGGGAACTCCTGAAAACTTGCAGTCTGATATAGCCTATATACCCTCACTCATCCGATGCTATCTAACTCAGTTTTGAAGATACAGCGTCGGCGATGTCATTTTTGGAATCAGGAGGACCAGATACGTACCCCGCACCGCAAATCACATCATTTTACGAAAAAAATATTTTTGCAAATTTTTTGAAATTTCAAAAAATTTGCAGTCTGATATAGCCTATATACCCTCACTCATCCGATGCTATCTAACTCAATTTTGAAGATAGAGCGTCGGCGATGTTATTTTTGGAATCAGGAGGACCAGATACGTACCCCGCACCGCAAATCACATCATTTTACGAAAAAAAATATTTTTGCAAATTTTTTGAAATTTCAAAAAATTTGCAGTCTGATATAGCCTATATACCCTCACTCATCCGATGCTATCTAACTCAATTTTGAAGATAGAGCGTCGGCGATGTTATTTTTGGAATCAGGAGGACCAGATACGTACCCCGCACCGCAAATCACATCATTTTACGAAAAAAAAAATTCTGCAAGTTTTTTGAAATTTCAAAAAATTTGCAGTCTGATATAGCCTATATACCCTCACTCATCCGATGCTATCTAACTCAATTTTGAAGATACAGCGTCGGCGATGTTATTTTTGGAATCAGGAGGACCAGATACGTACCCCGCACCGCAAATCACATCATTTTACGAAAAAAATATTTTTGCAAATTTTTTGAAATTTCAAAAAATTTGCAGTCTGATATAGCCTTTATACCCTCACTCATCCGATGCTATCTAACTCAGTTTTGAAGATACAGCGTCGGCGATGTCATTTTTGGAATCAGGAGGACCAGATACGTACCCCGCACCGCAAATCACATCATTTTACAAAAAAAAATGATTTTGCAAATTTTTTGAAATTTCAAAAAATTTGCAGTCTGATATAGCCTATATACCCTCACTCATCCGATGCTATCTAACTCAATTTTGAAGATAGAGCGTCGGCGATGTTATTTTTGGAATCAGGAGGACCAGATACGTACCCAGCACCGCAAATAACATCATTTTACGAAAAAAAAATTTCTGCAAGTTTTTGGGAACTCCTGAAAACTTGCAGTCTGATATAGCCTATATACCCTCACTCATCCGATGCTATCTAACTCAGTTTTGAAGATACAGCGTCGGCGATGTTATTTTTGGAATCAGGAGGACCAGATACGTACCCCGCACCGCAAATCACATCATTTTACGAAAAAAAAAATTCTGCAAGTTTTTGAGAACTCCTGAAAACTTGCAGTCTGATATAGCCTTTATACCCTCACTCATCCGATGCTATCTAACTCAGTTTTGAAGATACAGCGTCGGCGATGTCATTTTTGGAATCAGGAGGACCAGATACGTACCCCGCACCGCAAATCACATCATTTTACAAAAAAAAACGATTTTGCAAATTTTTTGAAATTTCAAAAAATTTGCAGTCTGATATAGCCTATATACCCTCACTCATCCGATGCTATCTAACTCAATTTTGAAGATACAGCGTCGGCGATGTCATCTTTGGAATCAGGAGGACCAGATACGTACCCCGCACCGCAAATCACATCATTTTACGAAAAAAATATTTTTGCAAATTTTTTGAAATTTCAAAAAATTTGCAGTCTGATATAGCCTATATACCCTCACTCATCCGATGCTATCTAACTCAATTTTGAAGATACAGCGTCGGCGATGTCATTTTTTGGAATCAGGAGGACCAGATACGTACCCCGCACCGCAAATCACATCATTTTACGAAAAAAATATTTTTGCAAATTTTTTGAAATTTCAAAAAATTTGCAGTCTGATATAGCCTATATACCCTCACTCATCCGATGCTATCTAACTCAATTTTGAAGATACAGCGTCGGCGATGTCATTTTTGGAATCAGGAGGACCAGATACGTACCCCGCACCGCAAATCACATCATTTTACGAAAAAAATATTTTTGCAAATTTTTTGAAATTTCAAAAAATTTGCAGTCTGATATAGCCTATATACCCTCACTCATCCGATGCTATCTAACTCAATTTTGAAGATAGAGCGTCGGCGATGTTATTTTTGGAATCAGGAGGACCAGATACGTACCCAGCACCGCAAATAACATCATTTTACGAAAAAAAAATTTCTGCAAGTTTTTGGGAACTCCTGAAAACTTGCAGTCTGATATAGCCTATATACCCTCACTCATCCGATGCTATCTAACTCAGTTTTGAAGATACAGCGTCGGCGATGTTATTTTTGGAATCAGGAGGACCAGATACGTACCCCGCACCGCAAATCACATCATTTTACGAAAAAAAAAATTCTGCAAGTTTTTGGGAACTCCTGAAAACTTGCAGTCTGATATAGCCTTTATACCCTCACTCATCCGATGCTATCTAACTCAATTTTGAAGATACAGCGTCGGCGATGTCATTTTTGGAATCAGGAGGACCAGATACGTACCCCGCACCGCAAATCACATCATTTTACGAAAAAAATATTTTTGCAAATTTTTTGAAATTTCAAAAAATTTGCAGTCTGATATAGCCTATATACCCTCACTCATCCGATGCTATCTAACTCAATTTTGAAGATACAGCGTCGGCGATGTCATTTTTGGAATCAGGAGGACCAGATACGTACCCCGCACCGCAAATCACATCATTTTACGAAAAAAATATTTTTGCAAATTTTTTGAAATTTCAAAAAATTTGCAGTCTGATATAGCCTATATACCCTCACTCATCCGATGCTATCTAACTCAATTTTGAAGATACAGCGTCGGCGATGTCATTTTTGGAATCAGGAGGACCAGATACGTACCCCGCACCGCAAATCACATCATTTTACGAAAAAAATATTTTTGCAAATTTTTTGAAATTTCAAAAAATTTGCAGTCTGATATAGCCTATATACCCTCACTCATCCGATGCTATCTAACTCAATTTTGAAGATAGAGCGTCGGCGATGTTATTTTTGGAATCAGGAGGACCAGATACGTACCCCGCACCGCAAATCACATCATTTTACGAAAAAAAAAATTCTGCAAGTTTTTGGGAACTCCTGAAAACTTGCAGTCTGATATAGCCTTTATACCCTCACTCATCCGATGCTATCTAACTCAGTTTTGAAGATACAGCGTCGGCGATGTCATTTTTGGAATCAGGAGGACCAGATACGTACCCCGCACCGCAAATCACATCATTTTACAAAAAAAAACGATTTTGCAAATTTTTTGAAATTTCAAAAAATTTGCAGTCTGATATAGCCTATATACCCTCACTCATCCGATGCTATCTAACTCAATTTTGAAGATACAGCGTCGGCGATGTCATTTTTGGAATCAGGAGGACCAGATACGTACCCCGCACCGCAAATCACATCATTTTACGGAAAAAATATTTTTGCAAATTTTTTGAAATTTCAAAAAATTTGCAGTCTGATATAGCCTATATACCCTCACTCATCCGATGCTATCTAACTCAATTTTGAAGATACAGCGTCGGCGATGTCATTTTTGGAATCAGGAGGACCAGATACGTACCCCGCACCGCAAATCACATCATTTTACGAAAAAAATATTTTTGCAAATTTTTTGAAATTTCAAAAAATTTGCAGTCTGATATAGCCTATATACCCTCACTCATCCGATGCTATCTAACTCAATTTTGAAGATACAGCGTCGGCGATGTCATTTTTGGAATCAGGAGGACCAGATACGTACCCCGCACCGCAAATCACATCATTTTACGAAAAAAATATTTTTGCAAATTTTTTGAAATTTCAAAAAATTTGCAGTCTGATATAGCCTATATACCCTCACTCATCCGATGCTATCTAACTCAATTTTGAAGATAGAGCGTCGGCGATGTTATTTTTGGAATCAGGAGGACCAGATACGTACCCCGCACCGCAAATCACATCATTTTACGAAAAAATATTTTTGCAAATTTTTTGAAATTTCAAAAAATTTGCAGTCTGATATAGCCTATATACCCTCACTCATCCGATGCTATCTAACTCAATTTTGAAGATAGAGCGTCGGCGATGTTATTTTTGGAATCAGGAGGACCAGATACGTACCCCGCACCGCAAATCACATCATTTTACGAAAAAAATATTTTTGCAAATTTTTTGAAATTTCAAAAAATTTGCAGTCTGACATAGCCTATATACCCTCACTCATCCGATGCTATCTAACTCAATTTTGAAGATAGAGCGTCGGCGATGTTATTTTTGGAATCAGGAGGACCAGATACGTACCCAGCACCGCAAATAACATCATTTTACGAAAAAAATATTTTTGCAAATTTTTTGAAATTTCAAAAAATTTGCAGTCTGATATAGCCTATATACCCTCACTCATCCGATGCTATCTAACTCAATTTTGAAGATACAGCGTCGGCGATGTCATTTTTGGAATCAGGAGGACCAGATACGTACCCCGCACCGCAAATCACATCATTTTACGAAAAAAATATTTTTGCAAATTTTTTGAAATTTCAAAAAATTTGCAGTCTGATATAGCCTATATACCCTCACTCATCCGATGCTATCTAACTCAGTTTTGAAGATACAGCGTCGGCGATGTCATTTTTGGAATCAGGAGGACCAGATACGTACCCCGCACCGCAAATCACATCATTTTACAAAAAAAAATGATTTTGCAAATTTTTTGAAATTTCAAAAAATTTGCAGTCTGATATAGCCTATATACCCTCACTCATCCGATGCTATCTAACTCAATTTTGAAGATACAGCGTCGGCGATGTCAGTTTTGGAATCAGGAGGACCAGATACGTACCCCGCACCGCAAATCACATCATTTTACGAAAAAAATATTTTTGCAAATTTTTTGAAATTTCAAAAAATTTGCAGTCTGATATAGCCTATATACCCTCACTCATCCGATGCTATCTAACTCAATTTTGAAGATAGAGCGTCGGCGATGTTATTTTTGGAATCAGGAGGACCAGATACGTACCCCGCACCGCAAATCACATCATTTTACGAAAAAAATATTTTTGCAAATTTTTTGAAATTTCAAAAAATTTGCAGTCTGACATAGCCTATATACCCTCACTCATCCGATGCTATCTAACTCAATTTTGAAGATAGAGCGTCGGCGATGTTATTTTTGGAATCAGGAGGACCAGATACGTACCCAGCACCGCAAATAACATCATTTTACGAAAAAAATATTTTTGCAAATTTTTTGAAATTTCAAAAAATTTGCAGTCTGATATAGCCTATATACCCTCACTCATCCGATGCTATCTAACTCAATTTTGAAGATACAGCGTCGGCGATGTCATTTTTGGAATCAGGAGGACCAGATACGTACCCCGCACCGCAAATCACATCATTTTACGAAAAAAATATTTTTGCAAATTTTTTGAAATTTCAAAAAATTTGCAGTCTGATATAGCCTATATACCCTCACTCATCCGATGCTATCTAACTCAGTTTTGAAGATACAGCGTCGGCGATGTCATTTTTGGAATCAGGAGGACCAGATACGTACCCCGCACCGCAAATCACATCATTTTACAAAAAAAAATGATTTTGCAAATTTTTTGAAATTTCAAAAAATTTGCAGTCTGATATAGCCTATATACCCTCACTCATCCGATGCTATCTAACTCAATTTTGAAGATACAGCGTCGGCGATGTCAGTTTTGGAATCAGGAGGACCAGATACGTACCCCGCACCGCAAATCACATCATTTTACGAAAAAAATATTTTTGCAAATTTTTTGAAATTTCAAAAAATTTGCAGTCTGATATAGCCTATATACCCTCACTCATCCGATGCTATCTAACTCAATTTTGAAGATAGAGCGTCGGCGATGTTATTTTTGGAATCAGGAGGACCAGATACGTACCCCGCACCGCAAATCACATCATTTTACGAAAAAAATATTTTTGCAAATTTTTTGAAATTTCAAAAAATTTGCAGTCTGACATAGCCTATATACCCTCACTCATCCGATGCTATCTAACTCAATTTTGAAGATAGAGCGTCGGCGATGTTATTTTTGGAATCAGGAGGACCAGATACGTACCCAGCACCGCAAATAACATCATTTTACGAAAAAAATATTTTTGCAAATTTTTTGAAATTTCAAAAAATTTGCAGTCTGACATAGCCTGTATACCCCCACTCATCCGATGCTATCTAACTCAATTTTGAAGATACAGCGTCGGCGATGTCATTTTTGGAATCAGGAGGACCAGATACGTACCCCGCACCGCAAATCACATCATTTTACGAAAAAAAAATTCTGCAAGTTTTTGGGAACTCCTGAAAACTTGCAGTCTGATATAGCCTATATACCCTCACTCATCCGATGCTATCTAACTCAATTTTGAAGATAGAGCGTCGGCAATGTCATTTTTGGAATCAGGAGGACCAGATACGTACCCCGCACCGCAAATCACATCATTTTACAAAAAAAAAATGATTTTGCAAATTTTTTGAAATTTCAAAAAATTTGCAGTCTGACATAGCCTGTATACCCCCACTCATCCGATGCTATCTAACTCAATTTTGAAGATAGAGCGTCGGCAATGTCATTTTTGGAATCAGGAGGACCAGATACGTACCCCGCACCGCAAATCACATCATTTTACAAAAAAAAAATGATTTTGCAAATTTTTTGAAATTTCAAAAAATTTGCAGTCTGATATAGCCTATATACCCTCACTCATCCGATGCTATCTAACTCAATTTTGAAGATACAGCGTCGGCGATGTCATTTTTGGAATCAGGAGGACCAGATACGTACCCCGCACCGCAAATCACATCATTTTACGAAAAAAAAATTCTGCAAGTTTTTGGGAACTCCTGAAAACTTGCAGTCTGATATAGCCTATATACCCTCACTCATCCGATGCTATCTAACTCAATTTTGAAGATAGAGCGTCGGCGATGTTATTTTTGGAATCAGGAGGACCAGATACGTACCCCGCACCGCAAATCACATCATTTTACGAAAAAAAAATTCTGCAAGTTTTTGGGAACTCCTGAAAACTTGCAGTCTGATACAGCCTATATACCCTCACTCATCCGATGCTATCTAACTCAATTTTGAAGATAGAGCGTCGGCGATGTTATTTTTGGAATCAGGAGGACCAGATACGTACCCCGCACCGCAAATCACATCATTTTACGAAAAAAAATATTTTTGCAAATTTTTTGAAATTTCAAAAAATTTGCAGTCTGATATAGCCTATATACCCTCACTCATCCGATGCTATCTAACTCAATTTTGAAGATACAGCGTCGGCGATGTCATTTTTGGAATCAGGAGGACCAGATACGTACCCCGCACCGCAAATCACATCATTTTACAAAAAAAAATGATTTTGCAAATTTTTTGAAATTTCAAAAAATTTGCAGTCTGATATAGCCTATATACCCTCACTCATCCGATGCTATCTAACTCAATTTTGAAGATACAGCGTCGGCGATGTCATTTTTGGAATCAGGAGGACCAGATACGTACCCCGCACCGCAAATCACATCATTTTACGAAAAAAAAATTCTGCAAGTTTTTGGGAACTCCTGAAAACTTGCAGTCTGATATAGCCTATATACCCTCACTCATCCGATGCTATCTAACTCAATTTTGAAGATAGAGCGTCGGCGATGTTATTTTTGGAATCAGGAGGACCAGATACGTACCCCGCACCGCAAATCACATCATTTTACGAAAAAAAAATTCTGCAAGTTTTTGGGAACTCCTGAAAACTTGCAGTCTGATATAGCCTATATACCCTCACTCATCCGATGCTATCTAACTCAATTTTGAAGATAGAGCGTCGGCAATGTTATTTTTGGAATCAGGAGGACCAGATACGTACCCCGCACCGCAAATCACATCATTTTACGAAAAAAAAAATTCTGCAAGTTTTTGGGAACTCCTGAAAACTTGCAGTCTGATATAGCCTATATACCCTCACTCATCCGATGCTATCTAACTCAATTTTGAAGATAGAGCGTCGGCAATGTTATTTTTGGAATCAGGAGGACCAGATACGTACCCCGCACCGCAAATCACATCATTTTACGAAAAAAATATTTTTGCAAATTTTTTGAAATTTCAAAAAATTTGCAGTCTGATATAGCCTATATACCCTCACTCATCCGATGCTATCTAACTCAATTTTGAAGATACAGCGTCGGCGATGTCATTTTTGGAATCAGGAGGACCAGATACGTACCCCGCACCGCAAATCACATCATTTTACGAAAAAAAAAATTCTGCAAGTTTTTGGGAACTCCTGAAAACTTGCAGTCTGATATAGCCTATATACCCTCACTCATCCGATGCTATCTAACTCAATTTTGAAGATAGAGCGTCGGCAATGTTATTTTTGGAATCAGGAGGACCAGATACGTACCCCGCACCGCAAATCACATCATTTTACGAAAAAAATATTTTTGCAAATTTTTTGAAATTTCAAAAAATTTGCAGTCTGATATAGCCTATATACCCTCACTCATCCGATGCTATCTAACTCAATTTTGAAGATACAGCGTCGGCGATGTCATTTTTGGAATCAGGAGGACCAGATACGTACCCCGCACCGCAAATCACATCATTTTACGAAAAAAATATTTTTGCAAATTTTTTGAAATTTCAAAAAATTTGCAGTCTGATATAGCCTATATACCCTCACTCATCCGATGCTATCTAACTCAATTTTGAAGATAGAGCGTCGGCGATGTTATTTTTGGAATCAGGAGGACCAGATACGTACCCCGCACCGCAAATCACATCATTTTACGAAAAAAAAAATTCTGCAAGTTTTTGGGAACTCCTGAAAACTTGCAGTCTGATATAGCCTTTATACCCTCACTCATCCGATGCTATCTAACTCAGTTTTGAAGATACAGCGTCGGCGATGTCATTTTTGGAATCAGGAGGACCAGATACGTACCCCGCACCGCAAATCACATCATTTTACAAAATAAAATGATTTTGCAAATTTTTTGAAATTTCAAAAAATTTGCAGTCTGATATAGCCTATATACCCTCACTCATCCGATGCTATCTAACTCAATTTTGAAGATACAGCGTCGGCGATGTCATTTTTGGAATCAAGAGGACCAGATACGTACCCCGCACCGCAAATCACATCATTTTACGAAAAAAATATTTTTGCAAATTTTTTGAAATTTCAAAAAATTTGCAGTCTGATATAGCCTATATACCCTCACTCATCCGATGCTATCTAACTCAATTTTGAAGATACAGCGTCGGCGATGTCATTTTTGGAATCAGGAGGACCAGATACGTACCCCGCACCGCAAATCACATCATTTTACGAAAAAAATATTTTTGCAAATTTTTTGAAATTTCAAAAAATTTGCAGTCTGATATAGCCTATATACCCTCACTCATCCGATGCTATCTAACTCAATTTTGAAGATACAGCGTCGGTGATGTCATTTTTGGAATCAGGAGGACCAGATACGTACCCCGCACCGCAAATCACATCATTTTACGAAAAAAATATTTTTGCAAATTTTTTGAAATTTCAAAAAATTTGCAGTCTGATATAGCCTATATACCCTCACTCATCCGATGCTATCTAACTCAATTTTGAAGATACAGCGTCGGCGATGTTATTTTTGGAATCAGGAGGACCAGATACGTACCCCGCACCGCAAATCACATCATTTTACGAAAAAATATTTTTGCAAATTTTTTGAAATTTCAAAAAATTTGCAGTCTGATATAACCTATATACCCTCACTCATCCGATGCTATCTAACTCAATTTTGAAGATAGAGCGTCGGCGATGTTATTTTTGGAATCAGGAGGACCAGATACGTACCCCGCACCGCAAATCACATCATTTTACGAAAAAAATATTTTTGCAAATTTTTTGAAATTTCAAAAAATTTGCAGTCTGACATAGCCTATATACCCTCACTCATCCGATGCTATCTAACTCAATTTTGAAGATAGAGCGTCGGCGATGTTATTTTTGGAATCAGGAGGACCAGATACGTACCCAGCACCGCAAATAACATCATTTTACGAAAAAAATATTTTTGCAAATTTTTTGAAATTTCAAAAAATTTGCAGTCTGATATAGCCTATATACCCTCACTCATCCGATGCTATCTAACTCAATTTTGAAGATACAGCGTCGGCGATGTCATTTTTGGAATCAGGAGGACCAGATACGTACCCCGCACCGCAAATCACATCATTTTACGAAAAAAAATATTTTTGCAAATTTTTTGAAATTTCAAAAAATTTGCAGTCTGATATAGCCTATATACCCTGACTCATCCGATGCTATCTAACTCAATTTTGAAGATAGAGCGTCGGCGATGTTATTTTTGGAATCAGGAGGACCAGATACGTACCCCGCACCGCAAATCACATCATTTTACGAAAAAAAAAATTCTGCAAGTTTTTGGGAACTCCTGAAAACTTGCAGTCTGATATAGCCTTTATACCCTCACTCATCCGATGCTATCTAACTCAATTTTGAAGATACAGCGTCGGCGATGTCATTTTTGGAATCAGGAGGACCAGATACGTACCCCGCACCGCAAATCACATCATTTTACAAAAAAAAATGATTTTGCAAATTTTTTGAAATTTCAAAAAATTTGCAGTCTGATATAGCCTATATACCCTCACTCATCCGATGCTATCTAACTCAATTTTGAAGATACAGCGTCGGCGATGTCATTTTTGGAATCAGGAGGACCAGATACGTACCCCGCACCGCAAATCACATCATTTTACGAAAAAAATATTTTTGCAAATTTTTTGAAATTTCAAAAAATTTGCAGTCTGATATAGCCTATATACCCTCACTCATCCGATGCTATCTAACTCAGTTTTGAAGATACAGCGTCGGCGATGTCATTTTTGGAATCAGGAGGACCAGATACGTACCCCGCACCGCAAATCACATCATTTTACAAAAAAAAATGATTTTGCAAATTTTTTGAAATTTCAAAAAATTTGCAGTCTGATATAGCCTATATACCCTCACTCATCCGATGCTATCTAACTCAATTTTGAAGATACAGCGTCGGCGATGTCATTTTTGGAATCAGGAGGACCAGATACGTACCCCGCACCGCAAATCACATCATTTTACGAAAAAAATATTTTTGCAAATTTTTTGAAATTTCAAAAAATTTGCAGTCTGATATAGCCTATATACCCTCACTCATCCGATGCTATCTAACTCAATTTTGAAGATACAGCGTCGGCGATGTTATTTTTGGAATCAGGAGGACCAGATACGTACCCCGCACCGCAAATCACATCATTTTACGAAAAAAATATTTTTGCAAATTTTTTGAAATTTCAAAAAATTTGCAGTCTGATATAGCCTATATACCCTCACTCATCCGATGCTATCTAACTCAATTTTGAAGATACAGCGTCGGCGATGTCATTTTTGGAATCAGGAGGACCAGATACGTACCCCGCACCGCAAATCACATCATTTTACGAAAAAAATATTTTTGCAAATTTTTTGAAATTTCAAAAAATTTGCAGTCTGATATAGCCTATATACCCTCACTCATCCGATGCTATCTAACTCAATTTTGAAGATACAGCGTCGGCGATGTTATTTTTGGAATCAGGAGGACCAGATACGTACCCCGCACCGCAAATCACATCATTTTACGAAAAAATATTTTTGCAAATTTTTTGAAATTTCAAAAAATTTGCAGTCTGATATAACCTATATACCCTCACTCATCCGATGCTATCTAACTCAATTTTGAAGATAGAGCGTCGGCGATGTTATTTTTGGAATCAGGAGGACCAGATACGTACCCCGCACCGCAAATCACATCATTTTACGAAAAAAATATTTTTGCAAATTTTTTGAAATTTCAAAAAATTTGCAGTCTGACATAGCCTATATACCCTCACTCATCCGATGCTATCTAACTCAATTTTGAAGATAGAGCGTCGGCGATGTTATTTTTGGAATCAGGAGGACCAGATACGTACCCCGCACCGCAAATCACATCATTTTACGAAAAAAAAAATTCTGCAAGTTTTTTGAAATTTCAAAAAATTTGCAGTCTGATATAGCCTATATACCCTCACTCATCCGATGCTATCTAACTCAATTTTGAAGATACAGCGTCGGTGATGTCATTTTTGGAATCAGGAGGACCAGATACGTACCCCGCACCGCAAATCACATCATTTTACGAAAAAAATATTTTTGCAAATTTTTTGAAATTTCAAAAAATTTGCAGTCTGATATAGCCTATATACCCTCACTCATCCGATGCTATCTAACTCAATTTTGAAGATACAGCGTCGGCGATGTTATTTTTGGAATCAGGAGGACCAGATACGTACCCCGCACCGCAAATCACATCATTTTACGAAAAAATATTTTTGCAAATTTTTTGAAATTTCAAAAAATTTGCAGTCTGATATAACCTATATACCCTCACTCATCCGATGCTATCTAACTCAATTTTGAAGATAGAGCGTCGGCGATGTTATTTTTGGAATCAGGAGGACCAGATACGTACCCCGCACCGCAAATCACATCATTTTACGAAAAAAATATTTTTGCAAATTTTTTGAAATTTCAAAAAATTTGCAGTCTGACATAGCCTATATACCCTCACTCATCCGATGCTATCTAACTCAATTTTGAAGATAGAGCGTCGGCGATGTTATTTTTGGAATCAGGAGGACCAGATACGTACCCAGCACCGCAAATAACATCATTTTACGAAAAAAATATTTTTGCAAATTTTTTGAAATTTCAAAAAATTTGCAGTCTGATATAGCCTATATACCCTCACTCATCCGATGCTATCTAACTCAATTTTGAAGATACAGCGTCGGCGATGTCATTTTTGGAATCAGGAGGACCAGATACGTACCCCGCACCGCAAATCACATCATTTTACGAAAAAAAATATTTTTGCAAATTTTTTGAAATTTCAAAAAATTTGCAGTCTGATATAGCCTATATACCCTGACTCATCCGATGCTATCTAACTCAATTTTGAAGATAGAGCGTCGGCGATGTTATTTTTGGAATCAGGAGGACCAGATACGTACCCCGCACCGCAAATCACATCATTTTACGAAAAAAAAAATTCTGCAAGTTTTTGGGAACTCCTGAAAACTTGCAGTCTGATATAGCCTTTATACCCTCACTCATCCGATGCTATCTAACTCAATTTTGAAGATACAGCGTCGGCGATGTCATTTTTGGAATCAGGAGGACCAGATACGTACCCCGCACCGCAAATCACATCATTTTACAAAAAAAAATGATTTTGCAAATTTTTTGAAATTTCAAAAAATTTGCAGTCTGATATAGCCTATATACCCTCACTCATCCGATGCTATCTAACTCAATTTTGAAGATACAGCGTCGGCGATGTCATTTTTGGAATCAGGAGGACCAGATACGTACCCCGCACCGCAAATCACATCATTTTACGAAAAAAATATTTTTGCAAATTTTTTGAAATTTCAAAAAATTTGCAGTCTGATATAGCCTATATACCCTCACTCATCCGATGCTATCTAACTCAGTTTTGAAGATACAGCGTCGGCGATGTCATTTTTGGAATCAGGAGGACCAGATACGTACCCCGCACCGCAAATCACATCATTTTACAAAAAAAAATGATTTTGCAAATTTTTTGAAATTTCAAAAAATTTGCAGTCTGATATAGCCTATATACCCTCACTCATCCGATGCTATCTAACTCAATTTTGAAGATACAGCGTCGGCGATGTCATTTTTGGAATCAGGAGGACCAGATACGTACCCCGCACCGCAAATCACATCATTTTACGAAAAAAATATTTTTGCAAATTTTTTGAAATTTCAAAAAATTTGCAGTCTGATATAGCCTATATACCCTCACTCATCCGATGCTATCTAACTCAATTTTGAAGATACAGCGTCGGCGATGTTATTTTTGGAATCAGGAGGACCAGATACGTACCCCGCACCGCAAATCACATCATTTTACGAAAAAAATATTTTTGCAAATTTTTTGAAATTTCAAAAAATTTGCAGTCTGATATAGCCTATATACCCTCACTCATCCGATGCTATCTAACTCAATTTTGAAGATACAGCGTCGGCGATGTCATTTTTGGAATCAGGAGGACCAGATACGTACCCCGCACCGCAAATCACATCATTTTACGAAAAAAATATTTTTGCAAATTTTTTGAAATTTCAAAAAATTTGCAGTCTGACATAGCCTGTATACCCCCACTCATCCGATGCTATCTAACTCAATTTTGAAGATACAGCGTCGGCGATGTCATTTTTGGAATCAGGAGGACCAGATACGTACCCAGCACCGCAAATAACATCATTTTACGAGAAAAAAATTTCTGCAAGTTTTTGGGAACTCCTGAAAACTTGCAGTCTGATATAGCCTATATACCCTCACTCATCCGATGCTATCTAACTCAATTTTGAAGATAGAGCGTCGGCGATGTTATTTTTGGAATCAGGAGGACCAGATACGTACCCCGCACCGCAAATCACATCATTTTACGAAAAAAATATTTTTGCAAATTTTTTGAAATTTCAAAAAATTTGCAGTCTGATATAGCCTATATACCCTGACTCATCCGATGCTATCTAACTCAATTTTGAAGATAGAGCGTCGGCGATGTTATTTTTGGAATCAGGAGGACCAGATACGTACCCCGCACCGCAAATCACATCATTTTACGAAAAAAATATTTTTGCAAATTTTTTGAAATTTCAAAAAATTTGCAGTCTGACATAGCCTGTATACCCCCACTCATCCGATGCTATCTAACTCAATTTTGAAGATACAGCGTCGGCGATGTCATTTTTGGAATCAGGAGGACCAGATACGTACCCAGCACCGCAAATAACATCATTTTACGAGAAAAAAATTTCTGCAAGTTTTTGGGAACTCCTGAAAACTTGCAGTCTGATATAGCCTATATACCCTCACTCATCCGATGCTATCTAACTCAATTTTGAAGATAGAGCGTCGGCGATGTTATTTTTGGAATCAGGAGGACCAGATACGTACCCCGCACCGCAAATCACATCATTTTACGAAAAAAATATTTTTGCAAATTTTTTGAAATTTCAAAAAATTTGCAGTCTGATATAGCCTATATACCCTCACTCATCCGATGCTATCTAACTCAATTTTGAAGATAGAGCGTCGGCGATGTTATTTTTGGAATCAGGAGGACCAGATACGTACCCAGCACCGCAAATAACATCATTTTACGAAAAAAATATTTTTGCAAATTTTTTGAAATTTCAAAAAATTTGCAGTCTGACATAGCCTGTATACCCCCACTCATCCGATGCTATCTAACTCAATTTTGAAGATACAGCGTCGGCGATGTCATTTTTGGAATCAGGAGGACCAGATACGTACCCCGCACCGCAAATCACATCATTTTACGAAAAAAATATTTTTGCAAATTTTTTGAAATTTCAAAAAATTTGCAGTCTGATATAGCCTATATACCCTCACTCATCCGATGCTATCTAACTCAATTTTGAAGATACAGCGTCGGCGATGTTATTTTTGGAATCAGGAGGACCAGATACGTACCCCGCACCGCAAATCACATCATTTTACGAAAAAATATTTTTGCAAATTTTTTGAAATTTCAAAAAATTTGCAGTCTGATATAACCTATATACCCTCACTCATCCGATGCTATCTAACTCAATTTTGAAGATAGAGCGTCGGCGATGTTATTTTTGGAATCAGGAGGACCAGATACGTACCCCGCACCGCAAATCACATCATTTTACGAAAAAAATATTTTTGCAAATTTTTTGAAATTTCAAAAAATTTGCAGTCTGACATAGCCTATATACCCTCACTCATCCGATGCTATCTAACTCAATTTTGAAGATAGAGCGTCGGCGATGTTATTTTTGGAATCAGGAGGACCAGATACGTACCCAGCACCGCAAATAACATCATTTTACGAAAAAAATATTTTTGCAAATTTTTTGAAATTTCAAAAAATTTGCAGTCTGATATAGCCTATATACCCTCACTCATCCGATGCTATCTAACTCAATTTTGAAGATACAGCGTCGGCGATGTCATTTTTGGAATCAGGAGGACCAGATACGTACCCCGCACCGCAAATCACATCATTTTACGAAAAAAAATATTTTTGCAAATTTTTTGAAATTTCAAAAAATTTGCAGTCTGATATAGCCTATATACCCTGACTCATCCGATGCTATCTAACTCAATTTTGAAGATAGAGCGTCGGCGATGTTATTTTTGGAATCAGGAGGACCAGATACGTACCCCGCACCGCAAATCACATCATTTTACGAAAAAAAAAATTCTGCAAGTTTTTGGGAACTCCTGAAAACTTGCAGTCTGATATAGCCTTTATACCCTCACTCATCCGATGCTATCTAACTCAATTTTGAAGATACAGCGTCGGCGATGTCATTTTTGGAATCAGGAGGACCAGATACGTACCCCGCACCGCAAATCACATCATTTTACAAAAAAAAATGATTTTGCAAATTTTTTGAAATTTCAAAAAATTTGCAGTCTGATATAGCCTATATACCCTCACTCATCCGATGCTATCTAACTCAATTTTGAAGATACAGCGTCGGCGATGTCATTTTTGGAATCAGGAGGACCAGATACGTACCCCGCACCGCAAATCACATCATTTTACGAAAAAAATATTTTTGCAAATTTTTTGAAATTTCAAAAAATTTGCAGTCTGATATAGCCTATATACCCTCACTCATCCGATGCTATCTAACTCAGTTTTGAAGATACAGCGTCGGCGATGTCATTTTTGGAATCAGGAGGACCAGATACGTACCCCGCACCGCAAATCACATCATTTTACAAAAAAAAATGATTTTGCAAATTTTTTGAAATTTCAAAAAATTTGCAGTCTGATATAGCCTATATACCCTCACTCATCCGATGCTATCTAACTCAATTTTGAAGATACAGCGTCGGCGATGTCATTTTTGGAATCAGGAGGACCAGATACGTACCCCGCACCGCAAATCACATCATTTTACGAAAAAAATATTTTTGCAAATTTTTTGAAATTTCAAAAAATTTGCAGTCTGATATAGCCTATATACCCTCACTCATCCGATGCTATCTAACTCAATTTTGAAGATACAGCGTCGGCGATGTTATTTTTGGAATCAGGAGGACCAGATACGTACCCCGCACCGCAAATCACATCATTTTACGAAAAAAATATTTTTGCAAATTTTTTGAAATTTCAAAAAATTTGCAGTCTGATATAGCCTATATACCCTCACTCATCCGATGCTATCTAACTCAATTTTGAAGATACAGCGTCGGCGATGTCATTTTTGGAATCAGGAGGACCAGATACGTACCCCGCACCGCAAATCACATCATTTTACGAAAAAAATATTTTTGCAAATTTTTTGAAATTTCAAAAAATTTGCAGTCTGACATAGCCTGTATACCCCCACTCATCCGATGCTATCTAACTCAATTTTGAAGATACAGCGTCGGCGATGTCATTTTTGGAATCAGGAGGACCAGATACGTACCCAGCACCGCAAATAACATCATTTTACGAGAAAAAAATTTCTGCAAGTTTTTGGGAACTCCTGAAAACTTGCAGTCTGATATAGCCTATATACCCTCACTCATCCGATGCTATCTAACTCAATTTTGAAGATAGAGCGTCGGCGATGTTATTTTTGGAATCAGGAGGACCAGATACGTACCCCGCACCGCAAATCACATCATTTTACGAAAAAAATATTTTTGCAAATTTTTTGAAATTTCAAAAAATTTGCAGTCTGATATAGCCTATATACCCTGACTCATCCGATGCTATCTAACTCAATTTTGAAGATAGAGCGTCGGCGATGTTATTTTTGGAATCAGGAGGACCAGATACGTACCCCGCACCGCAAATCACATCATTTTACGAAAAAAATATTTTTGCAAATTTTTTGAAATTTCAAAAAATTTGCAGTCTGACATAGCCTGTATACCCCCACTCATCCGATGCTATCTAACTCAATTTTGAAGATACAGCGTCGGCGATGTCATTTTTGGAATCAGGAGGACCAGATACGTACCCAGCACCGCAAATAACATCATTTTACGAGAAAAAAATTTCTGCAAGTTTTTGGGAACTCCTGAAAACTTGCAGTCTGATATAGCCTATATACCCTCACTCATCCGATGCTATCTAACTCAATTTTGAAGATAGAGCGTCGGCGATGTTATTTTTGGAATCAGGAGGACCAGATACGTACCCCGCACCGCAAATCACATCATTTTACGAAAAAAATATTTTTGCAAATTTTTTGAAATTTCAAAAAATTTGCAGTCTGATATAGCCTATATACCCTCACTCATCCGATGCTATCTAACTCAATTTTGAAGATAGAGCGTCGGCGATGTTATTTTTGGAATCAGGAGGACCAGATACGTACCCAGCACCGCAAATAACATCATTTTACGAAAAAAATATTTTTGCAAATTTTTTGAAATTTCAAAAAATTTGCAGTCTGACATAGCCTGTATACCCCCACTCATCCGATGCTATCTAACTCAATTTTGAAGATACAGCGTCGGCGATGTCATTTTTGGAATCAGGAGGACCAGATACGTACCCCGCACCGCAAATCACATCATTTTTCGAAAAAAAAATTCTGCAATTTTTTGGGAACTCCTGAAAACTTGCAGTCTGATATAGCCTATATACCCTCACTCATCCGATGCTATCTAACTCAATTTTGAAGATAGAGCGTCGGCAATGTCATTTTTGGAATCAGGAGGACCAGATACGTACCCCGCACCGCAAATCACATCATTTTACAAAAAAAAAATGATTTTGCAAATTTTTTGAAATTTCAAAAAATTTGCAGTCTGATATAGCCTATATACCCTCACTCATCCGATGCTATCTAACTCAATTTTGAAGATACAGCGTCGGCAATGTCATTTTTGGAATCAGGAGGACCAGATACGTACCCCGCACCGCAAATCACATCATTTTACAAAAAAAAAATGATTTTGCAAATTTTTTGAAATTTCAAAAAATTTGCAGTCTGATATAGCCTATATACCCTCACTCATCCGATGCTATCTAACTCAATTTTGAAGATACAGCGTCGGCGATGTCATTTTTGGAATCAGGAGGACCAGATACGTACCCCGCACCGCAAATAACATCATTTTACGAGAAAAAAATTTCTGCAAGTTTTTGGGAACTCCTGAAAACTTGCAGTCTGATATAGCCTATATACCCTCACTCATCCGATGCTATCTAACTCAATTTTGAAGATAGAGCGTCGGCGATGTTATTTTTGGAATCAGGAGGACCAGATACGTACCCCGCACCGCAAATCACATCATTTTACGAAAAAAATATTTTTGCAAATTTTTTGAAATTTCAAAAAATTTGCAGTCTGATATAGCCTATATACCCTCACTCATCCGATGCTATCTAACTCAATTTTGAAGATAGAGCGTCGGCGATGTTATTTTTGGAATCAGGAGGACCAGATACGTACCCCGCACCGCAAATCACATCATTTTACGAAAAAAATATTTTTGCAAATTTTTTGAAATTTCAAAAAATTTGCAGTCTGACATAGCCTGTATACCCCCACTCATCCGATGCTATCTAACTCAATTTTGAAGATACAGCGTCGGCGATGTCATTTTTGGAATCAGGAGGACCAGATACGTACCCCGCACCGCAAATCACATCATTTTACAAAAAAAAAATGATTTTGCAAATTTTTTTAAATTTCAAAAAATTTGCAGTCTGATATAGCCTATATACCCTCACTCATCCGATGCTATCTAACTCAATTTTGAAGATACAGCGTCGGCGATGTCATTTTTGGAATCAGGAGGACCAGATACGTACCCCGCACCGCAAATCACATCATTTTACGAAAAAAATATTTTTGCAAATTTTTTGAAATTTCAAAAAATTTGCAGTCTGATATAGCCTATATACCCTCACTCATCCGATGCTATCTAACTCAATTTTGAAGATACAGCGTCGGCGATGTCATTTTTGGAATCAGGAGGACCAGATACGTACCCCGCACCGCAAATCACATCATTTTACGAAAAAAATATTTTTGCAAATTTTTTGAAATTTCAAAAAATTTGCAGTCTGATATAGCCTATATACCCTCACTCATCCGATGCTATCTAACTCAATTCTGAAGATAGAGCGTCGGCGATGTTATTTTTGGAATCAGGAGGACCAGATACGTACCCAGCACCGCAAATAACATCATTTTACGAAAAAAATATTTTTGCAAATTTTTTGAAATTTCAAAAAATTTGCAGTCTGACATAGCCTGTATACCCCCACTCATCCGATGCTATCTAACTCAATTTTGAAGATACAGCGTCGGCGATGTCATTTTTGGAATCAGGAGGACCAGATACGTACCCCGCACCGCAAATCACATCATTTTACGAAAAAAAAATTCTGCAAGTTTTTGGGAACTCCTGAAAACTTGCAGTCTGATATAGCCTATATACCCTCACTCATCCGATGCTATCTAACTCAATTTTGAAGATAGAGCGTCGGCAATGTTATTTTTGGAATCAGGAGGACCAGATACGTACCCCGCACCGCAAATCACATCATTTTACGAAAAAAATATTTTTGCAAATTTTTTGAAATTTCAAAAAATTTGCAGTCTGATATAGCCTATATACCCTCACTCATCCGATGCTATCTAACTCAATTTTGAAGATACAGCGTCGGCGATGTCATTTTTGGAATCAGGAGGACCAGATACGTACCCCGCACCGCAAATCACATCATTTTACAAAAAAAAATGATTTTGCAAATTTTTTGAAATTTCAAAAAATTTGCAGTCTGATATAGCCTATATACCCTCACTCATCCGATGCTATCTAACTCAATTTTGAAGATACAGCGTCGGCGATGTCATTTTTGGAATCAGGAGGACCAGATACGTACCCCGCACCGCAAATCACATCATTTTACGAAAAAAATATTTTTGCAAATTTTTTGAAATTTCAAAAAATTTGCAGTCTGATATAGCCTATATACCCTCACTCATCCGATGCTATCTAACTCAATTTTGAAGATACAGCGTCGGCGATGTCATTTTTGGAATCAGGAGGACCAGATACGTACCCCGCACCGCAAATCACATCATTTTACGAAAAAAATATTTTTGCAAATTTTTTGAAATTTCAAAAAATTTGCAGTCTGATATAGCCTATATACCCTCACTCATCCGATGCTATCTAACTCAATTTTGAAGATAGAGCGTCGGCGATGTTATTTTTGGAATCAGGAGGACCAGATACGTACCCAGCACCGCAAATAACATCATTTTACGAAAAAAAAATTTCTGCAAGTTTTTGGGAACTCCTGAAAACTTGCAGTCTGATATAGCCTATATACCCTCACTCATCCGATGCTATCTAACTCAGTTTTGAAGATACAGCGTCGGCGATGTTATTTTTGGAATCAGGAGGACCAGATACGTACCCCGCACCGCAAATCACATCATTTTACGAAAAAAAAAATTCTGCAAGTTTTTGGGAACTCCTGAAAACTTGCAGTCTGATATAGCCTTTATACCCTCACTCATCCGATGCTATCTAACTCAGTTTTGAAGATACAGCGTCGGCGATGTCATTTTTGGAATCAGGAGGACCAGATACGTACCCCGCACCGCAAATCACATCATTTTACAAAAAAAAAACGATTTTGCAAATTTTTTGAAATTTCAAAAAATTTGCAGTCTGATATAGCCTATATACCCTCACTCATCCGATGCTATCTAACTCAATTTTGAAGATACAGCGTCGGCGATGTCATTTTTGGAATCAGGAGGACCAGATACGTACCCCGCACCGCAAATCACATCATTTTACGAAAAAAATATTTTTGCAAATTTTTTGAAATTTCAAAAAATTTGCAGTCTGATATAGCCTATATACCCTCACTCATCCGATGCTATCTAACTCAATTTTGAAGATACAGCGTCGGCGATGTCATTTTTGGAATCAGGAGGACCAGATACGTACCCCGCACCGCAAATCACATCATTTTACGAAAAAAATATTTTTGCAAATTTTTTGAAATTTCAAAAAATTTGCAGTCTGATATAGCCTATATACCCTCACTCATCCGATGCTATCTAACTCAATTTTGAAGATACAGCGTCGGCGATGTCATTTTTGGAATCAGGAGGACCAGATACGTACCCCGCACCGCAAATCACATCATTTTACGAAAAAAATATTTTTGCAAATTTTTTGAAATTTCAAAAAATTTGCAGTCTGATATAGCCTATATACCCTCACTCATCCGATGCTATCTAACTCAATTTTGAAGATACAGCGTCGGCGATGTTATTTTTGGAATCAGGAGGACCAGATACGTACCCCGCACCGCAAATCACATCATTTTACGAAAAAAAAAATTCTGCAAGTTTTTGGGAACTCCTGAAAACTTGCAGTCTGATATAGCCTTTATACCCTCACTCATCCGATGCTATCTAACTCAGTTTTGAAGATACAGCGTCGGCGATGTCATTTTTGGAATCAGGAGGACCAGATACGTACCCCGCACCGCAAATCACATCATTTTACAAAAAAAAACGATTTTGCAAATTTTTTGAAATTTCAAAAAATTTGCAGTCTGATATAGCCTATATACCCTCACTCATCCGATGCTATCTAACTCAATTTTGAAGATACAGCGTCGGCGATGTCATTTTTGGAATCAGGAGGACCAGATACGTACCCCGCACCGCAAATCACATCATTTTACGGAAAAAATATTTTTGCAAATTTTTTGAAATTTCAAAAAATTTGCAGTCTGATATAGCCTATATACCCTCACTCATCCGATGCTATCTAACTCAATTTTGAAGATACAGCGTCGGCGATGTCATTTTTGGAATCAGGAGGACCAGATACGTACCCCGCACCGCAAATCACATCATTTTACGAAAAAAATATTTTTGCAAATTTTTTGAAATTTCAAAAAATTTGCAGTCTGATATAGCCTATATACCCTCACTCATCCGATGCTATCTAACTCAATTTTGAAGATACAGCGTCGGCGATGTCATTTTTGGAATCAGGAGGACCAGATACGTACCCCGCACCGCAAATCACATCATTTTACGAAAAAAATATTTTTGCAAATTTTTTGAAATTTCAAAAAATTTGCAGTCTGATATAGCCTATATACCCTCACTCATCCGATGCTATCTAACTCAATTTTGAAGATAGAGCGTCGGCGATGTTATTTTTGGAATCAGGAGGACCAGATACGTACCCCGCACCGCAAATCACATCATTTTACGAAAAAATATTTTTGCAAATTTTTTGAAATTTCAAAAAATTTGCAGTCTGATATAGCCTATATACCCTCACTCATCCGATGCTATCTAACTCAATTTTGAAGATAGAGCGTCGGCGATGTTATTTTTGGAATCAGGAGGACCAGATACGTACCCCGCACCGCAAATCACATCATTTTACGAAAAAAATATTTTTGCAAATTTTTTGAAATTTCAAAAAATTTGCAGTCTGACATAGCCTATATACCCTCACTCATCCGATGCTATCTAACTCAATTTTGAAGATAGAGCGTCGGCGATGTTATTTTTGGAATCAGGAGGACCAGATACGTACCCAGCACCGCAAATAACATCATTTTACGAAAAAAATATTTTTGCAAATTTTTTGAAATTTCAAAAAATTTGCAGTCTGATATAGCCTATATACCCTCACTCATCCGATGCTATCTAACTCAATTTTGAAGATACAGCGTCGGCGATGTCATTTTTGGAATCAGGAGGACCAGATACGTACCCCGCACCGCAAATCACATCATTTTACGAAAAAAATATTTTTGCAAATTTTTTGAAATTTCAAAAAATTTGCAGTCTGATATAGCCTATATACCCTCACTCATCCGATGCTATCTAACTCAGTTTTGAAGATACAGCGTCGGCGATGTCATTTTTGGAATCAGGAGGACCAGATACGTACCCCGCACCGCAAATCACATCATTTTACAAAAAAAAATGATTTTGCAAATTTTTTGAAATTTCAAAAAATTTGCAGTCTGATATAGCCTATATACCCTCACTCATCCGATGCTATCTAACTCAATTTTGAAGATACAGCGTCGGCGATGTCAGTTTTGGAATCAGGAGGACCAGATACGTACCCCGCACCGCAAATCACATCATTTTACGAAAAAAATATTTTTGCAAATTTTTTGAAATTTCAAAAAATTTGCAGTCTGATATAGCCTATATACCCTCACTCATCCGATGCTATCTAACTCAATTTTGAAGATAGAGCGTCGGCGATGTTATTTTTGGAATCAGGAGGACCAGATACGTACCCCGCACCGCAAATCACATCATTTTACGAAAAAAACATTTTTGCAAATTTTTTGAAATTTCAAAAAATTTGCAGTCTGACATAGCCTATATACCCTCACTCATCCGATGCTATCTAACTCAATTTTGAAGATAGAGCGTCGGCGATGTTATTTTTGGAATCAGGAGGACCAGATACGTACCCAGCACCGCAAATAACATCATTTTACGAAAAAAATATTTTTGCAAATTTTTTGAAATTTCAAAAAATTTGCAGTCTGACATAGCCTGTATACCCCCACTCATCCGATGCTATCTAACTCAATTTTGAAGATACAGCGTCGGCGATGTCATTTTTGGAATCAGGAGGACCAGATACGTACCCCGCACCGCAAATCACATCATTTTACGAAAAAAAAATTCTGCAAGTTTTTGGGAACTCCTGAAAACTTGCAGTCTGATATAGCCTATATACCCTCACTCATCCGATGCTATCTAACTCAATTTTGAAGATAGAGCGTCGGCAATGTCATTTTTGGAATCAGGAGGACCAGATACGTACCCCGCACCGCAAATCACATCATTTTACAAAAAAAAAATGATTTTGCAAATTTTTTGAAATTTCAAAAAATTTGCAGTCTGACATAGCCTGTATACCCCCACTCATCCGATGCTATCTAACTCAATTTTGAAGATAGAGCGTCGGCAATGTCATTTTTGGAATCAGGAGGACCAGATACGTACCCCGCACCGCAAATCACATCATTTTACAAAAAAAAAATGATTTTGCAAATTTTTTGAAATTTCAAAAAATTTGCAGTCTGATATAGCCTATATACCCTCACTCATCCGATGCTATCTAACTCAATTTTGAAGATACAGCGTCGGCGATGTCATTTTTGGAATCAGGAGGACCAGATACGTACCCCGCACCGCAAATCACATCATTTTACGAAAAAAAAATTCTGCAAGTTTTTGGGAACTCCTGAAAACTTGCAGTCTGATATAGCCTATATACCCTCACTCATCCGATGCTATCTAACTCAATTTTGAAGATAGAGCGTCGGCGATGTTATTTTTGGAATCAGGAGGACCAGATACGTACCCCGCACCGCAAATCACATCATTTTACGAAAAAAAAATTCTGCAAGTTTTTGGGAACTCCTGAAAACTTGCAGTCTGATACAGCCTATATACCCTCACTCATCCGATGCTATCTAACTCAATTTTGAAGATAGAGCGTCGGCGATGTTATTTTTGGAATCAGGAGGACCAGATACGTACCCCGCACCGCAAATCACATCATTTTACGAAAAAAAATATTTTTGCAAATTTTTTGAAATTTCAAAAAATTTGCAGTCTGATATAGCCTATATACCCTCACTCATCCGATGCTATCTAACTCAATTTTGAAGATACAGCGTCGGCGATGTCATTTTTGGAATCAGGAGGACCAGATACGTACCCCGCACCGCAAATCACATCATTTTACAAAAAAAAATGATTTTGCAAATTTTTTGAACATTCAAAAAATTTGCAGTCTGATATAGCCTATATACCCTCACTCATCCGATGCTATCTAACTCAATTTTGAAGATACAGCGTCGGCGATGTCATTTTTGGAATCAGGAGGACCAGATACGTACCCCGCACCGCAAATCACATCATTTTACGAAAAAAAAATTCTGCAAGTTTTTGGGAACTCCTGAAAACTTGCAGTCTGATATAGCCTATATACCCTCACTCATCCGATGCTATCTAACTCAATTTTGAAGATAGAGCGTCGGCGATGTTATTTTTGGAATCAGGAGGACCAGATACGTACCCCGCACCGCAAATCACATCATTTTACGAAAAAAAAATTCTGCAAGTTTTTGGGAACTCCTGAAAACTTGCAGTCTGATATAGCCTATATACCCTCACTCATCCGATGCTATCTAACTCAATTTTGAAGATAGAGCGTCGGCAATGTTATTTTTGGAATCAGGAGGACCAGATACGTACCCCGCACCGCAAATCACATCATTTTACGAAAAAAAAAATTCTGCAAGTTTTTGGGAACTCCTGAAAACTTGCAGTCTGATATAGCCTATATACCCTCACTCATCCGATGCTATCTAACTCAATTTTGAAGATAGAGCGTCGGCAATGTTATTTTTGGAATCAGGAGGACCAGATACGTACCCCGCACCGCAAATCACATCATTTTACGAAAAAAATATTTTTGCAAATTTTTTGAAATTTCAAAAAATTTGCAGTCTGATATAGCCTATATACCCTCACTCATCCGATGCTATCTAACTCAATTTTGAAGATACAGCGTCGGCGATGTCATTTTTGGAATCAGGAGGACCAGATACGTACCCCGCACCGCAAATCACATCATTTTACGAAAAAAAAAATTCTGCAAGTTTTTGGGAACTCCTGAAAACTTGCAGTCTGATATAGCCTATATACCCTCACTCATCCGATGCTATCTAACTCAATTTTGAAGATAGAGCGTCGGCAATGTTATTTTTGGAATCAGGAGGACCAGATACGTACCCCGCACCGCAAATCACATCATTTTACGAAAAAAATATTTTTGCAAATTTTTTGAAATTTCAAAAAATTTGCAGTCTGATATAGCCTATATACCCTCACTCATCCGATGCTATCTAACTCAATTTTGAAGATACAGCGTCGGCGATGTCATTTTTGGAATCAGGAGGACCAGATACGTACCCCGCACCGCAAATCACATCATTTTACGAAAAAAATATTTTTGCAAATTTTTTGAAATTTCAAAAAATTTGCAGTCTGATATAGCCTATATACCCTCACTCATCCGATGCTATCTAACTCAATTTTGAAGATAGAGCGTCGGCGATGTTATTTTTGGAATCAGGAGGACCAGATACGTACCCCGCACCGCAAATCACATCATTTTACGAAAAAAAAATTCTGCAAGTTTTTGGGAACTCCTGAAAACTTGCAGTCTGATACAGCCTATATACCCTCACTCATCCGATGCTATCTAACTCAATTTTGAAGATAGAGCGTCGGCGATGTTATTTTTGGAATCAGGAGGACCAGATACGTACCCCGCACCGCAAATCACATCATTTTACGAAAAAAAAAATTCTGCAAGTTTTTGGGAACTCCTGAAAACTTGCAGTCTGATATAGCCTTTATACCCTCACTCATCCGATGCTATCTAACTCAGTTTTGAAGATACAGCGTCGGCGATGTCATTTTTGGAATCAGGAGGACCAGATACGTACCCCGCACCGCAAATCACATCATTTTACAAAATAAAATGATTTTGCAAATTTTTTGAAGTTTCAAAAAATTTGCAGTCTGATATAGCCTATATACCCTCACTCATCCGATGCTATCTAACTCAATTTTGAAGATACAGCGTCGGCGATGTCATTTTTGGAATCAAGAGGACCAGATACGTACCCCGCACCGCAAATCACATCATTTTACGAAAAAAATATTTTTGCAAATTTTTTGAAATTTCAAAAAATTTGCAGTCTGATATAGCCTATATACCCTCACTCATCCGATGCTATCTAACTCAATTTTGAAGATACAGCGTCGGCGATGTCATTTTTGGAATCAGGAGGACCAGATACGTACCCCGCACCGCAAATCACATCATTTTACGAAAAAAATATTTTTGCAAATTTTTTGAAATTTCAAAAAATTTGCAGTCTGATATAGCCTATATACCCTCACTCATCCGATGCTATCTAACTCAATTTTGAAGATACAGCGTCGGTGATGTCATTTTTGGAATCAGGAGGACCAGATACGTACCCCGCACCGCAAATCACATCATTTTACGAAAAAAATATTTTTGCAAATTTTTTGAAATTTCAAAAAATTTGCAGTCTGATATAGCCTATATACCCTCACTCATCCGATGCTATCTAACTCAATTTTGAAGATACAGCGTCGGCGATGTTATTTTTGGAATCAGGAGGACCAGATACGTACCCCGCACCGCAAATCACATCATTTTACGAAAAAATATTTTTGCAAATTTTTTGAAATTTCAAAAAATTTGCAGTCTGATATAACCTATATACCCTCACTCATCCGATGCTATCTAACTCAATTTTGAAGATAGAGCGTCGGCGATGTTATTTTTGGAATCAGGAGGACCAGATACGTACCCCGCACCGCAAATCACATCATTTTACGAAAAAAATATTTTTGCAAATTTTTTGAAATTTCAAAAAATTTGCAGTCTGACATAGCCTATATACCCTCACTCATCCGATGCTATCTAACTCAATTTTGAAGATAGAGCGTCGGCGATGTTATTTTTGGAATCAGGAGGACCAGATACGTACCCCGCACCGCAAATCACATCATTTTACGAAAAAAAAAATTCTGCAAGTTTTTTGAAATTTCAAAAAATTTGCAGTCTGATATAGCCTATATACCCTCACTCATCCGATGCTATCTAACTCAATTTTGAAGATACAGCGTCGGTGATGTCATTTTTGGAATCAGGAGGACCAGATACGTACCCCGCACCGCAAATCACATCATTTTACGAAAAAAATATTTTTGCAAATTTTTTGAAATTTCAAAAAATTTGCAGTCTGATATAGCCTATATACCCTCACTCATCCGATGCTATCTAACTCAATTTTGAAGATACAGCGTCGGCGATGTTATTTTTGGAATCAGGAGGACCAGATACGTACCCCGCACCGCAAATCACATCATTTTACGAAAAAATATTTTTGCAAATTTTTTGAAATTTCAAAAAATTTGCAGTCTGATATAACCTATATACCCTCACTCATCCGATGCTATCTAACTCAATTTTGAAGATAGAGCGTCGGCGATGTTATTTTTGGAATCAGGAGGACCAGATACGTACCCCGCACCGCAAATCACATCATTTTACGAAAAAAATATTTTTGCAAATTTTTTGAAATTTCAAAAAATTTGCAGTCTGACATAGCCTATATACCCTCACTCATCCGATGCTATCTAACTCAATTTTGAAGATAGAGCGTCGGCGATGTTATTTTTGGAATCAGGAGGACCAGATACGTACCCAGCACCGCAAATAACATCATTTTACGAAAAAAATATTTTTGCAAATTTTTTGAAATTTCAAAAAATTTGCAGTCTGATATAGCCTATATACCCTCACTCATCCGATGCTATCTAACTCAATTTTGAAGATACAGCGTCGGCGATGTCATTTTTGGAATCAGGAGGACCAGATACGTACCCCGCACCGCAAATCACATCATTTTACGAAAAAAAATATTTTTGCAAATTTTTTGAAATTTCAAAAAATTTGCAGTCTGATATAGCCTATATACCCTGACTCATCCGATGCTATCTAACTCAATTTTGAAGATAGAGCGTCGGCGATGTTATTTTTGGAATCAGGAGGACCAGATACGTACCCCGCACCGCAAATCACATCATTTTACGAAAAAAAAAATTCTGCAAGTTTTTGGGAACTCCTGAAAACTTGCAGTCTGATATAGCCTTTATACCCTCACTCATCCGATGCTATCTAACTCAATTTTGAAGATACAGCGTCGGCGATGTCATTTTTGGAATCAGGAGGACCAGATACGTACCCCGCACCGCAAATCACATCATTTTACAAAAAAAAAATTCTGCAAGTTTTTTGAAATTTCAAAAAATTTGCAGTCTGATATAGCCTATATACCCTCACTCATCCGATGCTATCTAACTCAATTTTGAAGATACAGCGTCGGTGATGTCATTTTTGGAATCAGGAGGACCAGATACGTACCCCGCACCGCAAATCACATCATTTTACGAAAAAAATATTTTTGCAAATTTTTTGAAATTTCAAAAAATTTGCAGTCTGATATAGCCTATATACCCTCACTCATCCGATGCTATCTAACTCAATTTTGAAGATACAGCGTCGGCGATGTTATTTTTGGAATCAGGAGGACCAGATACGTACCCCGCACCGCAAATCACATCATTTTACGAAAAAATATTTTTGCAAATTTTTTGAAATTTCAAAAAATTTGCAGTCTGATATAACCTATATACCCTCACTCATCCGATGCTATCTAACTCAATTTTGAAGATAGAGCGTCGGCGATGTTATTTTTGGAATCAGGAGGACCAGATACGTACCCAGCACCGCAAATAACATCATTTTACGAAAAAAATATTTTTGCAAATTTTTTGAAATTTCAAAAAATTTGCAGTCTGATATAGCCTATATACCCTCACTCATCCGATGCTATCTAACTCAATTTTGAAGATACAGCGTCGGCGATGTCATTTTTGGAATCAGGAGGACCAGATACGTACCCCGCACCGCAAATCACATCATTTTACGAAAAAAAATATTTTTGCAAATTTTTTGAAATTTCAAAAAATTTGCAGTCTGATATAGCCTATATACCCTGACTCATCCGATGCTATCTAACTCAATTTTGAAGATAGAGCGTCGGCGATGTTATTTTTGGAATCAGGAGGACCAGATACGTACCCCGCACCGCAAATCACATCATTTTACGAAAAAAAAAATTCTGCAAGTTTTTGGGAACTCCTGAAAACTTGCAGTCTGATATAGCCTTTATACCCTCACTCATCCGATGCTATCTAACTCAATTTTGAAGATACAGCGTCGGCGATGTCATTTTTGGAATCAGGAGGACCAGATACGTACCCCGCACCGCAAATCACATCATTTTACAAAAAAAAATGATTTTGCAAATTTTTTGAAATTTCAAAAAATTTGCAGTCTGATATAGCCTATATACCCTCACTCATCCGATGCTATCTAACTCAATTTTGAAGATACAGCGTCGGCGATGTCATTTTTGGAATCAGGAGGACCAGATACGTACCCCGCACCGCAAATCACATCATTTTACGAAAAAAATATTTTTGCAAATTTTTTGAAATTTCAAAAAATTTGCAGTCTGATATAGCCTATATACCCTCACTCATCCGATGCTATCTAACTCAGTTTTGAAGATACAGCGTCGGCGATGTCATTTTTGGAATCAGGAGGACCAGATACGTACCCCGCACCGCAAATCACATCATTTTACAAAAAAAAATGATTTTGCAAATTTTTTGAAATTTCAAAAAATTTGCAGTCTGATATAGCCTATATACCCTCACTCATCCGATGCTATCTAACTCAATTTTGAAGATACAGCGTCGGCGATGTCATTTTTGGAATCAGGAGGACCAGATACGTACCCCGCACCGCAAATCACATCATTTTACGAAAAAAATATTTTTGCAAATTTTTTGAAATTTCAAAAAATTTGCAGTCTGATATAGCCTATATACCCTCACTCATCCGATGCTATCTAACTCAATTTTGAAGATACAGCGTCGGCGATGTTATTTTTGGAATCAGGAGGACCAGATACGTACCCCGCACCGCAAATCACATCATTTTACGAAAAAAATATTTTTGCAAATTTTTTGAAATTTCAAAAAATTTGCAGTCTGATATAGCCTATATACCCTCACTCATCCGATGCTATCTAACTCAATTTTGAAGATACAGCGTCGGCGATGTTATTTTTGGAATCAGGAGGACCAGATACGTACCCCGCACCGCAAATCACATCATTTTACGAAAAAATATTTTTGCAAATTTTTTGAAATTTCAAAAAATTTGCAGTCTGATATAACCTATATACCCTCACTCATCCGATGCTATCTAACTCAATTTTGAAGATAGAGCGTCGGCGATGTTATTTTTGGAATCAGGAGGACCAGATACGTACCCCGCACCGCTAATCACATCATTTTACGAAAAAAATATTTTTGCAAATTTTTTGAAATTTCAAAAAATTTGCAGTCTGATATAGCCTATATACCCTCACTCATCCGATGCTATCTAACTCAGTTTTGAAGATACAGCGTCGGCGATGTCATTTTTGGAATCAGGAGGACCAGATACGTACCCAGCACCGCAAATAACATCATTTTACGAAAAAAATATTTTTGCAAATTTTTTGAAATTTCAAAAAATTTGCAGTCTGATATAGCCTATATACCCTCACTCATCCGATGCTATCTAACTCAATTTTGAAGATACAGCGTCGGTGATGTCATTTTTGGAATCAGGAGGACCAGATACGTACCCCGCACCGCAAATCACATCATTTTACGAAAAAAATATTTTTGCAAATTTTTTGAAATTTCAAAAAATTTGCAGTCTGATATAGCCTATATACCCTCACTCATCCGATGCTATCTAACTCAATTTTGAAGATACAGCGTCGGCGATGTTATTTTTGGAATCAGGAGGACCAGATACGTACCCCGCACCGCAAATCACATCATTTTACGAAAAAATATTTTTGCAAATTTTTTGAAATTTCAAAAAATTTGCAGTCTGATATAACCTATATACCCTCACTCATCCGATGCTATCTAACTCAATTTTGAAGATAGAGCGTCGGCGATGTTATTTTTGGAATCAGGAGGACCAGATACGTACCCAGCACCGCAAATAACATCATTTTACGAAAAAAATATTTTTGCAAATTTTTTGAAATTTCAAAAAATTTGCAGTCTGATATAGCCTATATACCCTCACTCATCCGATGCTATCTAACTCAATTTTGAAGATACAGCGTCGGCGATGTCATTTTTGGAATCAGGAGGACCAGATACGTACCCCGCACCGCAAATCACATCATTTTACGAAAAAAAATATTTTTGCAAATTTTTTGAAATTTCAAAAAATTTGCAGTCTGATATAGCCTATATACCCTGACTCATCCGATGCTATCTAACTCAATTTTGAAGATAGAGCGTCGGCGATGTTATTTTTGGAATCAGGAGGACCAGATACGTACCCCGCACCGCAAATCACATCATTTTACGAAAAAAAAAATTCTGCAAGTTTTTGGGAACTCCTGAAAACTTGCAGTCTGATATAGCCTTTATACCCTCACTCATCCGATGCTATCTAACTCAATTTTGAAGATACAGCGTCGGCGATGTCATTTTTGGAATCAGGAGGACCAGATACGTACCCCGCACCGCAAATCACATCATTTTACAAAAAAAAATGATTTTGCAAATTTTTTGAAATTTCAAAAAATTTGCAGTCTGATATAGCCTATATACCCTCACTCATCCGATGCTATCTAACTCAATTTTGAAGATACAGCGTCGGCGATGTCATTTTTGGAATCAGGAGGACCAGATACGTACCCCGCACCGCAAATCACATCATTTTACGAAAAAAATATTTTTGCAAATTTTTTGAAATTTCAAAAAATTTGCAGTCTGATATAGCCTATATACCCTCACTCATCCGATGCTATCTAACTCAGTTTTGAAGATACAGCGTCGGCGATGTCATTTTTGGAATCAGGAGGACCAGATACGTACCCCGCACCGCAAATCACATCATTTTACAAAAAAAAATGATTTTGCAAATTTTTTGAAATTTCAAAAAATTTGCAGTCTGATATAGCCTATATACCCTCACTCATCCGATGCTATCTAACTCAATTTTGAAGATACAGCGTCGGCGATGTCATTTTTGGAATCAGGAGGACCAGATACGTACCCCGCACCGCAAATCACATCATTTTACGAAAAAAATATTTTTGCAAATTTTTTGAAATTTCAAAAAATTTGCAGTCTGATATAGCCTATATACCCTCACTCATCCGATGCTATCTAACTCAATTTTGAAGATACAGCGTCGGCGATGTTATTTTTGGAATCAGGAGGACCAGATACGTACCCCGCACCGCAAATCACATCATTTTACGAAAAAAATATTTTTGCAAATTTTTTGAAATTTCAAAAAATTTGCAGTCTGATATAGCCTATATACCCTCACTCATCCGATGCTATCTAACTCAATTTTGAAGATACAGCGTCGGCGATGTCATTTTTGGAATCAGGAGGACCAGATACGTACCCCGCACCGCAAATCACATCATTTTACGAAAAAAATATTTTTGCAAATTTTTTGAAATTTCAAAAAATTTGCAGTCTGACATAGCCTGTATACCCCCACTCATCCGATGCTATCTAACTCAATTTTGAAGATACAGCGTCGGCGATGTCATTTTTGGAATCAGGAGGACCAGATACGTACCCAGCACCGCAAATAACATCATTTTACGAGAAAAAAATTTCTGCAAGTTTTTGGGAACTCCTGAAAACTTGCAGTCTGATATAGCCTATATACCCTCACTCATCCGATGCTATCTAACTCAATTTTGAAGATAGAGCGTCGGCGATGTTATTTTTGGAATCAGGAGGACCAGATACGTACCCCGCACCGCAAATCACATCATTTTACGAAAAAAATATTTTTGCAAATTTTTTGAAATTTCAAAAAATTTGCAGTCTGATATAGCCTATATACCCTGACTCATCCGATGCTATCTAACTCAATTTTGAAGATAGAGCGTCGGCGATGTTATTTTTGGAATCAGGAGGACCAGATACGTACCCCGCACCGCAAATCACATCATTTTACGAAAAAAATATTTTTGCAAATTTTTTGAAATTTCAAAAAATTTGCAGTCTGACATAGCCTGTATACCCCCACTCATCCGATGCTATCTAACTCAATTTTGAAGATACAGCGTCGGCGATGTCATTTTTGGAATCAGGAGGACCAGATACGTACCCAGCACCGCAAATAACATCATTTTACGAGAAAAAAATTTCTGCAAGTTTTTGGGAACTCCTGAAAACTTGCAGTCTGATATAGCCTATATACCCTCACTCATCCGATGCTATCTAACTCAATTTTGAAGATAGAGCGTCGGCGATGTTATTTTTGGAATCAGGAGGACCAGATACGTACCCCGCACCGCAAATCACATCATTTTACGAAAAAAATATTTTTGCAAATTTTTTGAAATTTCAAAAAATTTGCAGTCTGATATAGCCTATATACCCTCACTCATCCGATGCTATCTAACTCAATTTTGAAGATAGAGCGTCGGCGATGTTATTTTTGGAATCAGGAGGACCAGATACGTACCCCGCACCGCAAATCACATCATTTTACGAAAAAAATATTTTTGCAAATTTTTTGAAATTTCAAAAAATTTGCAGTCTGACATAGCCTATATACCCTCACTCATCCGATGCTATCTAACTCAATTTTGAAGATAGAGCGTCGGCGATGTTATTTTTGGAATCAGGAGGACCAGATACGTACCCAGCACCGCAAATAACATCATTTTACGAAAAAAATATTTTTGCAAATTTTTTGAAATTTCAAAAAATTTGCAGTCTGACATAGCCTGTATACCCCCACTCATCCGATGCTATCTAACTCAATTTTGAAGATACAGCGTCGGCGATGTCATTTTTGGAATCAGGAGGACCAGATACGTACCCAGCACCGCAAATAACATCATTTTACGAGAAAAAAATTTCTGCAAGTTTTTGGGAACTCCTGAAAACTTGCAGTCTGATATAGCCTATATACCCTCACTCATCCGATGCTATCTAACTCAATTTTGAAGATAGAGCGTCGGCGATGTTATTTTTGGAATCAGGAGGACCAGATACGTACCCCGCACCGCAAATCACATCATTTTACGAAAAAAATATTTTTGCAAATTTTTTGAAATTTCAAAAAATTTGCAGTCTGATATAGCCTATATACCCTCACTCATCCGATGCTATCTAACTCAATTTTGAAGATAGAGCGTCGGCGATGTAATTTTTGGAATCAGGAGGACCAGATACGTACCCCGCACCGCAAATCACATCATTTTACGAAAAAAATATTTTTGCAAATTTTTTGAAATTTCAAAAAATTTGCAGTCTGACATAGCCTATATACCCTCACTCATCCGATGCTATCTAACTCAATTTTGAAGATAGAGCGTCGGCGATGTTATTTTTGGAATCAGGAGGACCAGATACGTACCCAGCACCGCAAATAACATCATTTTACGAAAAAAATATTTTTGCAAATTTTTTGAAATTTCAAAAAATTTGCAGTCTGACATAGCCTGTATACCCCCACTCATCCGATGCTATCTAACTCAATTTTGAAGATACAGCGTCGGCGATGTCATTTTTGGAATCAGGAGGACCAGATACGTACCCCGCACCGCAAATCACATCATTTTTCGAAAAAAAAATTCTGCAATTTTTTGGGAACTCCTGAAAACTTGCAGTCTGATATAGCCTATATACCCTCACTCATCCGATGCTATCTAACTCAATTTTGAAGATAGAGCGTCGGCAATGTCATTTTTGGAATCAGGAGGACCAGATACGTACCCCGCACCGCAAATCACATCATTTTACAAAAAAAAAATGATTTTGCAAATTTTTTGAAATTTCAAAAAATTTGCAGTCTGATATAGCCTATATACCCTCACTCATCCGATGCTATCTAACTCAATTTTGAAGATACAGCGTCGGCAATGTCATTTTTGGAATCAGGAGGACCAGATACGTACCCCGCACCGCAAATCACATCATTTTACAAAAAAAAAATGATTTTGCAAATTTTTTGAAATTTCAAAAAATTTGCAGTCTGATATAGCCTATATACCCTCACTCATCCGATGCTATCTAACTCAATTTTGAAGATACAGCGTCGGCGATGTCATTTTTGGAATCAGGAGGACCAGATACGTACCCCGCACCGCAAATAACATCATTTTACGAGAAAAAAATTTCTGCAAGTTTTTGGGAACTCCTGAAAACTTGCAGTCTGATATAGCCTATATACCCTCACTCATCCGATGCTATCTAACTTAATTTTGAAGATAGAGCGTCGGCGATGTTATTTTTGGAATCAGGAGGACCAGATACGTACCCCGCACCGCAAATCACATCATTTTACGAAAAAAATATTTTTGCAAATTTTTTGAAATTTCAAAAAATTTGCAGTCTGATATAGCCTATATACCCTCACTCATCCGATGCTATCTAACTCAATTTTGAAGATAGAGCGTCGGCGATGTTATTTTTGGAATCAGGAGGACCAGATACGTACCCCGCACCGCAAATCACATCATTTTACGAAAAAAATATTTTTGCAAATTTTTTGAAATTTCAAAAAATTTGCAGTCTGACATAGCCTGTATACCCCCACTCATCCGATGCTATCTAACTCAATTTTGAAGATACAGCGTCGGCGATGTCATTTTTGGAATCAGGAGGACCAGATACGTACCCCGCACCGCAAATCACATCATTTTACAAAAAAAAAATGATTTTGCAAATTTTTTTAAATTTCAAAAAATTTGCAGTCTGATATAGCCTATATACCCTCACTCATCCGATGCTATCTAACTCAATTTTGAAGATACAGCGTCGGCGATGTCATTTTTGGAATCAGGAGGACCAGATACGTACCCCGCACCGCAAATCACATCATTTTACGAAAAAAATATTTTTGCAAATTTTTTGAAATTTCAAAAAATTTGCAGTCTGATATAGCCTATATACCCTCACTCATCCGATGCTATCTAACTCAATTTTGAAGATACAGCGTCGGCGATGTCATTTTTGGAATCAGGAGGACCAGATACGTACCCCGCACCGCAAATCACATCATTTTACGAAAAAAATATTTTTGCAAATTTTTTGAAATTTCAAAAAATTTGCAGTCTGATATAGCCTATATACCCTCACTCATCCGATGCTATCTAACTCAATTCTGAAGATAGAGCGTCGGCGATGTTATTTTTGGAATCAGGAGGACCAGATACGTACCCAGCACCGCAAATAACATCATTTTACGAAAAAAATATTTTTGCAAATTTTTTGAAATTTCAAAAAATTTGCAGTCTGACATAGCCTGTATACCCCCACTCATCCGATGCTATCTAACTCAATTTTGAAGATACAGCGTCGGCGATGTCATTTTTGGAATCAGGAGGACCAGATACGTACCCCGCACCGCAAATCACATCATTTTACGAAAAAAAAATTCTGCAAGTTTTTGGGAACTCCTGAAAACTTGCAGTCTGATATAGCCTATATACCCTCACTCATCCGATGCTATCTAACTCAATTTTGAAGATAGAGCGTCGGCAATGTTATTTTTGGAATCAGGAGGACCAGATACGTACCCCGCACCGCAAATCACATCATTTTACGAAAAAAATATTTTTGCAAATTTTTTGAAATTTCAAAAAATTTGCAGTCTGATATAGCCTATATACCCTCACTCATCCGATGCTATCTAACTCAATTTTGAAGATACAGCGTCGGCGATGTCATTTTTGGAATCAGGAGGACCAGATACGTACCCCGCACCGCAAATCACATAATTTTACAAAAAAAAATGATTTTGCAAATTTTTTGAAATTTCAAAAAATTTGCAGTCTGATATAGCCTATATACCCTCACTCATCCGATGCTATCTAACTCAATTTTGAAGATACAGCGTCGGCGATGTCATTTTTGGAATCAGGAGGACCAGATACGTACCCCGCACCGCAAATCACATCATTTTACAAAAAAAAATGATTTTGCAAATTTTTTGAAATTTCAAAAAATTTGCAGTCTGATATAGCCTATATACCCTCACTCATCCGATGCTATCTAACTCAATTTTGAAGATACAGCGTCGGCGATGTCATTTTTGGAATCAGGAGGACCAGATACGTACCCCGCACCGCAAATCACATCATTTTACGAAAAAAATATTTTTGCAAATTTTTTGAAATTTCAAAAAATTTGCAGTCTGATATAGCCTATATACCCTCACTCATCCGATGCTATCTAACTCAATTTTGAAGATACAGCGTCGGCGATGTCATTTTTGGAATCAGGAGGACCAGATACGTACCCCGCACCGCAAATCACATCATTTTACGAAAAAAATATTTTTGCAAATTTTTTGAAATTTCAAAAAATTTGCAGTCTGATATAGCCTATATACCCTCACTCATCCGATGCTATCTAACTCAATTCTGAAGATAGAGCGTCGGCGATGTTATTTTTGGAATCAGGAGGACCAGATACGTACCCAGCACCGCAAATAACATCATTTTACGAAAAAAATATTTTTGCAAATTTTTTGAAATTTCAAAAAATTTGCAGTCTGACATAGCCTGTATACCCCCACTCATCCGATGCTATCTAACTCAATTTTGAAGATACAGCGTCGGCGATGTCATTTTTGGAATCAGGAGGACCAGATACGTACCCCGCACCGCAAATCACATCATTTTACGAAAAAAAAATTCTGCAAGTTTTTGGGAACTCCTGAAAACTTGCAGTCTGATATAGCCTATATACCCTCACTCATCCGATGCTATCTAACTCAATTTTGAAGATAGAGCGTCGGCAATGTTATTTTTGGAATCAGGAGGACCAGATACGTACCCCGCACCGCAAATCACATCATTTTACGAAAAAAATATTTTTGCAAATTTTTTGAAATTTCAAAAAATTTGCAGTCTGATATAGCCTATATACCCTCACTCATCCGATGCTATCTAACTCAATTTTGAAGATACAGCGTCGGCGATGTCATTTTTGGAATCAGGAGGACCAGATACGTACCCCGCACCGCAAATCACATCATTTTACAAAAAAAAATGATTTTGCAAATTTTTTGAAATTTCAAAAAATTTGCAGTCTGATATAGCCTATATACCCTCACTCATCCGATGCTATCTAACTCAATTTTGAAGATACAGCGTCGGCGATGTCATTTTTGGAATCAGGAGGACCAGATACGTACCCCGCACCGCAAATCACATCATTTTACGAAAAAAAAATTCTGCAAGTTTTTGGGAACTCCTGAAAACTTGCAGTCTGATATAGCCTATATACCCTCACTCATCCGATGCTATCTAACTCAATTTTGAAGATAGAGCGTCGGCGATGTTATTTTTGGAATCAGGAGGACCAGATACGTACCCCGCACCGCAAATCACATCATTTTACGAAAAAAAAATTCTGCAAGTTTTTGGGAACTCCTGAAAACTTGCAGTCTGATACAGCCTATATACCCTCACTCATCCGATGCTATCTAACTCAATTTTGAAGATAGAGCGTCGGCGATGTTATTTTTGGAATCAGGAGGACCAGATACGTACCCCGCACCGCAAATCACATCATTTTACGAAAAAAATATTTTTGCAAATTTTTTGAAATTTCAAAAAATTTGCAGTCTGATATAGCCTATATACCCTCACTCATCCGATGCTATCTAACTCAATTTTGAAGATAGAGCGTCGGCGATGTTATTTTTGGAATCAGGAGGACCAGATACGTACCCCGCACCGCAAATCACATCATTTTACGAAAAAAATATTTTTGCAAATTTTTTGAAATTTCAAAAAATTTGCAGTCTGATATAGCCTATATACCCTCACTCATCCGATGCTATCTAACTCAATTTTGAAGATACAGCGTCGGCGATGTTATTTTTGGAATCAGGAGGACCAGATACGTACCCCGCACCGCAAATCACATCATTTTACGAAAAAAAAAATTCTGCAAGTTTTTGGGAACTCCTGAAAACTTGCAGTCTGATATAGCCTTTATACCCTCACTCATCCGATGCTATCTAACTCAGTTTTGAAGATACAGCGTCGGCGATGTCATTTTTGGAATCAGGAGGACCAGATACGTACCCCGCACCGCAAATGACATCATTTTACAAAATAAAATGATTTTGCAAATTTTTTGAAATTTCAAAAAATTTGCAGTCTGATATAGCCTATATACCCTCACTCATCCGATGCTATCTAACTCAATTTTGAAGATACAGCGTCGGCGATGTCATTTTTGGAATCAGGAGGACCAGATACGTACCCCGCACCGCAAATCACATCATTTTACGAAAAAAATATTTTTGCAAATTTTTTGAAATTTCAAAAAATTTGCAGTCTGATATAGCCTATATACCCTCACTCATCCGATGCTATCTAACTCAATTTTGAAGATACAGCGTCGGCGATGTTATTTTTGGAATCAGGAGGACCAGATACGTACCCCGCACCGCAAATCACATCATTTTACGAAAAAAATATTTTTGCAAATTTTTTGAAATTTCAAAAAATTTGCAGTCTGATATAGCCTATATACCCTCACTCATCCGATGCTATCTAACTCAATTTTGAAGATAGAGCGTCGGCGATGTTATTTTTGGAATCAGGAGGACCAGATACGTACCCCGCACCGCAAATCACATCATTTTACGAAAAAAAAAATTCTGCAAGTTTTTGGGAACTCCTGAAAACTTGCAGTCTGATATAGCCTTTATACCCTCACTCATCCGATGCTATCTAACTCAGTTTTGAAGATACAGCGTCGGCGATGTCATTTTTGGAATCAGGAGGACCAGATACGTACCCAGCACCGCAAATAACATCATTTTACGAAAAAAAAATTTCTGCAAGTTTTTGGGAACTCCTGAAAACTTGCAGTCTGATATAGCCTATATACCCTCACTCATCCGATGCTATCTAACTCAGTTTTGAAGATACAGCGTCGGCGATGTTATTTTTGGAATCAGGAGGACCAGATACGTACCCCGCACCGCAAATCACATCATTTTACGAAAAAAAAAATTCTGCAAGTTTTTGGGAACTCCTGAAAACTTGCAGTCTGATATAGCCTTTATACCCTCACTCATCCGATGCTATCTAACTCAGTTTTGAAGATACAGCGTCGGCGATGTCATTTTTGGAATCAGGAGGACCAGATACGTACCCCGCACCGCAAATCACATCATTTTACGAAAAAAATATTTTTGCAAATTTTTTGAAATTTCAAAAAATTTGCAGTCTGATATAGCCTATATACCCTCACTCATCCGATGCTATCTAACTCAATTTTGAAGATACAGCGTCGGCGATGTTATTTTTGGAATCAGGAGGACCAGATACGTACCCCGCACCGCAAATCACATCATTTTACGAAAAAAATATTTTTGCAAATTTTTTGAAATTTCAAAAAATTTGCAGTCTGATATAGCCTATATACCCTCACTCATCCGATGCTATCTAACTCAATTTTGAAGATAGAGCGTCGGCGATGTTATTTTTGGAATCAGGAGGACCAGATACGTACCCCGCACCGCAAATCACATCATTTTACGAAAAAAAAAATTCTGCAAGTTTTTGGGAACTCCTGAAAACTTGCAGTCTGATATAGCCTTTATACCCTCACTCATCCGATGCTATCTAACTCAGTTTTGAAGATACAGCGTCGGCGATGTCATTTTTGGAATCAGGAGGACCAGATACGTACCCAGCACCGCAAATAACATCATTTTACGAAAAAAAAATTTCTGCAAGTTTTTGGGAACTCCTGAAAACTTGCAGTCTGATATAGCCTATATACCCTCACTCATCCGATGCTATCTAACTCAGTTTTGAAGATACAGCGTCGGCGATGTTATTTTTGGAATCAGGAGGACCAGATACGTACCCCGCACCGCAAATCACATCATTTTACGAAAAAAAAAATTCTGCAAGTTTTTGGGAACTCCTGAAAACTTGCAGTCTGATATAGCCTTTATACCCTCACTCATCCGATGCTATCTAACTCAGTTTTGAAGATACAGCGTCGGCGATGTCATTTTTGGAATCAGGAGGACCAGATACGTACCCCGCACCGCAAATCACATCATTTTACAAAAAAAAAATGATTTTGCAAATTTTTTGAAATTTCAAAAAATTTGCAGTCTGATATAGCCTATATACCCTCACTCATCCGATGCTATCTAACTCAATTTTGAAGATAGAGCGTCGGCGATGTCATTTTTGGAATCAGGAGGACCAGATACGTACCCCGCACCGCAAATCACATCATTTTACAAAAAAAAAATGATTTTGCAAATTTTTTGAAATTTCAAAAAATTTGCAGTCTGATATAGCCTTTATACCCTCACTCATCCGATGCTATCTAACTCAGTTTTGAAGATACAGCGTCGGCGATGTCATTTTTGGAATCAGGAGGACCAGATACGTACCCCGCACCGCAAATCACATCATTTTACGAAAAAAATATTTTTGCAAATTTTTTGAAATTTCAAAAAATTTGCAGTCTGATATAGCCTATATACCCTCACTCATCCGATGCTATCTAACTCAATTTTGAAGATACAGCGTCGGCGATGTTATTTTTGGAATCAGGAGGACCAGATACGTACCCCGCACCGCAAATCACATCATTTTACGAAAAAAATATTTTTGCAAATTTTTTGAAATTTCAAAAAATTTGCAGTCTGATATAGCCTATATACTCTCACTCATCCGATGCTATCTAACTCAATTTTGAAGATACAGCGTCGGCGATGTTATTTTTGGAATCAGGAGGACCAGATACGTACCCCGCACCGCAAATCACATCATTTTACGAAAAAATATTTTTGCAAATTTTTTGAAATTTCAAAAAATTTGCAGTCTGATATAGCCTATATACCCTCACTCATCCGATGCTATCTAACTCAATTTTGAAGATAGAGCGTCGGCGATGTTATTTTTGGAATCAGGAGGACCAGATACGTACCCCGCACCGCAAATCACATCATTTTACGAAAAAAATATTTTTGCAAATTTTTTGAAATTTCAAAAAATTTGCAGTCTGACATAGCCTATATACCCTCACTCATCCGATGCTATCTAACTCAATTTTGAAGATACAGCGTCGGCGATGTCATTTTTGGAATCAGGAGGACCAGATACGTACCCCGCACCGCAAATCACATCATTTTACGAAAAAAATATTTTTGCAAATTTTTTGAAATTTCAAAAAATTTGCAGTCTGATATAGCCTATATACCCTCACTCATCCGATGCTATCTAACTCAATTTTGAAGATAGAGCGTCGGCGATGTTATTTTTGGAATCAGGAGGACCAGATACGTACCCAGCACCGCAAATAACATCATTTTACGAAAAAAATATTTTTGCAAATTTTTTGAAATTTCAAAAAATTTGCAGTCTGATATAGCCTATATACCCTCACTCATCCGATGCTATCTAACTCAATTTTGAAGATAGAGCGTCGGCGATGTTATTTTTGGAATCAGGAGGACCAGATACGTACCCAGCACCGCAAATAACATCATTTTACGAAAAAAATATTTTTGCAAATTTTTTGAAATTTCAAAAAATTTGCAGTCTGATATAGCCTATATACCCTCACTCATCCGATGCTATCTAACTCAATTTTGAAGATACAGCGTCGGCGATGTCATTTTTGGAATCAGGAGGACCAGATACGTACCCCGCACCGCAAATCACATCATTTTACGAAAAAAATATTTTTGCAAATTTTTTGAAATTTCAAAAAATTTGCAGTCTGATATAGCCTATATACCCTCACTCATCCGATGCTATCTAACTCAATTTTGAAGATAGAGCGTCGGCGATGTTATTTTTGGAATCAGGAGGACCAGATACGTACCCCGCACCGCAAATCACATCATTTTACGAAAAAAAAATTCTGCAAGTTTTTGGGAACTCCTGAAAACTTGCAGTCTGATATAGCCTTTATACCCTCACTCATCCGATGCTATCTAACTCAATTTTGAAGATACAGCGTCGGCGATGTCATTTTTGGAATCAGGAGGACCAGATACGTACCCCGCACCGCAAATCACATCATTTTACGAAAAAAATATTTTTGCAAATTTTTTGAAATTTCAAAAAATTTGCAGTCTGATATAGCCTATATACCCTCACTCATCCGATGCTATCTAACTCAATTTTGAAGATACAGCGTCGGCGATGTTATTTTTGGAATCAGGAGGACCAGATACGTACCCCGCACCGCAAATCACATCATTTTACGAAAAAAATATTTTTGCAAATTTTTTGAAATTTCAAAAAATTTGCAGTCTGATATAGCCTATATACCCTCACTCATCCGATGCTATCTAACTCAATTTTGAAGATAGAGCGTCGGCGATGTTATTTTTGGAATCAGGAGGACCAGATACGTACCCCGCACCGCAAATCACATCATTTTACGAAAAAAAAAATTCTGCAAGTTTTTGGGAACTCCTGAAAACTTGCAGTCTGATATAGCCTTTATACCCTCACTCATCCGATGCTATCTAACTCAGTTTTGAAGATACAGCGTCGGCGATGTCATTTTTGGAATCAGGAGGACCAGATACGTACACAGCACCGCAAATAACATCATTTTACGAAAAAAAAATTTCTGCAAGTTTTTGGGAACTCCTGAAAACTTGCAGTCTGATATAGCCTATATACCCTCACTCATCCGATGCTATCTAACTCAGTTTTGAAGATACAGCGTCGGCGATGTTATTTTTGGAATCAGGAGGACCAGATACGTACCCCGCACCGCAAATCACATCATTTTACGAAAAAAAAAATTCTGCAAGTTTTTGGGAACTCCTGAAAACTTGCAGTCTGATATAGCCTTTATACCCTCACTCATCCGATGCTATCTAACTCAGTTTTGAAGATACAGCGTCGGCGATGTCATTTTTGGAATCAGGAGGACCAGATACGTACCCCGCACCGCAAATCACATCATTTTACAAAAAAAAAATGATTTTGCAAATTTTTTGAAATTTCAAAAAATTTGCAGTCTGATATAGCCTATATACCCTCACTCATCCGATGCTATCTAACTCAATTTTGAAGATACAGCGTCGGCGATGTTATTTTTGGAATCAGGAGGACCAGATACGTACCCCGCACCGCAAATCACATCATTTTACGAAAAAAAAAATTCTGCAAGTTTTTGGGAACTCCTGAAAACTTGCAGTCTGATATAGCCTTTATACCCTCACTCATCCGATGCTATCTAACTCAGTTTTGAAGATACAGCGTCGGCGATGTCATTTTTGGAATCAGGAGGACCAGATACGTACCCCGCACCGCAAATCACATCATTTTACGAAAAAAATATTTTTGCAAATTTTTTGAAATTTCAAAAAATTTGCAGTCTGATATAGCCTATATACCCTCACTCATCCGATGCTATCTAACTCAATTTTGAAGATACAGCGTCGGCGATGTTATTTTTGGAATCAGGAGGACCAGATACGTACCCCGCACCGCAAATCACATCATTTTACGAAAAAATATTTTTGCAAATTTTTTGAAATTTCAAAAAATTTGCAGTCTGATATAGCCTATATACCCTCACTCATCCGATGCTATCTAACTCAATTTTGAAGATAGAGCGTCGGCGATGTTATTTTTGGAATCAGGAGGACCAGATACGTACCCCGCACCGCAAATCACATCATTTTACGAAAAAAATATTTTTGCAAATTTTTTGAAATTTCAAAAAATTTGCAGTCTGACATAGCCTATATACCCTCACTCATCCGATGCTATCTAACTCAATTTTGAAGATAGAGCGTCGGCGATGTTATTTTTGGAATCAGGAGGACCAGATACGTACCCAGCACCGCAAATAACATCATTTTACGAAAAAAAAAATTCTGCAAGTTTTTGGGAACTCCTGAAAACTTGCAGTCTGATATAGCCTTTATACCCTCACTCATCCGATGCTATCTAACTCAGTTTTGAAGATACAGCGTCGGCGATGTCATTTTTGGAATCAGGAGGACCAGATACGTACACAGCACCGCAAATAACATCATTTTACGAAAAAAAAATTTCTGCAAGTTTTTGGGAACTCCTGAAAACTTGCAGTCTGATATAGCCTATATACCCTCACTCATCCGATGCTATCTAACTCAGTTTTGAAGATACAGCGTCGGCGATGTTATTTTTGGAATCAGGAGGACCAGATACGTACCCCGCACCGCAAATCACATCATTTTACGAAAAAAAAAATTCTGCAAGTTTTTGGGAACTCCTGAAAACTTGCAGTCTGATATAGCCTTTATACCCTCACTCATCCGATGCTATCTAACTCAGTTTTGAAGATACAGCGTCGGCGATGTCATTTTTGGAATCAGGAGGACCAGATACGTACCCCGCACCGCAAATCACATCATTTTACAAAAAAAAAATGATTTTGCAAATTTTTTGAAATTTCAAAAAATTTGCAGTCTGATATAGCCTATATACCCTCACTCATCCGATGCTATCTAACTCAATTTTGAAGATACAGCGTCGGCGATGTTATTTTTGGAATCAGGAGGACCAGATACGTACCCCGCACCGCAAATCACATCATTTTACGAAAAAAAAAATTCTGCAAGTTTTTGGGAACTCCTGAAAACTTGCAGTCTGATATAGCCTTTATACCCTCACTCATCCGATGCTATCTAACTCAGTTTTGAAGATACAGCGTCGGCGATGTCATTTTTGGAATCAGGAGGACCAGATACGTACCCCGCACCGCAAATCACATCATTTTACGAAAAAAAAAATTCTGCAAGTTTTTGGGAACTCCTGAAAACTTGCAGTCTGATATAGCCTTTATACCCTCACTCATCCGATGCTATCTAACTCAGTTTTGAAGATACAGCGTCGGCGATGTCATTTTTGGAATCAGGAGGACCAGATACGTACCCCGCACCGCAAATCACATCATTTTACAAAAAAAAAATGATTTTGCAAATTTTTTGAAATTTCAAAAAATTTGCAGTCTGATATAGCCTATATACCCTCACTCATCCGATGCTATCTAACTCAATTTTGAAGATACAGCGTCGGCGATGTTATTTTTGGAATCAGGAGGACCAGATACGTACCCCGCACCGCAAATCACATCATTTTACGAAAAAAAAAATTCTGCAAGTTTTTGGGAACTCCTGAAAACTTGCAGTCTGATATAGCCTTTATACCCTCACTCATCCGATGCTATCTAACTCAGTTTTGAAGATACAGCGTCGGCGATGTCATTTTTGGAATCAGGAGGACCAGATACGTACCCCGCACCGCAAATCACATCATTTTACGAAAAAAATATTTTTGCAAATTTTTTGAAATTTCAAAAAATTTGCAGTCTGATATAGCCTATATACCCTCACTCATCCGATGCTATCTAACTCAATTTTGAAGATACAGCGTCGGCGATGTTATTTTTGGAATCAGGAGGACCAGATACGTACCCCGCACCGCAAATCACATCATTTTACGAAAAAATATTTTTGCAAATTTTTTGAAATTTCAAAAAATTTGCAGTCTGATATAGCCTATATACCCTCACTCATCCGATGCTATCTAACTCAGTTTTGAAGATACAGCGTCGGCGATGTTATTTTTGGAATCAGGAGGACCAGATACGTACCCCGCACCGCAAATCACATCATTTTACGAAAAAAAAAATTCTGCAAGTTTTTGGGAACTCCTGAAAACTTGCAGTCTGATATAGCCTTTATACCCTCACTCATCCGATGCTATCTAACTCAGTTTTGAAGATACAGCGTCGGCGATGTCATTTTTGGAATCAGGAGGACCAGATACGTACCCCGCACCGCAAATCACATCATTTTACAAAAAAAAAATGATTTTGCAAATTTTTTGAAATTTCAAAAAATTTGCAGTCTGATATAGCCTATATACCCTCACTCATCCGATGCTATCTAACTCAATTTTGAAGATACAGCGTCGGCGATGTTATTTTTGGAATCAGGAGGACCAGATACGTACCCCGCACCGCAAATCACATCATTTTACGAAAAAAAAAATTCTGCAAGTTTTTGGGAACTCCTGAAAACTTGCAGTCTGATATAGCCTTTATACCCTCACTCATCCGATGCTATCTAACTCAGTTTTGAAGATACAGCGTCGGCGATGTCATTTTTGGAATCAGGAGGACCAGATACGTACCCCGCACCGCAAATCACATCATTTTACGAAAAAAAAAATTCTGCAAGTTTTTGGGAACTCCTGAAAACTTGCAGTCTGATATAGCCTTTATACCCTCACTCATCCGATGCTATCTAACTCAGTTTTGAAGATACAGCGTCGGCGATGTCATTTTTGGAATCAGGAGGACCAGATACGTACCCCGCACCGCAAATCACATCATTTTACAAAAAAAAAATGATTTTGCAAATTTTTTGAAATTTCAAAAAATTTGCAGTCTGATATAGCCTATATACCCTCACTCATCCGATGCTATCTAACTCAATTTTGAAGATACAGCGTCGGCGATGTTATTTTTGGAATCAGGAGGACCAGATACGTACCCCGCACCGCAAATCACATCATTTTACGAAAAAAAAAATTCTGCAAGTTTTTGGGAACTCCTGAAAACTTGCAGTCTGATATAGCCTTTATACCCTCACTCATCCGATGCTATCTAACTCAGTTTTGAAGATACAGCGTCGGCGATGTCATTTTTGGAATCAGGAGGACCAGATACGTACCCCGCACCGCAAATCACATCATTTTACGAAAAAAATATTTTTGCAAATTTTTTGAAATTTCAAAAAATTTGCAGTCTGATATAGCCTATATACCCTCACTCATCCGATGCTATCTAACTCAATTTTGAAGATACAGCGTCGGCGATGTTATTTTTGGAATCAGGAGGACCAGATACGTACCCCGCACCGCAAATCACATCATTTTACGAAAAAATATTTTTGCAAATTTTTTGAAATTTCAAAAAATTTGCAGTCTGATATAGCCTATATACCCTCACTCATCCGATGCTATCTAACTCAATTTTGAAGATAGAGCGTCGGCGATGTTATTTTTGGAATCAGGAGGACCAGATACGTACCCCGCACCGCAAATCACATCATTTTACGAAAAAAATATTTTTGCAAATTTTTTGAAATTTCAAAAAATTTGCAGTCTGACATAGCCTATATACCCTCACTCATCCGATGCTATCTAACTCAATTTTGAAGATAGAGCGTCGGCGATGTTATTTTTGGAATCAGGAGGACCAGATACGTACCCAGCACCGCAAATAACATCATTTTACGAAAAAAATATTTTTGCAAATTTTTTGAAATTTCAAAAAATTTGCAGTCTGATATAGCCTATATACCCTCACTCATCCGATGCTATCTAACTCAATTTTGAAGATACAGCGTCGGCGATGTCATTTTTGGAATCAGGAGGACCAGATACGTACCCCGCACCGCAAATCACATCATTTTACGAAAAAAATATTTTTGCAAATTTTTTGAAATTTCAAAAAATTTGCAGTCTGATATAGCCTATATACCCTCACTCATCCGATGCTATCTAACTCAATTTTGAAGATAGAGCGTCGGCGATGTTATTTTTGGAATCAGGAGGACCAGATACGTACCCCGCACCGCAAATCACATCATTTTATGAAAAAAAAAATTCTGCAAGTTTTTGGGAACTCCTGAAAACTTGCAGTCTGATATAGCCTTTATACCCTCACTCATCCGATGCTATCTAACTCAATTTTGAAGATACAGCGTCGGCGATGTCATTTTTGGAATCAGGAGGACCAGATACGTACCCCGCACCGCAAATCACATCATTTTACGAAAAAAATATTTTTGCAAATTTTTTGAAATTTCAAAAAATTTGCAGTCTGATATAGCCTATATACCCTCACTCATCCGATGCTATCTAACTCAATTTTGAAGATACAGCGTCGGCGATGTCAGTTTTGGAATCAGGAGGACCAGATACGTACCCCGCACCGCAAATCACATCATTTTACGAAAAAAATATTTTTGCAAATTTTTTGAAATTTCAAAAAATTTGCAGTCTGATATAGCCTATATACCCTCACTCATCCGATGCTATCTAACTCAGTTTTGAAGATACAGCGTCGGCGATGTCATTTTTGGAATCAGGAGGACCAGATACGTACCCCGCACCGCAAATCACATCATTTTACGAAAAAAATACTTTTGCAAATTTTTTGAAATTTCAAAAAATTTGCAGTCTGATATAGCCTATATACCCTCACTCATCCGATGCTATCTAACTCAATTTTGAAGATACAGCGTCGGCAATGTCATTTTTGGAATCAGGAGGACCAGATACGTACCCCGCACCGCAAATCACATCATTTTACGAAAAAAATATTTTTGCAAATTTTTTGAAATTTCAAAAAATTTGCAGTCTGATATAGCCTATATACCCTCACTCATCCGATGCTATCTAACTCAATTCTGAAGATAGAGCGTCGGCGATGTCATTTTTGGAATCAGGAGGACCAGATACGTACCCCGCACCGCAAATCACATCATTTTACGAAAAAAATATTTTTGCAAATTTTTTGAAATTTCAAAAAATTTGCAGTCTGATATAGCCTATATACCCTCACTCATCCGATGCTATCTAACTCAGTTTTGAAGATACAGCGTCGGCGATGTCATTTTTGGAATCAGGAGGACCAGATACGTACCCCGCACCGCAAATCACATCATTTTACGAAAAAAATATTTTTGCAAATTTTTTGAAATTTCAAAAAATTTGCAGTCTGATATAGCCTATATACCCTCACTCATCCGATGCTATCTAACTCAATTTTGAAGATACAGCGTCGGCGATGTCATTTTTGGAATCAGGAGGACCAGATACGTACCCCGCACCGCAAATCACATCATTTTACGAAAAAAATATTTTTGCAAATTTTTTGAAATTTCAAAAAATTTGCAGTCTGATATAGCCTATATACCCTCACTCATCCGATGCTATCTAACTCAATTTTGAAGATACAGCGTCGGCGATGTCAGTTTTGGAATCAGGAGGACCAGATACGTACCCCGCACCGCAAATCACATCATTTTACGAAAAAAATATTTTTGCAAATTTTTTGAAATTTCAAAAAATTTGCAGTCTGATATAGCCTATATACCCTCACTCATCCGATGCTATCTAACTCAGTTTTGAAGATACAGCGTCGGCGATGTCATTTTTGGAATCAGGAGGACCAGATACGTACCCCGCACCGCAAATCACATCATTTTACAAAAAAAAATGATTTTGCAAATTTTTTGAAATTTCAAAAAATTTGCAGTCTGATATAGCCTATATACCCTCACTCATCCGATGCTATCTAACTCAATTTTGAAGATACAGCGTCGGCGATGTCATTTTTGGAATCAGGAGGACCAGATACGTACCCCGCACCGCAAATCACATCATTTTACGAAAAAAATATTTTTGCAAATTTTTTGAAATTTCAAAAAATTTGCAGTCTGATATAGCCTATATACCCTCACTCATCCGATGCTATCTAACTCAATTTTGAAGATACAGCGTCGGCGATGTCAGTTTTGGAATCAGGAGGACCAGATACGTACCCCGCACCGCAAATCACATCATTTTACGAAAAAAATATTTTTGCAAATTTTTTGAAATTTCAAAAAATTTGCAGTCTGATATAGCCTATATACCCTCACTCATCCGATGCTATCTAACTCAATTTTGAAGATACAGCGTCGGCGATGTTATTTTTGGAATCAGGAGGACCAGATACGTACCCCGCACCGCAAATCACATCATTTTACGAAAAAAATATTTTTGCAAATTTTTTGAAATTTCAAAAAATTTGCAGTCTGATATAGCCTATATACCCTCACTCATCCGATGCTATCTAACTCAATTTTGAAGATACAGCGTCGGCGATGTCAGTTTTGGAATCAGGAGGACCAGATACGTACCCCGCACCGCAAATCACATCATTTTACGAAAAAAATATTTTTGCAAATTTTTTGAAATTTCAAAAAATTTGCAGTCTGATATAGCCTATATACCCTCACTCATCCGATGCTATCTAACTCAATTTTGAAGATAGAGCGTCGGCGATGTTATTTTTGGAATCAGGAGGACCAGATACGTACCCCGCACCGCAAATCACATCATTTTACGAAAAAAATATTTTTGCAAATTTTTTGAAATTTCAAAAAATTTGCAGTCTGATATAGCCTATATACCCTCACTCATCCGATGCTATCTAACTCAATTTTGAAGATAGAGCGTCGGCGATGTTATTTTTGGAATCAGGAGGACCAGATACGTACCCCGCACCGCAAATCACATCATTTTACGAAAAAAATATTTTTGCAAATTTTTTGAAATTTCAAAAAATTTGCAGTCTGACATAGCCTGTATACCCCCACTCATCCGATGCTATCTAACTCAATTTTGAAGATACAGCGTCGGCGATGTCATTTTTGGAATCAGGAGGACCAGATACGTACCCAGCACCGCAAATAACATCATTTTACGAGAAAAAAATTTCTGCAAGTTTTTGGGAACTCCTGAAAACTTGCAGTCTGATATAGCCTATATACCCTCACTCATCCGATGCTATCTAACTCAATTTTGAAGATAGAGCGTCGGCGATGTTATTTTTGGAATCAGGAGGACCAGATACGTACCCCGCACCGCAAATCACATCATTTTACGAAAAAAATATTTTTGCAAATTTTTTGAAATTTCAAAAAATTTGCAGTCTGATATAGCCTATATACCCTCACTCATCCGATGCTATCTAACTCAATTTTGAAGATAGAGCGTCGGCGATGTTATTTTTGGAATCAGGAGGACCAGATACGTACCCCGCACCGCAAATCACATCATTTTACGAAAAAAATATTTTTGCAAATTTTTTGAAATTTCAAAAAATTTGCAGTCTGATATAGCCTATATACCCTCACTCATCCGATGCTATCTAACTCAATTCTGAAGATAGAGCGTCGGCGATGTTATTTTTGGAATCAGGAGGACCAGATACGTACCCAGCACCGCAAATAACATCATTTTACGAAAAAAATAATTTTGCAAATTTTTTGAAATTTCAAAAAATTTGCAGTCTGACATAGCCTGTATACCCCCACTCATCCGATGCTATCTAACTCAATTTTGAAGATACAGCGTCGGCGATGTCATTTTTGGAATCAGGAGGACCAGATACGTACCCCGCACCGCAAATCACATCATTTTACGAAAAAAAAATTCTGCAAGTTTTTGGGAACTCCTGAAAACTTGCAGTCTGATATAGCCTATATACCCTCACTCATCCGATGCTATCTAACTCAATTTTGAAGATAGAGCGTCGGCAATGTCATTTTTGGAATCAGGAGGACCAGATACGTACCCCGCACCGCAAATCACATCATTTTACAAAAAAAAAATGATTTTGCAAATTTTTTGAAATTTCAAAAAATTTGCAGTCTGATATAGCCTATATACCCTCACTCATCCGATGCTATCTAACTCAATTTTGAAGATACAGCGTCGGCGATGTCATTTTTGGAATCAGGAGGACCAGATACGTACCCCGCACCGCAAATCACATCATTTTACGAAAAAAATATTTTTGCAAATTTTTTGAAATTTCAAAAAATTTGCAGTCTGATATAGCCTATATACCCTCACTCATCCGATGCTATCTAACTCAATTTTGAAGATACAGCGTCGGCGATGTCATTTTTGGAATCAGGAGGACCAGATACGTACCCCGCACCGCAAATCACATCATTTTACGAAAAAAATATTTTTGCAAATTTTTTGAAATTTCAAAAAATTTGCAGTCTGATATAGCCTATATACCCTCACTCATCCGATGCTATCTAACTCAATTCTGAAGATAGAGCGTCGGCGATGTTATTTTTGGAATCAGGAGGACCAGATACGTACCCAGCACCGCAAATAACATCATTTTACGAAAAAAAAATTTCTGCAAGTTTTTGGGAACTCCTGAAAACTTGCAGTCTGATATAGCCTATATACCCTCACTCATCCGATGCTATCTAACTCAATTCTGAAGATAGAGCGTCGGCGATGTTATTTTTGGAATCAGGAGGACCAGATACGTACCCCGCACCGCAAATCACATCATTTTACGAAAAAAAAATTCTGCAAGTTTTTGGGAACTCCTGAAAACTTGCAGTCTGATACAGCCTATATACCCTCACTCATCCGATGCTATCTAACTCAATTTTGAAGATAGAGCGTCGGCGATGTTATTTTTGGAATCAGGAGGACCAGATACGTACCCCGCACCGCAAATCACATCATTTTACGAAAAAAATATTTTTGCAAATTTTTTGAAATTTCAAAAAATTTGCAGTCTGATATAGCCTACATACCCTCACTCATCCGATGCTATCTAACTCAATTTTGAAGATAGAGCGTCGGCGATGTTATTTTTGGAATCAGGAGGACCAGATACGTACCCCGCACCGCAAATCACATCATTTTACGAAAAAAAAATTCTGCAAGTTTTTGGGAACTCCTGAAAACTTGCAGTCTGATATAGCCTATATACCCTCACTCATCCGATGCTATCTAACTCAATTTTGAAGATAGAGCGTCGGCAATGTTATTTTTGGAATCAGGAGGACCAGATACGTACCCCGCACCGCAAATCACATCATTTTACGAAAAAAATATTTTTGCAAATTTTTTGAAATTTCAAAAAATTTGCAGTCTGATATAGCCTATATACCCTCACTCATCCGATGCTATCTAACTCAATTTTGAAGATACAGCGTCGGCGATGTCATTTTTGGAATCAGGAGGACCAGATACGCACCCCGCACCGCAAATCACATCATTTTACAAAAAAAAATGATTTTGCAAATTTTTTGAAATTTCAAAAAATTTGCAGTCTGATATAGCCTATATACCCTCACTCATCCGATGCTATCTAACTCAATTTTGAAGATACAGCGTCGGCGATGTCATTTTTGGAATCAGGAGGACCAGATACGTACCCCGCACCGCAAATCACATCATTTTACGAAAAAAAAATTCTGCAAGTTTTTGGGAACTCCTGAAAACTTGCAGTCTGATATAGCCTATATACCCTCACTCATCCGATGCTATCTAACTCAATTTTGAAGATAGAGCGTCGGCGATGTTATTTTTGGAATCAGGAGGACCAGATACGTACCCCGCACCGCAAATCACATCATTTTACGAAAAAAAAATTCTGCAAGTTTTTGGGAACTCCTGAAAACTTGCAGTCTGATATAGCCTATATACCCTCACTCATCCGATGCTATCTAACTCAATTTTGAAGATAGAGCGTCGGCAATGTTATTTTTGGAATCAGGAGGACCAGATACGTACCCCGCACCGCAAATCACATCATTTTACGAAAAAAATATTTTTGCAAATTTTTTGAAATTTCAAAAAATTTGCAGTCTGATATAGCCTATATACCCTCACTCATCCGATGCTATCTAACTCAATTTTGAAGATACAGCGTCGGCGATGTCATTTTTGGAATCAGGAGGACCAGATACGTACCCCGCACCGCAAATCACATCATTTTACAAAAAAAAATGATTTTGCAAATTTTTTGAAATTTCAAAAAATTTGCAGTCTGATATAGCCTATATACCCTCACTCATCCGATGCTATCTAACTCAATTTTGAAGATAGAGCGTCGGCAATGTTATTTTTGGAATCAGGAGGACCAGATACGTACCCCGCACCGCAAATCACATCATTTTACGAAAAAAATATTTTTGCAAATTTTTTGAAATTTCAAAAAATTTGCAGTCTGATATAGCCTATATACCCTCACTCATCCGATGCTATCTAACTCAATTTTGAAGATAGAGCGTCGGCGATGTTATTTTTGGAATCAGGAGGACCAGATACGTACCCCGCACCGCAAATCACATCATTTTACGAAAAAAAAATTCTGCAAGTTTTTGGGAACTCCTGAAAACTTGCAGTCTGATACAGCCTATATACCCTCACTCATCCGATGCTATCTAACTCAATTTTGAAGATAGAGCGTCGGCGATGTTATTTTTGGAATCAGGAGGACCAGATACGTACCCCGCACCGCAAATCACATCATTTTACGAAAAAAATATTTTTGCAAATTTTTTGAAATTTCAAAAAATTTGCAGTCTGATATAGCCTATATACCCTCACTCATCCGATGCTATCTAACTCAATTTTGAAGATAGAGCGTCGGCGATGTTATTTTTGGAATCAGGAGGACCAGATACGTACCCCGCACCGCAAATCACATCATTTTACGAAAAAAAAAATTCTGCAAGTTTTTGGGAACTCCTGAAAACTTGCAGTCTGATATAGCCTTTATACCCTCACTCATCCGATGCTATCTAACTCAGTTTTGAAGATACAGCGTCGGCGATGTCATTTTTGGAATCAGGAGGACCAGATACGTACCCCGCACCGCAAATCACATCATTTTACGAAAAAAAAATTTTTGCAAATTTTTTGAAATTTCAAAAAATTTGCAGTCTGATATAGCCTATATACCCTCACTCATCCGATGCTATCTAACTCAATTTTGAAGATACAGCGTCGGCGATGTCATTTTTGGAATCAGGAGGACCAGATACGTACCCCGCACCGCAAATCACATCATTTTACGAAAAAAATATTTTTGCAAATTTTTTGAAATTTCAAAAAATTTGCAGTCTGATATAGCCTATATACCCTCACTCATCCGATGCTATCTAACTCAATTTTGAAGATACAGCGTCGGCGATGTTATTTTTGGAATCAGGAGGACCAGATACGTACCCCGCACCGCAAATCACATCATTTTACGAAAAAAATATTTTTGCAAATTTTTTGAAATTTCAAAAAATTTGCAGTCTGATATAGCCTATATACCCTCACTCATCCGATGCTATCTAACTCAATTTTGAAGATAGAGCGTCGGCGATGTTATTTTTGGAATCAGGAGGACCAGATACGTACCCCGCACCGCAAATCACATCATTTTACGAAAAAAAAAATTCTGCAAGTTTTTGGGAACTCCTGAAAACTTGCAGTCTGATATAGCCTTTATACCCTCACTCATCCGATGCTATCTAACTCAGTTTTGAAGATACAGCGTCGGCGATGTCATTTTTGGAATCAGGAGGACCAGATACGTACCCCGCACCGCAAATCACATCATTTTACGAAAAAAATATTTTTGCAAATTTTTTGAAATTTCAAAAAATTTGCAGTCTGATATAGCCTATATACCCTCACTCATCCGATGCTATCTAACTCAATTTTGAAGATAGAGCGTCGGCGATGTTATTTTTGGAATCAGGAGGACCAGATACGTACCCCGCACCGCAAATCACATCATTTTACGAAAAAAAAAATTCTGCAAGTTTTTGGGAACTCCTGAAAACTTGCAGTCTGATATAGCCTTTATACCCTCACTCATCCGATGCTATCTAACTCAGTTTTGAAGATACAGCGTCGGCGATGTCATTTTTGGAATCAGGAGGACCAGATACGTACCCCGCACCGCAAATCACATCATTTTACAAAATAAAATGATTTTGCAAATTTTTTGAAATTTCAAAAAATTTGCAGTCTGATATAGCCTATATACCCTCACTCATCCGATGCTATCTAACTCAATTTTGAAGATACAGCGTCGGCGATGTCATTTTTGGAATCAGGAGGACCAGATACGTACCCCGCACCGCAAATCACATCATTTTACGAAAAAAATATTTTTGCAAATTTTTTGAAATTTCAAAAAATTTGCAGTCTGATATAGCCTATATACCCTCACTCATCCGATGCTATCTAACTCAATTTTGAAGATACAGCGTCGGCGATGTCATTTTTGGAATCAGGAGGACCAGATACGTACCCCGCACCGCAAATCACATCATTTTACGAAAAAAATATTTTTGCAAATTTTTTGAAATTTCAAAAAATTTGCAGTCTGATATAGCCTATATACCCTCACTCATCCGATGCTATCTAACTCAATTTTGAAGATACAGCGTCGGCGATGTTATTTTTGGAATCAGGAGGACCAGATACGTACCCCGCACCGCAAATCACATCATTTTACGAAAAAAATATTTTTGCAAATTTTTTGAAATTTCAAAAAATTTGCAGTCTGATATAGCCTATATACCCTCACTCATCCGATGCTATCTAACTCAATTTTGAAGATAGAGCGTCGGCGATGTTATTTTTGGAATCAGGAGGACCAGATACGTACCCCGCACCGCAAATCACATCATTTTACGAAAAAAAAAATTCTGCAAGTTTTTGGGAACTCCTGAAAACTTGCAGTCTGATATAGCCTTTATACCCTCACTCATCCGATGCTATCTAACTCAGTTTTGAAGATACAGCGTCGGCGATGTCATTTTTGGAATCAGGAGGACCAGATACGTACCCCGCACCGCAAATCACATCATTTTACAAAAAAAAATGATTTTGCAAATTTTTTGAAATTTCAAAAAATTTGCAGTCTGATATAGCCTATATACCCTCACTCATCCGATGCTATCTAACTCAATTTTGAAGATACAGCGTCGGCGATGTCATTTTTGGAATCAGGAGGACCAGATACGTACCCCGCACCGCAAATCACATCATTTTACGAAAAAAATATTTTTGCAAATTTTTTGAAATTTCAAAAAATTTGCAGTCTGATATAGCCTATATACCCTCACTCATCCGATGCTATCTAACTCAATTTTGAAGATAGAGCGTCGGCGATGTTATTTTTGGAATCAGGAGGACCAGATACGTACCCCGCACCGCAAATCACATCATTTTACGAAAAAAATATTTTTGCAAATTTTTTGAAATTTCAAAAAATTTGCAGTCTGACATAGCCTATATACCCTCACTCATCCGATGCTATCTAACTCAATTTTGAAGATAGAGCGTCGGCGATGTTATTTTTGGAATCAGGAGGACCAGATACGTACCCAGCACCGCAAATAACATCATTTTACGAAAAAAAAATTTCTGCAAGTTTTTGGGAACTCCTGAAAACTTGCAGTCTGATATAGCCTATATACCCTCACTCATCCGATGCTATCTAACTCAGTTTTGAAGATACAGCGTCGGCGATGTCATTTTTGGAATCAGGAGGACCAGATACGTACCCCGCACCGCAAATCACATCATTTTACGAAAAAAAAAATTCTGCAAGTTTTTGGGAACTCCTGAAAACTTGCAGTCTGATATAGCCTTTATACCCTCACTCATCCGATGCTATCTAACTCAGTTTTGAAGATACAGCGTCGGCGATGTCATTTTTGGAATCAGGAGGACCAGATACGTACCCCGCACCGCAAATCACATCATTTTACAAAAAAAAATATTTTTGCAAATTTTTTGAAATTTCAAAAAATTTGCAGTCTGACATAGCCTATATACCCTCACTCATCCGATGCTATCTAACTCAATTTTGAAGATAGAGCGTCGGCGATGTTATTTTTGGAATCAGGAGGACCAGATACGTACCCCGCACCGCAAATCACATCATTTTACGAAAAAAAAAATTCTGCAAGTTTTTGGGAACTCCTGAAAACTTGCAGTCTGATATAGCCTTTATACCCTCACTCATCCGATGCTATCTAACTCAGTTTTGAAGATACAGCGTCGGCGATGTCATTTTTGGAATCAGGAGGACCAGATACGTACCCCGCACCGCAAATCACATCATTTTACAAAAAAAAATGATTTTGCAAATTTTTTGAAATTTCAAAAAATTTGCAGTCTGATATAGCCTATATACCCTCACTCATCCGATGCTATCTAACTCAATTTTGAAGATACAGCGTCGGCGATGTCATTTTTGGAATCAGGAGGACCAGATACGTACCCCGCACCGCAAATCACATCATTTTACGAAAAAAATATTTTTGCAAATTTTTTGAAATTTCAAAAAATTTGCAGTCTGATATAGCCTATATACCCTCACTCATCCGATGCTATCTAACTCAATTTTGAAGATAGAGCGTCGGCGATGTTATTTTTGGAATCAGGAGGACCAGATACGTACCCCGCACCGCAAATCACATCATTTTACGAAAAAAAAAATTCTGCAAGTTTTTGGGAACTCCTGAAAACTTGCAGTCTGATATAGCCTTTATACCCTCACTCATCCGATGCTATCTAACTCAATTTTGAAGATACAGCGTCGGCGATGTCATTTTTGGAATCAGGAGGACCAGATACGTACCCCGCACCGCAAATCACATCATTTTACAAAAAAAAAATGATTTTGCAAATTTTTTGAAATTTCAAAAAATTTGCAGTCTGATATAGCCTATATACCCTCACTCATCCGATGCTATCTAACTCAATTTTGAAGATACAGCGTCGGCGATGTCATTTTTGGAATCAGGAGGACCAGATACGTACCCCGCACCGCAAATCACATCATTTTACAAAAAAAAATGATTTTGCAAATTTTTTGAAATTTCAAAAAATTTGCAGTCTGATATAGCCTATATACCCTCACTCATCCGATGCTATCTAACTCAATTTTGAAGATACAGCGTCGGCGATGTCATTTTTGGAATCAGGAGGACCAGATACGTACCCCGCACCGCAAATCACATCATTTTACGAAAAAAATATTTTTGCAAATTTTTTGAAATTTCAAAAAATTTGCAGTCTGATATAGCCTATATACCCTCACTCATCCGATGCTATCTAACTCAATTTTGAAGATACAGCGTCGGCGATGTCAGTTTTGGAATCAGGAGGACCAGATACGTACCCCGCACCGCAAATCACATCATTTTACGAAAAAAATATTTTTGCAAATTTTTTGAAATTTCAAAAAATTTGCAGTCTGATATAGCCTATATACCCTCACTCATCCGATGCTATCTAACTCAATTTTGAAGATACAGCGTCGGCGATGTTATTTTTGGAATCAGGAGGACCAGATACGTACCCCGCACCGCAAATCACATCATTTTACGAAAAAAATATTTTTGCAAATTTTTTGAAATTTCAAAAAATTTGCAGTCTGATATAGCCTATATACCCTCACTCATCCGATGCTATCTAACTCAATTTTGAAGATACAGCGTCGGCGATGTCATTTTTGGAATCAGGAGGACCAGATACGTACCCCGCACCGCAAATCACATCATTTTACGAAAAAAAAAATTCTGCAAGTTTTTGGGAACTCCTGAAAACTTGCAGTCTGATATAGCCTTTATACCCTCACTCATCCGATGCTATCTAACTCAGTTTTGAAGATACAGCGTCGGCGATGTCATTTTTGGAATCAGGAGGACCAGATACGTACCCCGCACCGCAAATCACATCATTTTACAAAAAAAAATGATTTTGCAAATTTTTTGAAATTTCAAAAAATTTGCAGTCTGATATAGCCTATATACCCTCACTCATCCGATGCTATCTAACTCAATTTTGAAGATACAGCGTCGGCGATGTCATTTTTGGAATCAGGAGGACCAGATACGTACCCCGCACCGCAAATCACATCATTTTACGAAAAAAATATTTTTGCAAATTTTTTGAAATTTCAAAAAATTTGCAGTCTGATATAGCCTATATACCCTCACTCATCCGATGCTATCTAACTCAATTTTGAAGATAGAGCGTCGGCGATGTTATTTTTGGAATCAGGAGGACCAGATACGTACCCCGCACCGCAAATCACATCATTTTACGAAAAAAATATTTTTGCAAATTTTTTGAAATTTCAAAAAATTTGCAGTCTGACATAGCCTATATACCCTCACTCATCCGATGCTATCTAACTCAATTTTGAAGATAGAGCGTCGGCGATGTTATTTTTGGAATCAGGAGGACCAGATACGTACCCAGCACCGCAAATAACATCATTTTACGAAAAAAATATTTTTGCAAATTTTTTGAAATTTCAAAAAATTTGCAGTCTGATATAGCCTATATACCCTCACTCATCCGATGCTATCTAACTCAATTTTGAAGATACAGCGTCGGCGATGTCATTTTTGGAATCAGGAGGACCAGATACGTACCCCGCACCGCAAATCACATCATTTTACGAAAAAAATATTTTTGCAAATTTTTTGAAATTTCAAAAAATTTGCAGTCTGATATAGCCTATATACCCTCACTCATCCGATGCTATCTAACTCAATTTTGAAGATAGAGCGTCGGCGATGTTATTTTTGGAATCAGGAGGACCAGATACGTACCCCGCACCGCAAATCACATCATTTTACGAAAAAAAAAATTCTGCAAGTTTTTGGGAACTCCTGAAAACTTGCAGTCTGATATAGCCTTTATACCCTCACTCATCCGATGCTATCTAACTCAATTTTGAAGATACAGCGTCGGCGATGTCATTTTTGGAATCAGGAGGACCAGATACGTACCCCGCACCGCAAATCACATCATTTTACAAAAAAAAAATGATTTTGCAAATTTTTTGAAATTTCAAAAAATTTGCAGTCTGATATAGCCTATATACCCTCACTCATCCGATGCTATCTAACTCAATTTTGAAGATACAGCGTCGGCGATGTCATTTTTGGAATCAGGAGGACCAGATACGTACCCCGCACCGCAAATCACATCATTTTACAAAAAAAAATGATTTTGCAAATTTTTTGAAATTTCAAAAAATTTGCAGTCTGATATAGCCTATATACCCTCACTCATCCGATGCTATCTAACTCAATTTTGAAGATACAGCGTCGGCGATGTCATTTTTGGAATCAGGAGGACCAGATACGTACCCCGCACCGCAAATCACATCATTTTACGAAAAAAATATTTTTGCAAATTTTTTGAAATTTCAAAAAATTTGCAGTCTGATATAGCCTATATACCCTCACTCATCCGATGCTATCTAACTCAATTTTGAAGATACAGCGTCGGCGATGTTATTTTTGGAATCAGGAGGACCAGATACGTACCCCGCACCGCAAATCACATCATTTTACGAAAAAAATATTTTTGCAAATTTTTTGAAATTTCAAAAAATTTGCAGTCTGATATAGCCTATATACCCTCACTCATCCGATGCTATCTAACTCAATTTTGAAGATACAGCGTCGGCGATGTCATTTTTGGAATCAGGAGGACCAGATACGTACCCCGCACCGCAAATCACATCATTTTACGAAAAAAATATTTTTGCAAATTTTTTGAAATTTCAAAAAATTTGCAGTCTGATATAGCCTATATACCCTCACTCATCCGATGCTATCTAACTCAATTTTGAAGATAGAGCGTCGGCGATGTTATTTTTGGAATCAGGAGGACCAGATACGTACCCCGCACCGCAAATCACATCATTTTACGAAAAAAATATTTTTGCAAATTTTTTGAAATTTCAAAAAATTTGCAGTCTGACATAGCCTGTATACCCCCACTCATCCGATGCTATCTAACTCAATTTTGAAGATACAGCGTCGGCGATGTCATTTTTGGAATCAGGAGGACCAGATACGTACCCAGCACCGCAAATAACATCATTTTACGAAAAAAAAATTTCTGCAAGTTTTTGGGAACTCCTGAAAACTTGCAGTCTGATATAGCCTATATACCCTCACTCATCCGATGCTATCTAACTCAGTTTTGAAGATACAGCGTCGGCGATGTTATTTTTGGAATCAGGAGGACCAGATACGTACCCCGCACCGCAAATCACATCATTTTACGAAAAAAAAAATTCTGCAAGTTTTTGGGAACTCCTGAAAACTTGCAGTCTGATATAGCCTTTATACCCTCACTCATCCGATGCTATCTAACTCAGTTTTGAAGATACAGCGTCGGCGATGTCATTTTTGGAATCAGGAGGACCAGATACGTACCCCGCACCGCAAATCACATCATTTTACAAAAAAAAATGATTTTGCAAATTTTTTGAAATTTCAAAAAATTTGCAGTCTGATATAGCCTATATACCCTCACTCATCCGATGCTATCTAACTCAATTTTGAAGATACAGCGTCGGCGATGTCATTTTTGGAATCAGGAGGACCAGATACGTACCCCGCACCGCAAATCACATCATTTTACGAAAAAAATATTTTTGCAAATTTTTTGAAATTTCAAAAAATTTGCAGTCTGATATAGCCTATATACCCTCACTCATCCGATGCTATCTAACTCAATTTTGAAGATACAGCGTCGGCGATGTCATTTTTGGAATCAGGAGGACCAGATACGTACCCCGCACCGCAAATCACATCATTTTACGAAAAAAATATTTTTGCAAATTTTTTGAAATTTCAAAAAATTTGCAGTCTGATATAGCCTATATACCCTCACTCATCCGATGCTATCTAACTCAATTTTGAAGATACAGCGTCGGCGATGTTATTTTTGGAATCAGGAGGACCAGATACGTACCCCGCACCGCAAATCACATCATTTTACGAAAAAAATATTTTTGCAAATTTTTTGAAATTTCAAAAAATTTGCAGTCTGATATAGCCTATATACCCTCACTCATCCGATGCTATCTAACTCAATTTTGAAGATAGAGCGTCGGCGATGTAATTTTTGGAATCAGGAGGACCAGATACGTACCCCGCACCGCAAATCACATCATTTTACGAAAAAAATATTTTTGCAAATTTTTTGAAATTTCAAAAAATTTGCAGTCTGACATAGCCTATATACCCTCACTCATCCGATGCTATCTAACTCAGTTTTGAAGATAGAGCGTCGGCGATGTTATTTTTGGAATCAGGAGGACCAGATACGTACCCAGCACCGCAAATAACATCATTTTACGAAAAAAATATTTTTGCAAATTTTTTGAAATTTCAAAAAATTTGCAGTCTGACATAGCCTATATACCCTCACTCATCCGATGCTATCTAACTCAGTTTTGAAGATAGAGCGTCGGCGATGTTATTTTTGGAATCAGGAGGACCAGATACGTACCCAGCACCGCAAATAACATCATTTTACGAAAAAAATATTTTTGCAAATTTTTTGAAATTTCAAAAAATTTGCAGTCTGACATAGCCTATATACCCTCACTCATCCGATGCTATCTAACTCAGTTTTGAAGATAGAGCGTCGGCGATGTTATTTTTGGAATCAGGAGGACCAGATACGTACCCAGCACCGCAAATAACATCATTTTACGAAAAAAATATTTTTGCAAATTTTTTGAAGTTTCAAAAAATTTGCAGTCTGATATAGCCTATATACCCTCACTCATCCGATGCTATCTAACTCAATTTTGAAGATACAGCGTCGGCGATGTCATTTTTGGAATCAGGAGGACCAGATACGTACCCCGCACCGCAAATCACATCATTTTACGAAAAAAATATTTTTGCAAATTTTTTGAAATTTCAAAAAATTTGCAGTCTGATATAGCCTATATACCCTCACTCATCCGATGCTATCTAACTCAATTTTGAAGATACAGCGTCGGCGATGTTATTTTTGGAATCAGGAGGACCAGATACGTACCCCGCACCGCAAATCACATCATTTTACGAAAAAAAAAATTCTGCAAGTTTTTGGGAACTCCTGAAAACTTGCAGTCTGATATAGCCTTTATACCCTCACTCATCCGATGCTATCTAACTCAATTTTGAAGATACAGCGTCGGCGATGTCATTTTTGGAATCAGGAGGACCAGATACGTACCCCGCACCGCAAATCACATCATTTTACAAAAAAAAATGATTTTGCAAATTTTTTGAAATTTCAAAAAATTTGCAGTCTGATATAGCCTATATACCCTCACTCATCCGATGCTATCTAACTCAATTTTGAAGATACAGCGTCGGCGATGTCATTTTTGGAATCAGGAGGACCAGATACGTACCCCGCACCGCAAATCACATCATTTTACGAAAAAAATATTTTTGCAAATTTTTTGAAATTTCAAAAAATTTGCAGTCTGATATAGCCTATATACCCTCACTCATCCGATGCTATCTAACTCAATTTTGAAGATACAGCGTCGGCGATGTTATTTTTGGAATCAGGAGGACCAGATACGTACCCCGCACCGCAAATCACATCATTTTACGAAAAAAATATTTTTGCAAATTTTTTGAAATTTCAAAAAATTTGCAGTCTGATATAGCCTATATACCCTCACTCATCCGATGCTATCTAACTCAATTTTGAAGATACAGCGTCGGCGATGTCATTTTTGGAATCAGGAGGACCAGATACGTACCCCGCACCGCAAATCACATCATTTTACGAAAAAAATATTTTTGCAAATTTTTTGAAATTTCAAAAAATTTGCAGTCTGATATAGCCTATATACCCTCACTCATCCGATGCTATCTAACTCAATTTTGAAGATAGAGCGTCGGCGATGTTATTTTTGGAATCAGGAGGACCAGATACGTACCCCGCACCGCAAATCACATCATTTTACGAAAAAAATATTTTTGCAAATTTTTTGAAATTTCAAAAAATTTGCAGTCTGACATAGCCTGTATACCCCCACTCATCCGATGCTATCTAACTCAATTTTGAAGATACAGCGTCGGCGATGTCATTTTTGGAATCAGGAGGACCAGATACGTACCCCGCACCGCAAATCACATCATTTTACGAAAAAAATATTTTTGCAAATTTTTTGAAATTTCAAAAAATTTGCAGTCTGATATAGCCTATATACCCTCACTCATCCGATGCTATCTAACTCAATTTTGAAGATAGAGCGTCGGCGATGTTATTTTTGGAATCAGGAGGACCAGATACGTACCCCGCACCGCAAATCACATCATTTTACGAAAAAAATATTTTTGCAAATTTTTTGAAATTTCAAAAAATTTGCAGTCTGACATAGCCTGTATACCCCCACTCATCCGATGCTATCTAACTCAATTTTGAAGATACAGCGTCGGCGATGTCATTTTTGGAATCAGGAGGACCAGATACGTACCCAGCACCGCAAATAACATCATTTTACGAAAAAAAAATTTCTGCAAGTTTTTGGGAACTCCTGAAAACTTGCAGTCTGATATAGCCTATATACCCTCACTCATCCGATGCTATCTAACTCAGTTTTGAAGATACAGCGTCGGCGATGTTATTTTTGGAATCAGGAGGACCAGATACGTACCCCGCACCGCAAATCACATCATTTTACGAAAAAAAAAATTCTGCAAGTTTTTGGGAACTCCTGAAAACTTGCAGTCTGATATAGCCTTTATACCCTCACTCATCCGATGCTATCTAACTCAGTTTTGAAGATACAGCGTCGGCGATGTCATTTTTGGAATCAGGAGGACCAGATACGTACCCCGCACCGCAAATCACATCATTTTACAAAAAAAAATGATTTTGCAAATTTTTTGAAATTTCAAAAAATTTGCAGTCTGATATAGCCTATATACCCTCACTCATCCGATGCTATCTAACTCAATTTTGAAGATACAGCGTCGGCGATGTCATTTTTGGAATCAGGAGGACCAGATACGTACCCCGCACCGCAAATCACATCATTTTACGAAAAAAATATTTTTGCAAATTTTTTGAAATTTCAAAAAATTTGCAGTCTGATATAGCCTATATACCCTCACTCATCCGATGCTATCTAACTCAATTTTGAAGATACAGCGTCGGCGATGTCATTTTTGGAATCAGGAGGACCAGATACGTACCCCGCACCGCAAATCACATCATTTTACGAAAAAAATATTTTTGCAAATTTTTTGAAATTTCAAAAAATTTGCAGTCTGATATAGCCTATATACCCTCACTCATCCGATGCTATCTAACTCAATTTTGAAGATACAGCGTCGGCGATGTTATTTTTGGAATCAGGAGGACCAGATACGTACCCCGCACCGCAAATCACATCATTTTACGAAAAAAATATTTTTGCAAATTTTTTGAAATTTCAAAAAATTTGCAGTCTGATATAGCCTATATACCCTCACTCATCCGATGCTATCTAACTCAATTTTGAAGATAGAGCGTCGGCGATGTTATTTTTGGAATCAGGAGGACCAGATACGTACCCCGCACCGCAAATCACATCATTTTACGAAAAAAATATTTTTGCAAATTTTTTGAAATTTCAAAAAATTTGCAGTCTGACATAGCCTATATACCCTCACTCATCCGATGCTATCTAACTCAGTTTTGAAGATAGAGCGTCGGCGATGTTATTTTTGGAATCAGGAGGACCAGATACGTACCCAGCACCGCAAATAACATCATTTTACGAAAAAAATATTTTTGCAAATTTTTTGAAATTTCAAAAAATTTGCAGTCTGACATAGCCTATATACCCTCACTCATCCGATGCTATCTAACTCAGTTTTGAAGATAGAGCGTCGGCGATGTTATTTTTGGAATCAGGAGGACCAGATACGTACCCAGCACCGCAAATAACATCATTTTACGAAAAAAATATTTTTGCAAATTTTTTGAAATTTCAAAAAATTTGCAGTCTGACATAGCCTATATACCCTCACTCATCCGATGCTATCTAACTCAGTTTTGAAGATAGAGCGTCGGCGATGTTATTTTTGGAATCAGGAGGACCAGATACGTACCCAGCACCGCAAATAACATCATTTTACGAAAAAAATATTTTTGCAAATTTTTTGAAGTTTCAAAAAATTTGCAGTCTGATATAGCCTATATACCCTCACTCATCCGATGCTATCTAACTCAATTTTGAAGATACAGCGTCGGCGATGTCATTTTTGGAATCAGGAGGACCAGATACGTACCCCGCACCGCAAATCACATCATTTTACGAAAAAAATATTTTTGCAAATTTTTTGAAATTTCAAAAAATTTGCAGTCTGATATAGCCTATATACCCTCACTCATCCGATGCTATCTAACTCAATTTTGAAGATACAGCGTCGGCGATGTTATTTTTGGAATCAGGAGGACCAGATACGTACCCCGCACCGCAAATCACATCATTTTACGAAAAAAAAAATTCTGCAAGTTTTTGGGAACTCCTGAAAACTTGCAGTCTGATATAGCCTTTATACCCTCACTCATCCGATGCTATCTAACTCAATTTTGAAGATACAGCGTCGGCGATGTCATTTTTGGAATCAGGAGGACCAGATACGTACCCAGCACCGCAAATAACATCATTTTACGAAAAAAATATTTTTGCAAATTTTTTGAAATTTCAAAAAATTTGCAGTCTGACATAGCCTATATACCCTCACTCATCCGATGCTATCTAACTCAGTTTTGAAGATAGAGCGTCGGCGATGTTATTTTTGGAATCAGGAGGACCAGATACGTACCCAGCACCGCAAATAACATCATTTTACGAAAAAAATATTTTTGCAAATTTTTTGAAATTTCAAAAAATTTGCAGTCTGACATAGCCTATATACCCTCACTCATCCGATGCTATCTAACTCAGTTTTGAAGATAGAGCGTCGGCGATGTTATTTTTGGAATCAGGAGGACCAGATACGTACCCAGCACCGCAAATAACATCATTTTACGAAAAAAATATTTTTGCAAATTTTTTGAAGTTTCAAAAAATTTGCAGTCTGATATAGCCTATATACCCTCACTCATCCGATGCTATCTAACTCAATTTTGAAGATACAGCGTCGGCGATGTCATTTTTGGAATCAGGAGGACCAGATACGTACCCCGCACCGCAAATCACATCATTTTACGAAAAAAATATTTTTGCAAATTTTTTGAAATTTCAAAAAATTTGCAGTCTGATATAGCCTATATACCCTCACTCATCCGATGCTATCTAACTCAATTTTGAAGATACAGCGTCGGCGATGTTATTTTTGGAATCAGGAGGACCAGATACGTACCCCGCACCGCAAATCACATCATTTTACGAAAAAAAAAATTCTGCAAGTTTTTGGGAACTCCTGAAAACTTGCAGTCTGATATAGCCTTTATACCCTCACTCATCCGATGCTATCTAACTCAATTTTGAAGATACAGCGTCGGCGATGTCATTTTTGGAATCAGGAGGACCAGATACGTACCCCGCACCGCAAATCACATCATTTTACAAAAAAAAATGATTTTGCAAATTTTTTGAAATTTCAAAAAATTTGCAGTCTGATATAGCCTATATACCCTCACTCATCCGATGCTATCTAACTCAATTTTGAAGATACAGCGTCGGCGATGTCATTTTTGGAATCAGGAGGACCAGATACGTACCCCGCACCGCAAATCACATCATTTTACGAAAAAAATATTTTTGCAAATTTTTTGAAATTTCAAAAAATTTGCAGTCTGACATAGCCTATATACCCTCACTCATCCGATGCTATCTAACTCAGTTTTGAAGATAGAGCGTCGGCGATGTTATTTTTGGAATCAGGAGGACCAGATACGTACCCAGCACCGCAAATAACATCATTTTACGAAAAAAATATTTTTGCAAATTTTTTGAAGTTTCAAAAAATTTGCAGTCTGATATAGCCTATATACCCTCACTCATCCGATGCTATCTAACTCAATTTTGAAGATACAGCGTCGGCGATGTCATTTTTGGAATCAGGAGGACCAGATACGTACCCCGCACCGCAAATCACATCATTTTACGAAAAAAATATTTTTGCAAATTTTTTGAAATTTCAAAAAATTTGCAGTCTGATATAGCCTATATACCCTCACTCATCCGATGCTATCTAACTCAATTTTGAAGATACAGCGTCGGCGATGTTATTTTTGGAATCAGGAGGACCAGATACGTACCCCGCACCGCAAATCACATCATTTTACGAAAAAAAAAATTCTGCAAGTTTTTGGGAACTCCTGAAAACTTGCAGTCTGATATAGCCTTTATACCCTCACTCATCCGATGCTATCTAACTCAATTTTGAAGATACAGCGTCGGCGATGTCATTTTTGGAATCAGGAGGACCAGATACGTACCCCGCACCGCAAATCACATCATTTTACAAAAAAAAATGATTTTGCAAATTTTTTGAAATTTCAAAAAATTTGCAGTCTGATATAGCCTATATACCCTCACTCATCCGATGCTATCTAACTCAGTTTTGAAGATACAGCGTCGGCGATGTCATTTTTGGAATCAGGAGGACCAGATACGTACCCCGCACCGCAAATCACATCATTTTACAAAAAAAAATGATTTTGCAAATTTTTTGAAATTTCAAAAAATTTGCAGTCTGATATAGCCTATATACCCTCACTCATCCGATGCTATCTAACTCAATTTTGAAGATACAGCGTCGGCGATGTCATTTTTGGAATCAGGAGGACCAGATACGTACCCCGCACCGCAAATCACATCATTTTACGAAAAAAATATTTTTGCAAATTTTTTGAAATTTCAAAAAATTTGCAGTCTGATATAGCCTATATACCCTCACTCATCCGATGCTATCTAACTCAATTTTGAAGATACAGCGTCGGCGATGTTATTTTTGGAATCAGGAGGACCAGATACGTACCCCGCACCGCAAATCACATCATTTTACGAAAAAAATATTTTTGCAAATTTTTTGAAATTTCAAAAAATTTGCAGTCTGATATAGCCTATATACCCTCACTCATCCGATGCTATCTAACTCAATTTTGAAGATACAGCGTCGGCGATGTCATTTTTGGAATCAGGAGGACCAGATACGTACCCCGCACCGCAAATCACATCATTTTACGAAAAAAATATTTTTGCAAATTTTTTGAAATTTCAAAAAATTTGCAGTCTGATATAGCCTATATACCCTCACTCATCCGATGCTATCTAACTCAATTTTGAAGATAGAGCGTCGGCGATGTTATTTTTGGAATCAGGAGGACCAGATACGTACCCCGCACCGCAAATCACATCATTTTACGAAAAAAATATTTTTGCAAATTTTTTGAAATTTCAAAAAATTTGCAGTCTGACATAGCCTGTATACCCCCACTCATCCGATGCTATCTAACTCAATTTTGAAGATACAGCGTCGGCGATGTCATTTTTGGAATCAGGAGGACCAGATACGTACCCAGCACCGCAAATAACATCATTTTACGAGAAAAAAATTTCTGCAAGTTTTTGGGAACTCCTGAAAACTTGCAGTCTGATATAGCCTATATACCCTCACTCATCCGATGCTATCTAACTCAATTTTGAAGATAGAGCGTCGGCGATGTTATTTTTGGAATCAGGAGGACCAGATACGTACCCCGCACCGCAAATCACATCATTTTACGAAAAAAATATTTTTGCAAATTTTTTGAAATTTCAAAAAATTTGCAGTCTGATATAGCCTATATACCCTCACTCATCCGATGCTATCTAACTCAATTTTGAAGATAGAGCGTCGGCGATGTTATTTTTGGAATCAGGAGGACCAGATACGTACCCCGCACCGCAAATCACATCATTTTACGAAAAAAATATTTTTGCAAATTTTTTGAAATTTCAAAAAATTTGCAGTCTGACATAGCCTATATACCCTCACTCATCCGATGCTATCTAACTCAATTTTGAAGATAGAGCGTCGGCGATGTTATTTTTGGAATCAGGAGGACCAGATACGTACCCAGCACCGCAAATAACATCATTTTACGAAAAAAATATTTTTGCAAATTTTTTGAAATTTCAAAAAATTTGCAGTCTGACATAGCCTGTATACCCCCACTCATCCGATGCTATCTAACTCAATTTTGAAGATAGAGCGTCGGCGATGTTATTTTTGGAATCAGGAGGACCAGATACGTACCCCGCACCGCAAATCACATCATTTTACGAAAAAAAAATTCTGCAAGTTTTTGGGAACTCCTGAAAACTTGCAGTCTGATACAGCCTATATACCCTCACTCATCCGATGCTATCTTACTCAATTTTGAAGATAGAGCGTCGGCGATGTTATTTTTGGAATCAGGAGGACCAGATACGTACCCCGCACCGCAAATCACATCATTTTACGAAAAAAAAATTCTGCAAGTTTTTGGGAACTCCTGAAAACTTGCAGTCTGATACAGCCTATATACCCTCACTCATCCGATGCTATCTTACTCAATTTTGAAGATAGAGCGTCGGCGATGTTATTTTTGGAATCAGGAGGACCAGATACGTACCCCGCACCGCAAATCACATCATTTTACGAAAAAAATATTTTTGCAAATTTTTTGAAATTTCAAAAAATTTGCAGTCTGATATAGCCTATATACCCTCACTCATCCGATGCTATCTAACTCAATTTTGAAGATACAGCGTCGGCGATGTCATTTTTGGAATCAGGAGGACCAGATACGTACCCCGCACCGCAAATCACATCATTTTACGAAAAAAAAATTCTGCAAGTTTTTGGGAACTCCTGAAAACTTGCAGTCTGATATAGCCTATATACCCTCACTCATCCGATGCTATCTAACTCAATTTTGAAGATAGAGCGTCGGCAATGTTATTTTTGGAATCAGGAGGACCAGATACGTACCCCGCACCGCAAATCACATCATTTTACGAAAAAAATATTTTTGCAAATTTTTTGAAATTTCAAAAAATTTGCAGTCTGATATAGCCTATATACCCTCACTCATCCGACGCTATCTAACTCAATTTTGAAGATACAGCGTCGGCGATGTCATTTTTGGAATCAGGAGGACCAGATACGTACCCCGCACCGCAAATCACATCATTTTACAAAAAAAAATGATTTTGCAAATTTTTTGAAATTTCAAAAAATTTGCAGTCTGATATAGCCTATATACCCTCACTCATCCGACGCTATCTAACTCAATTTTGAAGATACAGCGTCGGCGATGTCATTTTTGGAATCAGGAGGACCAGATACGTACCCAGCACCGCAAATAACATCATTTTACGAGAAAAAAATTTCTGCAAGTTTTTGGGAACTCCTGAAAACTTGCAGTCTGATATAGCCTATATACCCTCACTCATCCGATGCTATCTAACTCAATTTTGAAGATAGAGCGTCGGCGATGTTATTTTTGGAATCAGGAGGACCAGATACGTACCCCGCACCGCAAATCACATCATTTTACGAAAAAAATATTTTTGCAAATTTTTTGAAATTTCAAAAAATTTGCAGTCTGATATAGCCTATATACCCTCACTCATCCGATGCTATCTAACTCAATTTTGAAGATAGAGCGTCGGCGATGTTATTTTTGGAATCAGGAGGACCAGATACGTACCCCGCACCGCAAATCACATCATTTTACGAAAAAAATATTTTTGCAAATTTTTTGAAATTTCAAAAAATTTGCAGTCTGACATAGCCTATATACCCTCACTCATCCGATGCTATCTAACTCAATTTTGAAGATAGAGCGTCGGCGATGTTATTTTTGGAATCAGGAGGACCAGATACGTACCCAGCACCGCAAATAACATCATTTTACGAAAAAAATATTTTTGCAAATTTTTTGAAATTTCAAAAAATTTGCAGTCTGACATAGCCTGTATACCCCCACTCATCCGATGCTATCTAACTCAATTTTGAAGATACAGCGTCGGCGATGTCATTTTTGGAATCAGGAGGACCAGATACGTACCCCGCACCGCAAATCACATCATTTTACGAAAAAAAAATTCTGCAAGTTTTTGGGAACTCCTGAAAACTTGCAGTCTGATATAGCCTATATACCCTCACTCATCCGATGCTATCTAACTCAATTTTGAAGATAGAGCGTCGGCGATGTTATTTTTGGAATCAGGAGGACCAGATACGTACCCCGCACCGCAAATCACATCATTTTACGAAAAAAATATTTTTGCAAATTTTTTGAAATTTCAAAAAATTTGCAGTCTGACATAGCCTGTATACCCCCACTCATCCGATGCTATCTAACTCAATTTTGAAGATAGAGCGTCGGCGATGTTATTTTTGGAATCAGGAGGACCAGATACGTACCCAGCACCGCAAATAACATCATTTTACGAAAAAAATATTTTTGCAAATTTTTTGAAATTTCAAAAAATTTGCAGTCTGACATAGCCTGTATACCCCCACTCATCCGATGCTATCTAACTCAATTTTGAAGATACAGCGTCGGCGATGTCATTTTTGGAATCAGGAGGACCAGATACGTACCCCGCACCGCAAATCACATCATTTTACGAAAAAAAAATTCTGCAAGTTTTTGGGAACTCCTGAAAATTTGCAGTCTGACATAGCCTATATACCCTCACTCATCCGATGCTATCTAACTCAATTTTGAAGATAGAGCGTCGGCGATGTTATTTTTGGAATCAGGAGGACCAGATACGTACCCAGCACCGCAAATAACATCATTTTACGAAAAAAATATTTTTGCAAATTTTTTGAAATTTCAAAAAATTTGCAGTCTGACATAGCCTGTATACCCCCACTCATCCGATGCTATCTAACTCAATTTTGAAGATACAGCGTCGGCGATGTCATTTTTGGAATCAGGAGGACCAGATACGTACCCCGCACCGCAAATCACATCATTTTACAAAAAAAAAATGATTTTGCAAATTTTTTGAAATTTCAAAAAATTTGCAGTCTGATATAGCCTATATACCCTCACTCATCCGATGCTATCTAACTCAATTTTGAAGATACAGCGTCGGCGATGTCATTTTTGGAATCAGGAGGACCAGATACGTACGCCGCACCGCAAATCACATCATTTTACGAAAAAAATATTTTTGCAAATTTTTTGAAATTTCAAAAAATTTGCAGTCTGATATAGCCTATATACCCTCACTCATCCGATGCTATCTAACTCAATTTTGAAGATACAGCGTCGGCGATGTCATTTTTGGAATCAGGAGGACCAGATACGTACCCCGCACCGCAAATCACATCATTTTACGAAAAAAATATTTTTGCAAATTTTTTGAAATTTCAAAAAATTTGCAGTCTGATATAGCCTATATACCCTCACTCATCCGATGCTATCTAACTCAATTCTGAAGATAGAGCGTCGGCGATGTTATTTTTGGAATCAGGAGGACCAGATACGTACCCAGCACCGCAAATAACATCATTTTACGAAAAAAATATTTTTGCAAATTTTTTGAAATTTCAAAAAATTTGCAGTCTGACATAGCCTGTATACCCCCACTCATCCGATGCTATCTAACTCAATTTTGAAGATACAGCGTCGGCGATGTCATTTTTGGAATCAGGAGGACCAGATACGTACCCCGCACCGCAAATCACATCATTTTACGAAAAAAAATGATTTTGCAAATTTTTTGAAATTTCAAAAAATTTGCAGTCTGATATAGCCTATATACCCTCACTCATCCGATGCTATCTAACTCAATTTTGAAGATACAGCGTCGGCAATGTCATTTTTGGAATCAGGAGGACCAGATACGTACCCCGCACCGCAAATCACATCATTTTACAAAAAAAAATGATTTTGCAAATTTTTTGAAATTTCAAAAAATTTGCAGTCTGATATAGCCTATATACCCTCACTCATCCGATGCTATCTAACTCAATTTTGAAGATACAGCGTCGGCGATGTCATTTTTGGAATCAGGAGGACCAGATACGTACCCCGCACCGCAAATCACATCATTTTACGATAAAAATATTTTGGCAAATTTTTTGAAATTTCAAAAAATTTGCAGTCTGATATAGCCTATATACCCTCACTCATCCGATGCTATCTAACTCAATTTTGAAGATACAGCGTCGGCGATGTCATTTTTGGAATCAGGAGGACCAGATACGTACCCCGCACCGCAAATCACATCATTTTACGAAAAAAATATTTTTGCAAATTTTTTGAAATTTCAAAAAATTTGCAGTCTGATATAGCCTATATACCCTCACTCATCCGATGCTATCTAACTCAATTTTGAAGATACAGCGTCGGCGATGTCATTTTTGGAATCAGGAGGACCAGATACGTACCCCGCACCGCAAATCACATCATTTTACGAAAAAAATATTTTTGCAAATTTTTTGAAATTTCAAAAAATTTGCAGTCTGATATAGCCTATATACCCTCACTCATCCGATGCTATCTAACTCAATTCTGAAGATAGAGCGTCGGCGATGTTATTTTTGGAATCAGGAGGACCAGATACGTACCCAGCACCGCAAATAACATCATTTTACGAAAAAAAAATTTCTGCAAGTTTTTGGGAACTCCTGAAAACTTGCAGTCTGATATAGCCTATATACCCTCACTCATCCGATGCTATCTAACTCAATTTTGAAGATAGAGCGTCGGCGATGTTATTTTTGGAATCAGGAGGACCAGATACGTACCCCGCACCGCAAATCACATCATTTTACGAAAAAAAAATTCTGCAAGTTTTTGGGAACTCCTGAAAACTTGCAGTCTGATACAGCCTATATACCCTCACTCATCCGATGCTATCTTACTCAATTTTGAAGATAGAGCGTCGGCGATGTTATTTTTGGAATCAGGAGGACCAGATACGTACCCCGCACCGCAAATCACATCATTTTACGAAAAAAATATTTTTGCAAATTTTTTGAAATTTCAAAAAATTTGCAGTCTGATATAGCCTATATACCCTCACTCATCCGATGCTATCTAACTCAATTTTGAAGATACAGCGTCGGCGATGTCATTTTTGGAATCAGGAGGACCAGATACGTACCCCGCACCGCAAATCACATCATTTTACGAAAAAAAAATTCTGCAAGTTTTTGGGAACTCCTGAAAACTTGCAGTCTGATATAGCCTATATACCCTCACTCATCCGATGCTATCTAACTCAATTTTGAAGATAGAGCGTCGGCAATGTTATTTTTGGAATCAGGAGGACCAGATACGTACCCCGCACCGCAAATCACATCATTTTACGAAAAAAATATTTTTGCAAATTTTTTGAAATTTCAAAAAATTTGCAGTCTGATATAGCCTATATACCCTCACTCATCCGACGCTATCTAACTCAATTTTGAAGATACAGCGTCGGCGATGTCATTTTTGGAATCAGGAGGACCAGATACGTACCCCGCACCGCAAATCACATCATTTTACAAAAAAAAATGATTTTGCAAATTTTTTGAAATTTCAAAAAATTTGCAGTCTGATATAGCCTATATACCCTCACTCATCCGATGCTATCTAACTCAATTTTGAAGATACAGCGTCGGCGATGTCATTTTTGGAATCAGGAGGACCAGATACGTACCCCGCACCGCAAATCACATCATTTTACGAAAAAAAAATTCTGCAAGTTTTTGGGAACTCCTGAAAACTTGCAGTCTGATATAGCCTATATACCCTCACTCATCCGATGCTATCTAACTCAATTTTGAAGATAGAGCGTCGGCGATGTTATTTTTGGAATCAGGAGGACCAGATACGTACCCCGCACCGCAAATCACATCATTTTACGAAAAAAAAATTCTGCAAGTTTTTGGGAACTCCTGAAAACTTGCAGTCTGATATAGCCTATATACCCTCACTCATCCGATGCTATCTAACTCAATTTTGAAGATAGAGCGTCGGCAATGTTATTTTTGGAATCAGGAGGACCAGATACGTACCCCGCACCGCAAATCACATCATTTTACGAAAAAAATATTTTTGCAAATTTTTTGAAATTTCAAAAAATTTGCAGTCTGATATAGCCTATATACCCTCACTCATCCGATGCTATCTAACTCAATTTTGAAGATACAGCGTCGGCGATGTCATTTTTGGAATCAGGAGGACCAGATACGTACCCCGCACCGCAAATCACATCATTTTACGAAAAAAAAAATTCTGCAAGTTTTTGGGAACTCCTGAAAACTTGCAGTCTGATATAGCCTATATACCCTCACTCATCCGATGCTATCTAACTCAATTTTGAAGATAGAGCGTCGGCAATGTTATTTTTGGAATCAGGAGGACCAGATACGTACCCCGCACCGCAAATCACATCATTTTACGAAAAAAATATTTTTGCAAATTTTTTGAAATTTCAAAAAATTTGCAGTCTGATATAGCCTATATACCCTCACTCATCCGATGCTATCTAACTCAATTTTGAAGATACAGCGTCGGCGATGTCATTTTTGGAATCAGGAGGACCAGATACGTACCCCGCACCGCAAATCACATCATTTTACGAAAAAAATATTTTTGCAAATTTTTTGAAATTTCAAAAAATTTGCAGTCTGATATAGCCTATATACCCTCACTCATCCGATGCTATCTAACTCAATTTTGAAGATAGAGCGTCGGCGATGTCATTTTTGGAATCAGGAGGACCAGATACGTACCCCGCACCGCAAATCACATCATTTTACAAAAAAAAATGATTTTGCAAATTTTTTGAAATTTCAAAAAATTTGCAGTCTGATATAGCCTATATACCCTCACTCATCCGATGCTATCTAACTCAATTTTGAAGATAGAGCGTCGGCAATGTTATTTTTGGAATCAGGAGGACCAGATACGTACCCCGCACCGCAAATCACATCATTTTACGAAAAAAATATTTTTGCAAATTTTTTGAAATTTCAAAAAATTTGCAGTCTGATATAGCCTATATACCCTCACTCATCCGATGCTATCTAACTCAATTTTGAAGATAGAGCGTCGGCGATGTTATTTTTGGAATCAGGAGGACCAGATACGTACCCCGCACCGCAAATCACATCATTTTACGAAAAAAATATTTTTGCAAATTTTTTGAAATTTCAAAAAATTTGCAGTCTGATATAGCCTATATACCCTCACTCATCCGATGCTATCTAACTCAATTTTGAAGATAGAGCGTCGGCGATGTTATTTTTGGAATCAGGAGGACCAGATACGTACCCCGCACCGCAAATCACATCATTTTACGAAAAAAAAATTCTGCAAGTTTTTGGGAACTCCTGAAAACTTGCAGTCTGATATAGCCTATATACCCTCATTCATCCGATGCTATCTAACTCAATTTTGAAGATAGAGCGTCGGCAATGTTATTTTTGGAATCAGGAGGACCAGATACGTACCCCGCACCGCAAATCACATCATTTTACGAAAAAAATATTTTTGCAAATTTTTTGAAATTTCAAAAAATTTGCAGTCTGATATAGCCTATATACCCTCACTCATCCGATGCTATCTAACTCAATTTTGAAGATACAGCGTCGGCGATGTCATTTTTGGAATCAGGAGGACCAGATACGTACCCCGCACCGCAAATCACATCATTTTACGAAAAAAATATTTTTGCAAATTTTTTGAAATTTCAAAAAATTTGCAGTCTGATATAGCCTATATACCCTCACTCATCCGATGCTATCTAACTCAATTTTGAAGATACAGCGTCGGCGATGTTATTTTTGGAATCAGGAGGACCAGATACGTACCCCGCACCGCAAATCACATCATTTTACGAAAAAAAAATTCTGCAAGTTTTTGGGAACTCCTGAAAACTTGCAGTCTGATATAGCCTATATACCCTCACTCATCCGATGCTATCTAACTCAATTTTGAAGATAGAGCGTCGGCAATGTTATTTTTGGAATCAGGAGGACCAGATACGTACCCCGCACCGCAAATCACATCATTTTACGAAAAAAATATTTTTGCAAATTTTTTGAAATTTCAAAAAATTTGCAGTCTGATATAGCCTATATACCCTCACTCATCCGATGCTATCTAACTCAATTTTGAAGATACAGCGTCGGCGATGTCATTTTTGGAATCAGGAGGACCAGATACGTACCCCGCACCGCAAATCACATCATTTTACGAAAAAAAAAATTCTGCAAGTTTTTGGGAACTCCTGAAAACTTGCAGTCTGATATAGCCTATATACCCTCACTCATCCGATGCTATCTAACTCAATTTTGAAGATAGAGCGTCGGCAATGTTATTTTTGGAATCAGGAGGACCAGATACGTACCCCGCACCGCAAATCACATCATTTTACGAAAAAAATATTTTTGCAAATTTTTTGAAATTTCAAAAAATTTGCAGTCTGATATAGCCTATATACCCTCACTCATCCGATGCTATCTAACTCAATTTTGAAGATAGAGCGTCGGCGATGTTATTTTTGGAATCAGGAGGACCAGATACGTACCCCGCACCGCAAATCACATCATTTTACGAAAAAAAAATTCTGCAAGTTTTTGGGAACTCCTGAAAACTTACAGTCTGATACAGCCTATATACCCTCACTCATCCGATGCTATCTAACTCAATTTTGAAGATAGAGCGTCGGCAATGTTATTTTTGGAATCAGGAGGACCAGATACGTACCCCGCACCGCAAATCACATCATTTTACGAAAAAAATATTTTTGCAAATTTTTTGAAATTTCAAAAAATTTGCAGTCTGATATAGCCTATATACCCTCACTCATCCGATGCTATCTAACTCAATTTTGAAGATACAGCGTCGGCGATGTCATTTTTGGAATCAGGAGGACCAGATACGTACCCCGCACCGCAAATCACATCATTTTACAAAAAAAAATGATTTTGCAAATTTTTTGAAATTTCAAAAAATTTGCAGTCTGATATAGCCTATATACCCTCACTCATCCGATGCTATCTAACTCAATTTTGAAGATACAGCGTCGGCGATGTCATTTTTGGAATCAGGAGGACCAGATACGTACCCCGCACCGCAAATCACATCATTTTACGAAAAAAAAAATTCTGCAAGTTTTTGGGAACTCCTGAAAACTTGCAGTCTGATATAGCCTATATACCCTCACTCATCCGATGCTATCTAACTCAATTTTGAAGATAGAGCGTCGGCAATGTTATTTTTGGAATCAGGAGGACCAGATACGTACCCCGCACCGCAAATCACATCACTTTACGAAAAAAAAATTTTTGCAAATTTTTTGAAATTTCAAAAAATTTGCAGTCTGATATAGCCTATATACCCTCACTCATCCGATGCTATCTAACTCAATTTTGAAGATAGAGCGTCGGCGATGTTATTTTTGGAATCAGGAGGACCAGATACGTACCCCGCACCGCAAATCACATCATTTTACGAAAAAAAAATTCTGCAAGTTTTTGGGAACTCCTGAAAACTTGCAGTCTGATATAGCCTATATACCCTCACTCATCCGATGCTATCTAACTCAATTTTGAAGATACAGCGTCGGCGATGTTATTTTTGGAATCAGGAGGACCAGATACGTACCCCGCACCGCAAATCACATCATTTTACGAAAAAAATATTTTTGCAAATTTTTTGAAATTTCAAAAAATTTGCAGTCTGACATAGCCTATATACCCTCACTCATCCGATGCTATCTAACTCAGTTTTGAAGATAGAGCGTCGGCGATGTTATTTTTGGAATCAGGAGGACCAGATACGTACCCAGCACCGCAAATAACATCATTTTACGAAAAAAATATTTTTGCAAATTTTTTGAAATTTCAAAAAATTTGCAGTCTGATATAGCCTATATACCCTCACTCATCCGATGCTATCTAACTCAATTTTGAAGATAGAGCGTCGGCAATGTTATTTTTGGAATCAGGAGGACCAGATACGTACCCCGCACCGCAAATCACATCATTTTACGAAAAAAATATTTTTGCAAATTTTTTGAAATTTCAAAAAATTTGCAGTCTGATATAGCCTATATACCCTCACTCATCCGATGCTATCTAACTCAATTTTGAAGATACAGCGTCGGCGATGTCATTTTTGGAATCAGGAGGACCAGATACGTACCCCGCACCGCAAATCACATCATTTTACAAAAAAAAATGATTTTGCAAATTTTTTGAAATTTCAAAAAATTTGCAGTCTGATATAGCCTATATACCCTCACTCATCCGATGCTATCTAACTCAATTTTGAAGATACAGCGTCGGCGATGTCATTTTTGGAATCAGGAGGACCAGATACGTACCCCGCACCGCAAATCACATCATTTTACGAAAAAAAAAATTCTGCAAGTTTTTGGGAACTCCTGAAAACTTGCAGTCTGATATAGCCTATATACCCTCACTCATCCGATGCTATCTAACTCAATTTTGAAGATAGAGCGTCGGCAATGTTATTTTTGGAATCAGGAGGACCAGATACGTACCCCGCACCGCAAATCACATCATTTTACGAAAAAAAAAATTCTGCAAGTTTTTGGGAACTCCTGAAAACTTGCAGTCTGATATAGCCTATATACCCTCACTCATCCGATGCTATCTAACTCAATTTTGAAGATAGAGCGTCGGCAATGTTATTTTTGGAATCAGGAGGACCAGATACGTACCCCGCACCGCAAATCACATCACTTTACGAAAAAAAAATTTTTGCAAATTTTTTGAAATTTCAAAAAATTTGCAGTCTGATATAGCCTATATACCCTCACTCATCCGATGCTATCTAACTCAATTTTGAAGATAGAGCGTCGGCGATGTTATTTTTGGAATCAGGAGGACCAGATACGTACCCCGCACCGCAAATCACATCATTTTACGAAAAAAAAATTCTGCAAGTTTTTGGGAACTCCTGAAAACTTGCAGTCTGATATAGCCTATATACCCTCACTCATCCGATGCTATCTAACTCAATTTTGAAGATAGAGCGTCGGCGATGTTATTTTTGGAATCAGGAGGACCAGATACGTACCCCGCACCGCAAATCACATCATTTTACGAAAAAAAAATTCTGCAAGTTTTTGGGAACTCCTGAAAACTTGCAGTCTGATATAGCCTATATACCCTCACTCATCCGATGCTATCTAACTCAATTTTGAAGATAGAGCGTCGGCAATGTTATTTTTGGAATCAGGAGGACCAGATACGTACCCCGCACCGCAAATCACATCATTTTACGAAAAAAAAATTCTGCAAGTTTTTGGGAACTCCTGAAAACTTGCAGTCTGATATAGCCTATATACCCTCACTCATCCGATGCTATCTAACTCAATTTTGAAGATACAGCGTCGGCGATGTTATTTTTGGAATCAGGAGGACCAGATACGTACCCCGCACCGCAAATCACATCATTTTACGAAAAAAAAATTCTGCAAGTTTTTGGGAACTCCTGAAAACTTGCAGTCTGATATAGCCTATATACCCTCACTCATCCGATGCTATCTAACTCAATTTTGAAGATACAGCGTCGGCGATGTTATTTTTGGAATCAGGAGGACCAGATACGTACCCCGCACCGCAAATCACATCATTTTACGAAAAAAATATTTTTGCAAATTTTTTGAAATTTCAAAAAATTTGCAGTCTGATATAGCCTATATACCCTCACTCATCCGATGCTATCTAACTCAATTTTGAAGATACAGCGTCGGCGATGTCATTTTTGGAATCAGGTGGACCAGATACGTACCCCGCACCGCAAATCACATCATTTTACGAAAAAAAAAATTCTGCAAGTTTTTGGGAACTCCTGAAAACTTGCAGTCTGATATAGCCTATATACCCTCACTCATCCGATGCTATCTAACTCAATTTTGAAGATAGAGCGTCGGCAATGTTATTTTTGGAATCAGGAGGACCAGATACGTACCCCGCACCGCAAATCACATCATTTTACGAAAAAAAAAATTCTGCAAGTTTTTGGGAACTCCTGAAAACTTGCAGTCTGATATAGCCTATATACCCTCACTCATCCGATGCTATCTAACTCAATTTTGAAGATAGAGCGTCGGCAATGTTATTTTTGGAATCAGGAGGACCAGATACGTACCCCGCACCGCAAATCACATCATTTTACGAAAAAAATATTTTTGCAAATTTTTTGAAATTTCAAAAAATTTGCAGTCTGATATAGCCTATATACCCTCACTCATCCGATGCTATCTAACTCAATTTTGAAGATACAGCGTCGGCGATGTCATTTTTGGAATCAGGAGGACCAGATACGTACCCCGCACCGCAAATCACATCATTTTACAAAAAAAAATGATTTTGCAAATTTTTTGAAATTTCAAAAAATTTGCAGTCTGATATAGCCTATATACCCTCACTCATCCGATGCTATCTAACTCAGTTTTGAAGATACAGCGTCGGCGATGTCATTTTTGGAATCAGGAGGACCAGATACGTACCCCGCACCGCAAATCACATCATTTTACGAAAAAAAAATTCTGCAAGTTTTTGGGAACTCCTGAAAACTTGCAGTCTGATATAGCCTATATACCCTCACTCATCCGATGCTATCTAACTCAATTTTGAAGATAGAGCGTCGGCAATGTTATTTTTGGAATCAGGAGGACCAGATACGTACCCCGCACCGCAAATCACATCACTTTACGAAAAAAAAATTTTTGCAAATTTTTTGAAATTTCAAAAAATTTGCAGTCTGATATAGCCTATATACCCTCACTCATCCGATGCTATCTAACTCAATTTTGAAGATAGAGCGTCGGCGATGTTATTTTTGGAATCAGGAGGACCAGATACGTACCCCGCACCGCAAATCACATCATTTTACGAAAAAAAAATTCTGCAAGTTTTTGGGAACTCCTGAAAACTTGCAGTCTGATATAGCCTATATACCCTCACTCATCCGATGCTATCTAACTCAATTTTGAAGATACAGCGTCGGCGATGTTATTTTTGGAATCAGGAGGACCAGATACGTACCCCGCACCGCAAATCACATCATTTTACGAAAAAAATATTTTTGCAAATTTTTTGAAATTTCAAAAAATTTGCAGTCTGACATAGCCTATATACCCTCACTCATCCGATGCTATCTAACTCAGTTTTGAAGATAGAGCGTCGGCGATGTTATTTTTGGAATCAGGAGGACCAGATACGTACCCAGCACCGCAAATAACATCATTTTACGAAAAAAATATTTTTGCAAATTTTTTGAAATTTCAAAAAATTTGCAGTCTGATATAGCCTATATACCCTCACTCATCCAATGCTATCTAACTCAATTTTGAAGATAGAGCGTCGGCAATGTTATTTTTGGAATCAGGAGGACCAGATACGTACCCCGCACCGCAAATCACATCATTTTACGAAAAAAATATTTTTGCAAATTTTTTGAAATTTCAAAAAATTTGCAGTCTGATATAGCCTATATACCCTCACTCATCCGATGCTATCTAACTCAATTTTGAAGATACAGCGTCGGCGATGTCATTTTTGGAATCAGGAGGACCAGATACGTACCCCGCACCGCAAATCACATCATTTTACGAAAAAAAAAATTCTGCAAGTTTTTGGGAACTCCTGAAAACTTGCAGTCTGATATAGCCTATATACCCTCACTCATCCGATGCTATCTAACTCAATTTTGAAGATAGAGCGTCGGCAATGTTATTTTTGGAATCAGGAGGACCAGATACGTACCCCGCACCGCAAATCACATCATTTTACGAAAAAAAAAATTCTGCAAGTTTTTGGGAACTCCTGAAAACTTGCAGTCTGATATAGCCTATATACCCTCACTCATCCGATGCTATCTAACTCAATTTTGAAGATAGAGCGTCGGCAATGTTATTTTTGGAATCAGGAGGACCAGATACGTACCCCGCACCGCAAATCACATCATTTTACGAAAAAAATATTTTTGCAAATTTTTTGAAATTTCAAAAAATTTGCAGTCTGATATAGCCTATATACCCTCACTCATCCGATGCTATCTAACTCAATTTTGAAGATACAGCGTCGGCGATGTCATTTTTGGAATCAGGAGGACCAGATACGTACCCCGCACCGCAAATCACATCATTTTACGAAAAAAATATTTTTGCAAATTTTTTGAAATTTCAAAAAACTTGCAGTCTGACATAGCCTATATACCCTCACTCATCCGATGCTATCTAACTCAATTTTGAAGATAGAGCGTCGGCGATGTTATTTTTGGAATCAGGAGGACTAGATACGTACCCTGCACCGCAAATCACATCATTTTACGAAAAAAATATTTTTGCAAATTTTTTGAAATTTCAAAAAATTTGCAGTCTGACATAGCCTATATACCCTCACTCATCCGATGCTATCTAACTCAATTTTGAAGATAGAGCGTCGGCGATGTTATTTTTGGAATCAGGAGGACTAGATACGTACCCTGCACCGCAAATCACATCATTTTACGAAAAAAATATTTTTGCAAATTTTTTGAAATTTCAAAAAATTTGCAGTCTGACATAGCCTATATACCCTCACTCATCCGATGCTATCTAACTCAATTTTGAAGATAGAGCGTCGGCGATGTTATTTTTGGAATCAGGAGGACCAGATATGTACCCCGCACCGCAAATCACATCATTTTACGAAAAAAATATTTCTGCAAGTTTTTGGGAACTCCTGAAAACTTGCAGTCTGATATAGCCTATATACCCTCACTCATCCGATGCTATCTCACTCAATTTTGAAGATACAGCGTCGGCGATGTCATTTTTGGAATCAGGAGGACCAGATACGTACCCCGCACCGCAAATCACATCATTTTACGAAAAAAATATTTCTGCAAGTTTTTGGGAACTCCTGAAAACTTGCAGTCTGATATAGCCTATATACCCTCACTCATCCGATGCTATCTCACTCAATTTTGAAGATAGAGCGTCGGCGATGTCATTTTTGGAATCAGGAGGACCAGATACGTACCCCGCACCGCAAATCACATCATTTTACGATGAAAAAAATCTGCAAGTTTTTGGGAACTCCTGAAAACTTGCAGTCTGATATTCCCTATATACCCTCACTCACCCGATGTTATCCCACTCAATTTTGAAGACACAGCGTCGGCGATGTCATTTTTGGAATCAGGAGGACCAGATACGTACCCCGCATCGCAAATCACATCATTTTACGAAAAAAAATTTTTTGCAAGTTTTTGGGAACTCCTGAAAACTTGCAGTCTGATATAGCCTATATACCCTCACTCATCCGATGTTATCCCACTCAATTTTGAAGATACAGCGTCGGCGATGTCATTTTTGGTATCAAGAGGATTTGATACGTAGGATCCACACAAACTCACATCATTTCACGAAAAAACAATTTTAGGTGGAACTTGTATACGCCGCATAGAAGTTTTACTCTAGGTAACACAGTATCTAGTTTTCAGGGCACATAACCAGAAAATCGATTCATACATATTGCAATTCACTTGAAAAGGAACAATTGTGTGTTGTTTCACCGAAATCCATCGAGTCATCTCGAAGTTATTGACGAAAGTGTGATTATTTGCACTGACTGGTGTACTGTGGCTACCGTATCTGGGTTTTAAGGCACAATATCAAAAAAGAGATTCATACGTTTTGTAATTTGCTGGAAAAGAAACAGATGTGTCTTGTTTGATCAAAATCTGTCTAGTTATCTTGAAGTTATTGATAAAAGTGTGATTATTGATCATTCTAGTAATAGTTATTCTAATATAAGTTCTTTGGTGCACGATGTCGGAACAATCTCATCCGAGTTTTAATAGTTCCAAGAAAGCTTTATTACATCTACTAACTTTAATAGAAGGAAATACTTTCTAGAAAACTTCAAATCCCACCGAACGTTGTGTTACTTTTCCATTTGAACCAACTATCATCAAAATACAATTTATACATGCAATTTACTTTCATTCAATACAAATCAAAAGTTGTTAGGTTCTAGTAATATTAATAGCAGCATTATGAATACTGAATACGTATTGCTTGATGAATCCAGGGAATGACAATGGAAGGGCAGATGGGAGAGTATCCGAGGTGTAGTTGGCCAACAAGTTGTTTGGTGTGATTGTACCGTTGTAGATACAGAATGTGGAGTCCTAAGGGATTCAATTAGTTTTCGAGAATTCTCGGGAAATCTTACCACTGTCATATCAACACCCGTGATCGTATCCTTTGCATTTGAAGCAGATATGAACGCCGAAGCAACACGTCCTGGAGCAAATGCATGCATGTTACAGTTTCCATTTGTACATTCCAATCCTGCGTAGTTGTTGAAGCTTTTGGTATCTAAAAGTTATCACTTGTAATCACTAGTTGATTCTCAAGGATTCTTACTGTTATAATCTTGCAAAACGATAAGATCTTGTGGTCCAGAAGTTGGATTCAAGTTTATGATAGTGATATTCTTCGAATCACCCCACAATTGTCTACCAGACATTGCGATCGGGAAAATTGATCCCATGAAGTTAGAACTGAATGATGGACCATCGAAGATCAATGTGGATCTCATTTTCTTGAAATCGACCGGAGTGTTTGGAATGACCACAACTGAGACGGCACCATCTGCGGATACTACGGTAGCGGATGGGAATTCACTGGCATTCTTTACTGTTACATCATTATTTCCAATGAAGAGATTTCCAGTGATTTTTGGCACTAAAATGTTGATTGAATTCAGATAGAATCAGATAAGGAAACTCACAATCGAACCAAGTGATCTTGAAAGAGTATGTATCTGTAGAGTTGACATCGGCAAAAATACGAAGAGCAAACTTCGGAGCAGGGAGATAGTATGGCACTAGATTCTCCTCTTGCGATGCATCAGTATAATCAAATCCGTAGAATGCTTCAATAGCATATTGTCCATTCCCGATATATCCCTTCGCCTCCACTTTGGCATACTTTCCTTGTGGTACAAGTACTGTCCATTTACAATCTTGTCCTGGATAGATGGCAACAGCTGGTTGATCCGTCGACCAGTCATTTGGGAATACAAATCCAGTTGGGTGGTAGTTCACAACTCTATTGCCATCGCAAACCTTTCCAGTTGGTGCGGAATAGCCTAGAATAGCAAGAGTCGAGAGAAGTAGAAAAGTGAAAATGCTCATTGTTAGTAAATGATAAGAAACCTAAACCAAGATAGGTTTATATATCGATAGACAGGGCGTCAACCGCCTGAATATTGTCAGCATTTCGTCGTTTTTGTGATCTGAACTCTTGATATTCCAACTCAATTAGTTCGAGACCAAAATTGCTTATCTAACATAAAAACTTTGCATCGAGCACAAAGCGATTGTTATCAGTTGCGGAAAGAAGCATTTTCTTGGTTGGGCGCTACCCATTCTTGGTATTGATATGATATCATTGTTAGATAAGTGAATAATCATAAATCAAAAATAACTTTATTGAAATATAGGGATTTAAAAGAATTGTTTGCTCGTTGGCAAGTTGATAGTATCTAACATGTTATCCAGTTTGTATATCAGTGATAACATAATCAGATACCCAATCAACCAGAACCCATTCTACACCACGCGGAGGTGAGCAATCGTAGAACAATGATATTCAGTACAAACATTCGGAAATGTCTGGATGTGCAAACTGAATATCACGGGGGGAACAGAAAAAAGATGGGCCGGGGATAAAAAATAATATTTTTGGATTTATTGGTTTATTTTTTTTTTTGGATTATATATATATACTTTTGAAGACCCTTTTTCAATTGATCATTCAATTATTGGACTGTCCGAACAGTGTGGCTACGGCTAGCTTATAGCTAGATGGTCCAGATGATGTTGATGGTTGAGATGGATCGGCAACCAAAGCTGAGAAGTCCAATCTTCGGCAAGCGCTACTCCTCCGTGGAATAACTGGATGGTCATTGCACACGTGAATGATGGGTTTGATCTTGTAGCTATCCGGAGACGACCAAGTTGATGCGCTCTCCTCTGTGTCGGATGGTTCCAATGCTCTTGGAAATGCCTCGAGCACCTCCATCCGGATTGGGCAGTTAAAGCTTGGATTCTGCCCACAGTTGGAGCAGAAGCTATATGGTCGTAGTGGAGAATTGGTACCGGTGTAACCAGGAGACATGATTAACTCGTGGTTGACCTCTCGTTCCGAGTCGCATGATGTTGAGCTTCTGCTTGACATTGGAGAGAAGATTGGTGATGGAGAGGCAGAGCTCTCGGATTCGGATTGGTCGGCGAAGTAGGAATTGTCAGCAGACATTGTTGCAGTAGATAGGTTTGTGTTGAGTAGTAGGTAGAGCAAACGGAGACAACCGATTGCTGAGCACAGAATATGTGAGACTGATGGATTTGGATCAAGATGCGTCCTTATATACCCATTTTTAGGCGCGCATTAGAGGTCAATCTAAACGCGCGGGCTCCGTCCACAGATAAGATCAGTATATTGTAGGGATACCGACAGGTGGATGCACCAGAGTTTACACATTTCGATTGTAAATGACACATTTTGACAGATGTTTACCGCATTATCAAGATTAAAATGATAAGGGAGGGTCGATCATCGATTGGGTATGGATTGGGGACACCGATATGGAAAATTCTAGAGCTCGAAATCTCTAGATTTGATAATAATATGTATCTCCAGATTGAATCAACAAACTTTGATGAAACTGTTTTGAGTATGTACACAGTATTACAAACAAAGACGAGAATTGTGGCACTGTATCGAAATAACATGGAGGGACAATGACATCGTGTACAGAAGAACTTATACGTGCCTTGAACTTCAGATACGGTAGCTACAGTACTCCAGTCAGCGCAAATAAACACACTTTCGTCAATAACTTTGAGATGGCTCGATGGATTTCGGTGAAACAACACACAATTGTTCCTTTTCTAGCCAGTTATAAAATGTATGAATCGCTTTTTCAATACTGTGCCTTGAAACTCAGATACGGTAGCTACAGTACTCTAGTCAGTGCAAATAAACACACTTTCGTCAATAACTTTGGAATTACAAGACAGATTTTGGTCAAACAACGCACAATTGTTCTTTTTCCAGCCAATCATAAAATGTATGAATTGCTTTTTTGATTTTGTGCTTTGAAGTTCAGATACGGTAGCTACCGTACTCCAGTCAGTTGAAATAATCACTTTTGAAACATATTTTCAAAATGTTTATTCTCATATAATACACATAAATTTATTCAATATCATGAAAATCTAATGTCTTCTAATCTTCAAGTTCGAATTATCATGACTGACAACATATTGCTTGATGTATCCAGGGAACGAAGTTGGCAAGAAGTTTTTCAAAGAATTGTGGTCTCCATTCACAGTTGTGATCAAGTTGCTTGGCTTGATGACTCCGCTATATACACTGAATGTTCCCCACTGAAAAAATTAATATGATTTTGAAAAATTAAGATTTCGAAGTTACATAAGCTTCCATAGTGATTGATTCAATTGTATCATTGGCATTTGATGCAGAGATATATACAGTTTGTGACAATTCTGGCGGATAAGCACTATTATCACATAATCCATCTGCATCACATGCAATACCAATATATGTGTCGTAGTCCTTAGTATCTGAAATTATGAAAACTATAGTGCCTCCGAAAACTGCAAAATCCCACTTGAATAATCTTGTATCAAAACAAGATCCTGAGATTCAGAATCTGTATCCACATTGACCATTGTCATAGATTTCCCACTGCTGAAGTATGCCTCACGGAATTGTGATAACGAAGCGAGCGATCCGATGTAAGTTGATTCCATCGACGGACCATCAAACACAAATACCGATCTCATTTTGGAATAATCCCTTGGAACCTCTGGGATCAACACAAAAGCGACTCGAGTGTCAGCAGTCATACTGTGCAGGGTTTTCAGATCAGTGGTCGTTCTTACTGTCACATTATTGCTGTCAATGTACACATTTGATTTGGCGGTTGGTACTGAAACAATAAAATGAGCTCATGATAACGACAAAAAACTTACAATCAGCCCAAGTGATTTGGAAAGCAAATGTATCATCATCATTCGAGTATCTAGTCTTGAGTTGGATATGAAACTTTGGTGCCGGTAAGAAGTAAGGAACCAAGTTTTCCTCATTCGAGTAAGATGAATGACCGTTGCAGTCAATAACTTGGATATCAGAGTTTTGATCACCAATTTTTCCACGTATTGCTAATTTTGCAAATTTTCCTGGTGGTACTGTAACAGTCCATACACATGGTGTATCACTTCTCAACATCGGTGGCGCAGGTTGGTCCGTAGTCCATCCGAATGGAAATGCGAATCCGTTAGGATTAGGATTAACTATTTTGTTTCCAGCACATGATATTGGAGATGGTGCGGAATAGGCTTGAAGAGCAAGGGAAGCGAAAATGAATAGAAGAGAAAACATTGTGATAAAAATTGCTGCGCCAATTTTTCTTTTTATATAATATGCACATTTTTTGTCATCATTTTCATGCTTTGTTCAAAACATCGAAAGTGACGCAAAATGATAAGAATAAGTTTTGGCTGGATTATATTCCTTATCGAGTGAGTTGATTGGGGGATTATATGTTAGCAATGGGAATGGAGCTAAACCTAATCTATAGGGGATCAGCAAAGCTTAAGAAATGGATACCGGCTGAACAAATTATAAAAAATTTCATCAAGCTTGCCAACGTGATTAGGAAAAGCGCAAAAGTGGCGTTTTTTTTCAGATCACAAAATTTGTGAGTTTTGATATATCCTGGCAATATCAATTATGGTCTGATATAAAAATAATGAAAACTTTGGTCACTGATAGGCCTACAAAAACCACAACTGATAAAACACACAATACATTGTGGAAAATGTGCTTGCCGAGGGAAAGTGATAGGTGGGTGTGGCTGGCTGGAAAATGATGTGATGCAGATCATAAAAAAAACAAAATTCGTGATTCGAACTAATCAATAATTTTGCGAGTTGTTATCAAGAGTTCAAAAAAGCAGATAATGAACGAAATATGATTAAATTAAGTGTGGCGACGCCCTGTTTTTTGGTATAAAAGGAAAAGTTGGATGAGTTGCTCCTCATCATTTCAAACAATGAGCAAATCAACTCTTCTGGCTCTCACAGCCCTCGTGCTCCAAGTCTACTCGGCTCCAGCTGGATTAGCCTGCAATGGCAATAATATCATCAACCCAAACGTAAATGGCTTTGCATATCCATCTGGATGGTCGACTGATCAACCAGCTCCTCTGATCAAGCCAGGTCAAGATTGTAGCTGGTTAATTCTCGTCCCACAGGGAAAGTATGCAAAACTTGAAGCCAAGGGAAAGATCGGAAATGGTGGATACTCACTTCTAGCCCATGACGGAGATAAGTATATGGATGCATCGGTTGAAGAGAATCTTGACCCATACTTCTTCCCAGGACCAAAGTTCTATTATAGAATTTATGCTGATACTAACTCTACCGATACGCTTGGTTTCAAGATTACTTGGGTTGATTGTAAGTTGTTCAAGTTGTGATCAAACTTTAAAAAATAATTTCAGTCCCAGCCGGCTCCAAGAGCTCCTTCATTGGCAGTGATGATGTGACCGTCAAGAAAGCTAGTGAATTCACCACCCAAACAACACTAACAGCCGCTGGACCCGTCTCAATTGTTGTGATCCCAGCCGTTCCGAACTATTACAAGAAAATGAGATCGACATTGATCTTCAATGGTCCATCGGTTGCATCGCCATTCATGGGTTCCATCTTCCCAATCGTAATGACTGGAAGACAGCTTTTTGGAGATTTTGGATCTGTCACTATTCTTAACCTCAATCCAGTTGCTGGATTCGATGATCTTCTTGTTCTTCAAGATTATACCAATACCAAGGACTATAACAACTACGCAGGATTGGGGTGCACTTCAGATGGAAACTGTGACACCGGTGCATGGGCTCCAGGAACTGTCAAGTCGGTGTTCATCTCGGCGTCGAATGCGAAGGATACTATCACTGATGTTACTATCACCGATGTAAGAGTTGGTAGAGAAACTTTGAAATAATATAGAAATATTTCAGGACGCCACCTTCTCAGTATACAACGGCACAATCAATCCAAAGAATTTGGTTGCCACCTACACATCGAAGACCCTCCCATCTGCACTTCCATTGTCGTTCCCTGGATATATCAAGCAATATGTTGTCAGCATCCACAACTCCAAGATGATGATCAACAGAAAATAATTGTTGATTCCTTCGGTTGAATAAATACTGCATTACAAATTGTGTTATATTTTGTATCAATTTTCATTAACAGCCAGCACAGTTTGAAATTCGAATAGATATATGAAGTTAATTGCATTTGTTTTGATTTTTCCAAACTTTCAAAAAATTAGGAAGCTTCATAGCTAAGCTGATTTTCGTTCGTTAGAATATGATCTTCAAATAAATTTTCGGAATGTTTTTGAAATCCCTGATTCTTGTTTTGGCAAGAGTTTTTCCATTCGATTGTTTGAGACTGTTCGAACATTGATATATGCATTTTGAAATGATTTATTGAGACAAAAAAGCCATCAAATTATTTGCGAGTAACTTGAAGATTTGAGCTTCCAGCACTGACAACATATTGTTTGATGTATCCCGGGAATGACAATGGAAGAGCAGCTTGGAGGTCAGCAGCATTGATAGAAATGAGCAAGTTGTTTGGTGTGACTGTTCCGTTGTAGATGCTCAAGCTGGCGTTCTACAATTTTTCTATTATTGTTGAAATGAATTCTAGACACTTACATCTTCAATAGTTGCAGCAACCAAAGTATCTTGAGAGCTCGAAGCAGATACATAAGCAGTTTGCTCAGTCTTTGAGCCAACTGAGCTGGCGGAGCATTTTCCATCTTGCGAGCATGACAATCCGGTGTGGCTGGCAAAGTTTTTGGTGTCTGAAAGTCAAAAATATTCTCAAACAATTATGAGAGTAACTCACAATAATATTCCTGGAAAACGACTTGATCTTGTGGTCCACTAGTTGGATTCATGTTCATCATCGCGATCGATTGTTGTCCACCATGCAACTGATTTCCAGTTTTGTAGATTTGCAGAAGACTTCCCATCATAAGCATTGTGACTGTTGGTCCATCGAAAACCAGGGTAGATCTCAATGTTCTCAATTCATTCGGATTGGCTGGAATGATAACAGCAGACGGATGAGCTGGTGCGTAGATGAATGTTGGACCAGAGAATGTACTCGTGTTGGTCACCACCATCTCACTTCCTGTCAATTCGATTTCTGATCCACCAGTTGGGTCTTTAAAAAGTTGGTGACTTTTGGAAGACTAGATACACTTACAATCAACCCATGTGATCTTGAAACCAAAAGTGTCTGATGAATCCTTATCTGCCAAAATTCTCATGTTGAACTTTGGAGTTGAGAAAAAGTATGGGATGAGGTTCTCTTCACTTGAGGCATCAATGTCACCAATGCCATTATAAGCTTGAATGTTGTTCTTTCCACTTCCAATCTTTCCAACAACTTCCACTCTAGCAATTTTTCTATCCGGTACAGTAACCGTCCATACACAATCCTGTCCTGGGTAGATCAAAGGAGCTGGTTGATCCGTCGACCATCCCGATGGGAATACGAATCCAGTTGGGTGGTAGTTCACAACCTTATTACCATCGCAAATCTTGCCAGTTGGGGAAGAGTATGCTTGGAAGACAAGGGCTGTGAGAACTAAAAAAGTTGAGATGCTCATTGTTTGAAATGATGGGGTTCAACTTTCTGACCATTGTCTTTTATATGGATAGACTGGGCGGGTCTTTCGAGTTTTGTCAGCATCAACAATCTTTGCTTCGAACTCTCATAAAAAATAATTTGACTTCAATCACGAATCTCCCCCAACTTTTGATGACTATCATTATCAATTTCTGTTTTGAACTGTTGGTCGCAATGTATTATCAACCGAACTTTGCTCGTTCATTAACCGCGTCATTGAAATTGTAGTTGATGACAATTCCTATAGTTTTGACTATGTCTCCATGACAAAACTCACGCCCCGTTTTGGTGTATATAACCGAGTAATATGCTCATAAATCATTTATTTTCTTGAAACTTATGTTCTAGTAATATTGATAGCAGAAGCATATCCATTGATAACATATTGCTTGATATATCCATCAAATGTCAATGGCAACATGTCTGGAAATTCCACTGGGTTGAATACAGATAGTAAGTTGCTCGGTGTGATACTTCCATTGTAGACTCGTAATTGAGAACTCTGAAATCATAAAGGTTTTGAACATCTCTGAAAAAATCCAACCTTATCCATGATCAAACTGGTCAATGTATCCTTCGAATTTGATACCGACACATAAGCCGTTTGAAGGCCACCGAAGCTCCATATTTCCGTCTCTTCAAAGCATTTATTGTTTTCATCACAAGCTAGTCCAATGTATGCTTCGTAGTCTTTTGTATCTAGAAAATGGATCGTATGTATTTATTTGATAACAATCTTACCTCTAGCATCCTGTATCACAACCATGTCTTGCGGTCCAGTTGGGTTGAAATTGACAACAGTGTAAGATTTACCTTTGCTATAACGAGCTTGTTGAATCCTCGCAACAATCATAAGGTTCTCACAGGGAGTATCAATTGCTGTCGGACCATCAAATATCAGTGTCGATCTTAATGTTTTGAAGTTGTTTGGATCTGATGGAATTGGAACAATTGAAACTCCAATATCGGAAGATACTACAGTAGTAACAGCCAGGTCACTAACAGTTTTGACAATCATATTTCCTTGAGTGACTTTTAGACTGGTTGTTTGAGTTGGAACTAAACCTATGTGTTGATTCCAGAAAATTTTTTGAAGAAACTTACAGTCAATCCAGGTAATTTTGAACGAAAAATAAGTGCCATTGGAAAACTCGTTTTCATCTAATATAAGTGTAAATTTTGGTGGAACGAAGATCCATGGGTCCAAATTTTCTTGATCTGACCTATCAGATATACCGTATGCATTGACTGTTTGGATCACTGATTCTTTATCCAAAGTTGCCAATATTTGCAACTTTGCAACTTTTCCATTTGGCACAGTCACAGACCAGCCACATTTCTGATGTGGTTTGATAAATGATGCTGGTTGATCAGTAGTCCATCCAGTTGGAAATACAAATCCATCCGAGTGCATATGTACAATATGACCTCCATGACATGTCAAACCTTGCGAGGCACATTTGATGAACAAAGTTGAAATCAATAAAATAAGTATCTTCATTGTGATTGTTGATAACTAAAGTGTTGTCTTTTTTATATCAAAAACTTCATTGACGTCACTCCAGCTTATTTGAATCTGTGGTCTATGCCGATCTATTGATATGTACGACAAATGTTGGTTGATGTTTCTTATCAGACAAGAAATTGGGGGCGAATTGTTAAATTTTGGTTTAATAATGAACATCAATTACAATGATTCATGTTATTTCCCATGTGTTCGATTGATCACAAGACTGGAACTTCCGATACTAACAACATATTGTTTTCTTTTAGTTGATGACAATTCCTATAGTTTTGACTATTTGGTGTATACATATAACCGAGTAATATGCTCATGAAACTTTTATTTTCATGAAATTTAGGTTCGAGTAATATTGATAGCAGAAGCATATCCATTGATAACATATTGCTTGATATATCCATCAAATGTCAATGGCAACATGTCTGGAAATTCCACTGGGTTGAATACAGATAGTAAGTTGCTCGGTGTGATACTTCCATTGTAGACTCGCAATTGAGATCTCTGAAATCCACAAGTTTCTGAATTCTTCTGGAAACTCCTACCTTATCCATGATCAAACTGGTCAATGTATCCTTTGAATTTGAAACCGACACATAAGCCGTTTTAATCATGCTATGATTCATCGTTTCAGCCGTTTTATAGCATTTATTGTTTTCATTGCAAGCCAGTCCAAGGTATACTACATAGTCTTTGGTATCTAGAGAATAATTTCAATCTAACAGCCATCAAAACATGTCTTTTGTGAAAAGTTAGGTCTTTTGTGACAAGAAAAGTTAGGCTATGGCTGCGATTTCGGTCACAAAAGGTTTTCATCCATTATTTTAGCTATATTTCGTGCAAAATGGATATACTTTCAGGTCTCATAAATCCAAATTAATACAAAATTATTGCATTTTGTATCGTTTTCTGCCTTTTATTTGAATTTTTTATTACAAATCGGAACAAAACGCATTTTTCTAGGGTTTCTGGAAGTTAAATATATGTAGAAAATGCTTTGATAGCAGAATATATACACATTTTCAAGAAAAATCTATAAAAATTCCCATTTCAACTGAAATGTCAGCCATGGCCGAACTTTTGTGTGGCAAATGGCCTAACTTTTTAGAAGTTTCCACAGACGGCATTTGGCAAAAATTTGAATTCACAATAACAAATTTACCTCTAGCATCCTGAATCACAACCACGTCTTCCGGTCCAGTTGGGTTGAAATTAATGATAGTGTAATATTTACTTTCGCTAGATACAGCTCGTCCTGAACTCGCAACAATCATAAGGTTCTCACAGGGAGTATCAATTGGTGTCGGACCGTCAAATACCAGTATCGATCTCAGTGTTTTGAAGTTATTTGGATTCGATGGAATTGGAACAATTGAAACTCCAGTATCGGAAGAAACTACAGTAGTAACAGCCAAGTCACTAGCAGTTTTGACAATCATATTTCCTTGAGTGACTTTTAGACTGGTTGTTTGAGTTGGTACTAAACCTATGTGATAGTTTTGGAACTTTTTTCAGAACTTACAGTCGACCCAGGTAATTCTGAACGAAAAAAAAGTATTATTGGAATTCACGTCGTTTGCATCTAATCTAAGAGTGAATTTTGGGGGAACGAAAATCCATGGATCCAAATTTTCTTGAACTGACTCATCCGATATACCGTATGCATCGACCGTTTGTATCTTCGATAGCGTATGTTCCATATGCGCCGATATTTGCAACTTTGCAACTTTTCCATTCGGCACAGTCACTGACCAGACACAATCCTGATGTGGTTTGATAAATGATGCTGGTTGATCAGTAGTCCATCCAGTTGGAAATACAAATCCATCCGGGTGCATATGTACAATATGACCGCCATGACATGTCACACCTTGTGAGGCGCATTTGATGAATAAAGTTGAAATCAATAAAATAAGTATCTTCATTGTGATTGTTGATAACTAAACTGTTGTCTTTTTTATATCAAAAACTTCATTGACGTCACTCCAGCTTATTTGAATCTGTGGTCTATGCCGATCTATTGATATGTACGACAAATGTTGGTTGATGTTTCTTATCAGAAAAGAAATTGGGGGTGAATTGTTAAATTTAGGTTTAATAATGAACATCAATTACAATGATTCATGTTATTTCCCATGTGACATAGTTCGATTGATCAAAAGATTGGAACTTCCGATACTGACAACATATTGTTTGATGTATCCAGGAAATGACAATGGAAGAGCAGCTTGGAGGTCAGCAGCATCGATTGAAACGAGCAAGTTGCTTGGTGTGACTGTACCGTTGTATATACTCAATTTGGCATCCTCAAATTATATTTTCTACCAGATTTTTTTGTTCTAAACACTTACATCTTCAATAGTTGCAGCTACCAAAGTATTTTTATCATTTGAAGCAGATATATAAACTGATTCAGATACTCCCGCAGAGTAAGCTTCATTGGTACATGTATCATTTCCATAACATGATAATCCAGCAGAGTTTTTGAAAAGCTTAGTACCTGAAATAAAATATATAGATGCTCAAAAGTTGAAAAGCCCTCACTAGAATAATCTTGAAGAACAATTTTATCTTGTGGTCCAGAAGTTGGATTCATATTCAACAATGTTAGAGATGATCCACCACTATGTAACTGTCTGCCAGTCATTGCCACTGGCACTAGATTGCCAACAAAATCTGCAGAAGTCGATGAGCCATCGAATAAACTTCAGATCTCAAAGATCTGAAGTCGTCCGGGCTAGCTGGAATCACTACGACTGAGACGGAAGTTGGAGCATTGATAGTTGTAGGAGCACCGAATGAGCTTGTATTTTTCACAACCATGCTTCCAGTAGTGAGCGGAAGACTTGCACTTCCTAAGGGATCTGAAAAATATACAGATGGAAATGATGAATCATCAAAACTTACAATCAAGCCATGTAATCTTGAAAGCAAGTGTATCTATCGAACTGTTACTCGCAAAAATTCTGACGGTAAATTTTGGAGCAGGAAAGTAGTATGGGATAAGGTTTTCCTCATTTGATGAATCCATATCTCCGATAGCATTGATCACTTCGATTTCGTATAATCCATTCCCAATTTTTCCTTTCACTTCCAATTTTGCAACTTTCTTATTCGGCACAGTGACAGTCCATACACAATCTTCACCTGGGTAGATCAAGGGAGCTGGTTGATCCGTCGACCAGTTAGATGGGAATACAAAGCCGTTAGGATTAGGATTAACAATCCGATTTCCACTGCAAACTATTCCAGGAAGGGCGGAATATACTTGAGTGATAAGGATAGATAGTATCAAAAGTGCCAACATTGTTCGATATAAAAAAATAATTCATGCTTTATATAGTAAAATAGCATCCGTTTTCCGTATAGTCATCATGGCGGCTTCCTATTATAAACGATTTTTTATCACTTTTATATCGAGACACAACTTGTAGGTGACGAAAACTTTTCGTAGTCTGAAATTTTAACACCTCTTATCTTCAAGGTGTTAATTTTCCGTTCTTGCACTACATTGTATCGTGTCATTTATTCACATAATATTCACATATTCATCCACTCTGATACTTCCTAGTTATTCTGATAGACGAATCATATCCACTAAACACATATTGTTTGATGAAACCCGTGAAGGCAGTTGGTAGATGGCTTTGAATTTCAGTCGAACTAAATGTTGACCATAGATCGGTTGGTTTGATCACATCATGGTAGATACTCAATGTAGCGTCCTATAATATTTAGGTTTAGGTTTATCAGAAAGTTGACTCACTTTGTCCATAGTAATCTGCTCAATTGTATCCAACGCATTTGATGCCGATAGATACACTGTCTTGGTATTTGCCGATGCTTGAGCACTATTTATACAAGTTCCATTGTCATAACATTCCAATCCAACGTATACACCATAGTCTTTGGTGTCTGAAAAATATCATAAAACTTGTATCGAACAATTTTCTTACTTGCATAATCCTGAGCAACAATAAGATCCTGAGATCCAAAAGTCGAGTGTAGATTCACTATCAAGAATGATTGACCACTACTAACCAACTGTTTTTTCGATTGTGCGACTGGTAGAAATGTACCAATATAGTTGGAGTTCATCGATGGGCCATCATATACGAATGTAGATCGTAATGTTCGATAGTTGTCTGGATTCATTGGAATAACAACAAGAGACACTTGAGTGACAGCATTGTAAACTTGTGGAATTTCAAACCAACTATTGGTGTTAACCAAAACTGTTTCATTGGTTATATCGTTGCTCACCGCACCAACTGGCACTAAACCTAATATTAGTCTTTGAATCTGAAGGAACACTTACATCTTGTCCAAGTGATTTGAAAAGCAAACGTGTCATTCGAATCAGCTGCTGCTTGAAGTCTCAAGTTGAATCTCGGTGCAGGGAAAAAGTATGGGATCAAGTTTTCTTCATTCGATGCATCAATATTTCCAACAGCATCAATTGCAACAATATTCTTCTTCCCACTTCCAATTTTTCCAAGTGCTGTTACTTTGGCATACTGTCCAACAGGTACAGTAACCGTCCACACACAGTCCTGCCCTGGTTGCACCTGCAGTGCTGGCTCATCATCCGACCAGCCAGATGGAAACGCGAATCCTTTGATATTAGGATTCACCACTTTGTTTCCAGCACATACTAGTTGATAGTTGTATACTTGAACTAAAAGAGACAGAAAAGCAAAAAGAAAAAGCATTGCTAGAAATAAAGGTCTTAGGTGGTTCTTATATAAATAAGTGTGCAATCTTTTGTCATCATTATGACACTTTGCTTTCTACCTTGATTCGCAGATTGGTGATGAAATGTGATAGTACAATAACAATTTAAGCAAATGATGTTTTAATTAGATTATGAACATTTGATTTCCTTATCATATACCGTATTTCCTCAAATAGAGCGGTACTGCAAACTCTCTCGGAGAATGACCATATCTCAGAATTTAGTACTGTCATCAAAAAGTTGTCAACAGCAAACTTGTAGCTGACGTTTTGATCTACAAATTTGCAGTTGATCATTTTTTGATAGCTCTTCTAGATTCCGAGATATGATCATTCTCCGGCAGCATTTGCAATGTCGCTCTTTACGATTAAATACTGTAGGTTAGCACTTTATTCATATCATATGAAGTTTAAGTTCGAGAAATTTCAATCTCCGAACTATGCTTATCAATAACATATTGTTTCACAAATCCAGGCAACATCATAGGAAGATCGGATTGAACTTGACTGGAGTGTCCACTGTAGATCAGGTTTTCCGGAGCTATAACACCGTTGTAGATGCTCAATGTGGCGTCCTAAACAGAATTTAAGGTTGGTTCGAAATTCGAGCCCTACATCTGTCATAGTAACTTTCTCCAAGGTATCATGAACATTTGTGGCAGACACATACACCGACTTGACATCACTTCGATTTGTATACGCACTTCTGTGACATGTACCATTTGGATAGCAAAGTATTCCAGCATAGTTGTCGTAATCTTTCGTATCTTCAATATTTTTTGTGAAAATAAATCACTGATCTTACAACTTACTAGAATAATCCTGAATCACCAGTAGATCCTGAGCACCACTAGTTGGATTGAGATTAACTATCGTCAAGTATTGACCATCACTATACAACTGTCTTCCAGTCATTGCGATTGGAATAAGTGTACCCATGAACTCATCATGTGTTGAAGATCCATCAAATATCAGTGTAGATCGCATTGATTTGTAGTCATCCGGGTTGACTGGAATCACAACAACAGAGACACCATTGATACCAACTAGTACTGTAGCATTACTGAAATCACTCGCTTGTTTGACAACTACTGCTGTCATGTCAACAAATTGACTTTTCGCTGTTGTTGGTACTGGAAAACTTGAACTTTTTGATAACCACCATATCCTACTTACATGTGTCCCATGTGATCTTAAAGCCAAACGTATCAGTCGAATTCTGATCCGCATAGAATCTATAGCTAAACTTCGGTCCAGGGAAGAAGTAAGGCATGAGATGTTCCTCATTCGTCGCATCAATATACCCATTTCCATACATGGCCTCAATCGAATATCCACCATTTCCGACATTCCCTTTAGCCTCCACCTTTGCATACTTTCCTTTTGGCACAGTAACCGTCCATACACAATCCTGTCCCGGGTAGATCAAAGGAGCTGGTTGATCCGTCGACCATCCCGATGGGAATACAAAACCAGTTGGGTGATAGTTTACAACCTTGTTGCCATGGCAGACTTGACCAGATGGTGCAGAGTAGGCCTGGATTATGATAGCCGAAGCTAGTAGAAAATATAAGATCTTCATTTCAAAATATGATGTCCTAGTTGCCATTGATATTCTCTTTTATAATCCTCAAAACAAGGCGTCAACCATAAATGTGTTAATTTGATTCTCCACTTTCACTCTATGCTCTTTTGATTCAAAAAATGACGAAAAATACTGCTGATATGACGACCAACTGATAAGACCACATGTGGTGCACAAATACTACTTTGTCCATTCTGTAGGCTTACAATTCATTGTCCTTAAAAACATGAAGCTATGCCAAAGAAATTTATTCATTCAAAGTTTATCAATTATTTTCTGATAATCTCCAACTTTGAAGCGCTCTTATCAATAACATATTGCTTGATATAACCATCAAATGATAATGGTAGAGCCGATTGAAGTGTTTTTGAGTTGTAGGAGGCTATCAAGTTTTTCGGGTTGATTGTGCCGTTGTAGACTGTGAAGGTGGCGTCCTGAAAACTTTCCGATCCGTATATTTGAATCTAAACTAGATTTTACATCAGCCATGGTAACTTTAGTCAATGTATCTTTCGCCTTCGATGCTGATATATAGACTGTCTTCATTGTGTCACCAGCAAAAGCGTCCGAGTTGCAAAATCCATTTCCATCACAAGCGATACCAACATAATTTCTGTAATCCACAGTATCTGAAACCATAATTTCATATCAAAGACCAAAACTAAAATTAACTAGAATAATCCTGCACCAGCACCAAATCTTGAGGTCTATTGGTCGGATTCAGATCAACAACGGTCAATACTTGTCCCAAACTAAACATCTGTTTGCCAGTTTGTGCAACTGTCAGGAGTGTTCCCATAAATGGAGCATCTGCCGATCCATCATATACCAGTGTAGATCTCAATGTTTTGATATTGTTCGGATCGGCTGGAATGACAACAACTGAGACTGAATTATCAGCCCATAGAATAGTTGATTCACCGAAGGAACTGGCGTTTCGAACCATTACATTGTCTTTATCGACGTAGTATGCACTTCCACTGTCGGGTACTGGAATAAATTCTGGCTCAAATTAATATGAAACTAGATGATTGTTACAATTGGCCCATGTAATTCTGAATGAAAACGCATCCACCGAATCCGGAGCTGCATAAAATCTCAAGTTAAACCTCGGAGCTGGGAAGAAGTATGGAATCAAGTTTTCTTCCGACGACGCATCAATGTATCCTCCACCATACATTGCTTGAATATTTTGATTGCCACTTCCAATTTTTCCAACTGCTTCCACTTTGGCATACTTTCCAGGTGGAACCATTACAGTCCATAGACAATCTTGTCCTGGTTGAATGGATGAAGCAGGTTGATCAGTTGTAAATCTATTGGGGAACGAAAATCCAGCTCGATTTGGGTTGACGACTTTGTTTCCTCCACATAAAAGCCCGGGAACCGCAAAGGTCGGAATGGCGATTGACAAAGCAACGAGAAGTGAAAAGATTTTCATTTTCGAATGCTGGGTTCAACTTTAGGACTCTCTTTTATATGCACATTATGTTCCGCTTTCTTTATCTATGTCCTTCTCAATAATGATGAAAACTGACAAGAATCAAAAATGCACGTTCGATCAAACTACTGTGAAGTTCTTATCATTTTTATGATTCATTTGAAATGCTTTTTCCTTTTTTGTAATAAATTTATTTAATATACTTTAACACCACAAACAACAAAAAAGCGGTTATAAATTACCAAAAATAACATTCTAGTTGAGTTGTTTTTCAGCCAATGTCCATAGTCCGTCATTCAGATAATGCAAGCTTTCGATTCCGTTTCCTTTGTTGACCGACACGATTTCCTCGCTGCTCATTGTCATTTGACCAATCGCCAATGCATGTTGTTTTCCCTGCAATGAAAATGATGAAAATATAACATTTTAAAACTAACATACCTCTGCCATAACAGCAACAACCGCATCTTTCGGTACATTTGGCAACAATTTCGCTCCAGGTGAAGTCAATCCAGGGCACATGATCGACGAGCCATTCAAGATGAATTTGATTGCTCCTTTGTCGACTTGTTGATGTGGAATGATGAATGGATATTTGTGAAGTGTGCGGAGTGTTGGAATGAAGTCAGTGTTGCGAGTTTTCACGAATCGAACAACACCGGTGTGATCCGCGAGAAGTTCAATATGATCCTTACATTTGATTAGTTTGAAGTTTTCCTGGAAAGAACTAGATTGATTATTTTGCCTTTCGAATTAACAAAATGTGTGAATTCTGCCATTTCATACAAATTGTAGCTTGACAGAGTTTTTTGTTATTAAAATTCGAGAGTTTTGTATAGATTTATTGCAAAAACAATAGCAAATTTTTTCGCAAACATTACTTTCATTAAACTGTAATTTTTAACAGCATTCCTTCAAAATAACATGCTTCTGTTTTTAGAACACACACATTTTATGAAGGTTCGGACGGAATTCAAGCAATAAGCTTTTATTTTTCTAATATTTCTCATGAAAATGCTCACCTTCTTTGGCAAAATCTCCTCCAAATATGGTGCAATATGTGGATAATTCTCTAACAACTTCTTTCGAATTCCTTTTTGAATGCTTGACTTGAGCTGGGTGGTGCCTGTCACGTCTTCTTTTTCGTCGAATTTTTTGAACATTCTAAACAATTTCAACATTATTTTCATCAATAGCGAATGAGGAAGAAAATTATACGGAAACAAGCCACTTTAGAGCGTTTATATGCGGAAAAACATGAATCTTAACATTTATTTCTATAACAAAAGTATTACAAATTAAAACGGAATGTGAGAAAACTGTGAGGAATGACTAGAACGGAATAAGTAAGATTTATAGGCAAGAAGAGTCAATATTAAAGATTTTTGAGCTATCTAAGAACGATTTTAAGTAGAAACTAGTTAATTTTCGTTTAAAAATGCTTAAAATTAGACAACATAACAATAAATTCTTCTCCGAGTGGACTACACGCATGCGTCGAATTGGATTTCTCGGCCGCGGCCATGTTGTGGAAAATCGGAGGAAAACTGCATTTTAAGGAATTTGTCGTTTTAAATTAAAAATCGAACTAATATTTTATAGAAAAACTTATAAAACGATAATCTACCGCATATTTATAATTTCTATACAAAACACGCTTTCAAATAGCTCAAAAATCTCTATTTTGACTCATTTTTCTACATAACAAACAGAACAAGAAACCTAATAATAAATACATCTTGTGCGATGGAATGGCACTTTTGCTTCGACTTCTTCAGCATGTTCACGACGGTATACCCAAGTGTAGACGTCAACTTCCATTGCATTCACCTCACGAACACCCTTGAATTCGTCGTCTTCTTGGCGGAGACGATTCATTTCGTCGACGATTTGCTGAAATAAAATATGTTTTTTTTTCTAATGATTCTATAATTACTTACATCACAAACAGCGATCGAAGCTCCACGAAGTTCAACCTCAGCAGTACTTCCATTTTCTAAATATTTCTTCGAGTTGAGAAGTTGCAGGAGATCATCAGAATACTTGAGTGCTCCGAGGAAATTGAGCGCTTGTGGAACACGGTAGTCAGCGAACATTGTCAATGTACTGAAATTATTGTTAGAATTGAAGAATAATAATTTAAAACCACTTACTTGATGTCTTGGAAATCAGCAACCGGATCTTTTCCATGCAATGCTCCGTAAACATCGGCAACAAGGATTTGAGCCCGTTTTAGCAGAGAGACTGAATTTTAATGGTCAGATTTATATGTAAAAAAGGCTTACCTTTTTGATTTTCGTAAACTGCAAAATCTCTGAAGCATGGGAAGTATTCTACAATCAGTGACAACAATTTTTGAGCACTTCTATTTGCTTTCAACACGCAGTTGTAAAACTGACCATCGAAATGCTGAAAGTTAACATTTATTCGTGTATAAAAAACTAAAACAAACCTCAAGAAGTACTTTTCCGATTTGATGAATAACTTCGGTTCTTTCCTTCAACAATGGAATCGAATGACCCGAATTCGATAGGAAGATTTCGTCAAGTTTTGCTTCTCCGATTTTCACCATCCAATCCGCTGACAAGATGGGAATGCCAGCATCAATAGCTCGATTGACAGCGGCACAAGCGGCAAAATATCCAGTGTAAGTCTTTCCGTTGTAAGATACATCATACTTCTTGTTCTCATCCGGCCAGAAGGAGAAGTTGATGGCATCGATGAAGAATACCCTGCAAATTTGCACTTTTTTCTAAAAATAAAACTAAATTCTTACCATTGAATCGCGTCCTTATCGGCACTTTTTGGGTGTAAATGATGTGCTGAAAATTCGGCTTGTTGAATCGACCCGTCTTTTGCAGCGAGAAGTATCTGAAGCATACATTTTCTTTTATTCATAAAGAAAACGTTTCGTACCTGTTTTGCAACTTTGTTGACGCCTTCTTTGTTGATTTTTACCAATTTTGATCGCTCAATGATGAATTTTCCAGATTCCGATGGCGATAAAACGTCGTTTGACTCCATATTTGACTATTTTAATCGAGAATCCTGAAAAATAATGGGTAAATTAATTGATAAGGAATAAAATAAATGTTTTGTCGTTTTACGATAAACAGCGAAACGAGGAATCGGCGGAGTTTGGTCTGGTTTCTTATCAAATGGCTGTGCTACAAAAAAGACGATAAACTTTGCTCAAAAGAGCTGTTTGACGATTCGACAATGAAAAAAATTTTGTGACATGCAGAACCAGTCAGTAAATCAAGCTTTTTTGAGCGTCTGCTTATCAAATTAAATCGTTATAAAGCTTTTTTTCAGAAAAATCAAGCAGCACACTCTATCGAGTTAAACACACCCGCACACGACTTTCTGTCTTGAAATAAAAGCTTCCAATATATAATTAGGTTATTTAAATTATTAGATTGATTAATTGTATTGAAAAAGTAACATTTTATCACTTTTTAATCGAAAATAAAGCAAAAAGCGTTGTGAAAAATAAAAAAAATGCTGTGTCGATTTACGATACACGACAAACTATGTAATTTTCGGAGTGTCGTACCAATTTGTGGTGGTGTATGTGGGTGGCATGTACACACATGTGTTGCTATTGACAACGCATTTATGAACACGCACACACATGTGCAGTGTGGCCTAGTGGTATGTACACACAGCTAATAAACCAGTGATGTAAAGTTAAGGGTACGAGTTCGAGTCTCGGCCCGCGCGTGTTTGGGTTCACGGCACCGTATGATAAAGGTAATTTTATACGGCACGTCCCCGCACTGGTTTGTTGGTTGGAGTGCCTACATAACTTCCTGACAACATTGTGGTAGACTGAAACTATAGTAATGCGTAGAGTTGCTAAACAGTGATCGATGCAGAGGGGCTGGGTGCGTGCCGGGACCGGTGTCAGCTTTTTTGTGTTTTTTTGCTATGGCATAGGTCACAAGTTCGAGTCCTCACTGAGGTTTTTTCATTTTTGCAAGCATTATTTGCTGTTCTAACATCTTTTTGATGGATTTTATGACATTTTTCGTAGTTTTTCTAGAGAATGGTTCCAAAACACATGCAAAAACTTGTGAAAAAGTATACTATGGTCATGGAAAGAGTTAATATTGTCTGAAAAACGGTCTACAGCAGCAAGTAAAAGCTCTTAGACGCTCAATCTGCGTTTCTCGCTTCACCCAATGTCTCATGAAACCAAAAAAGGTTTATTTTTCGGATTAAAATTCAATTTTCGATAAGGAAATGAAGGCAATTCCAATGATAGTGATAAAAATTCCGACATATAATTGAAGAATATTTGTTCTTCCTTGAATTTCTTTGAAAAAGAATACAGCCCATAGACTGACAACGATTCCTGGAGCTTTCGAGAGTATTGGATAAGCAACAACCTGAAAAATGAAAAGTTTTGAGGATCATAGGTGGGAATATACTTGATCCAGATGTTGATTGGCGAGAAAAAACGTCAAAGTCGCAATCCCATATATAATTCCTGAGAAAATGGTTGGCATGGTGAGTTCTGGATTGACCAAGGGTAGATTTCTTTTGGCAATGGCATAGAAAAAGAAAATTATTGTTGATGTTATTGATGATCCAAGACAGTATGATAACATGTATGCACACACATTTTGTATCGCATTTTCCTAAAAATCAGCTATATCTTCTATATATCAAGCCTTAGGTTTGCCTCATTTGCCATAATATAATTGATTGGAGTAAGAAAGTTCCCATACAAAAATCCCACAAATATCGTCAACACCAAACATCTGAATCCATTTCATTCACAATATAGTCAAAAGTTTGTTATTCAAACATACAATATTCTTCGTCTCGTTGATACTGGTTCGCTCGCCAACAGACTTTTTTCATCCAAAGACCATGGCGCAGGACGAACTTTGGTTGGAATATGGTTTATTGGTGCATAAATTACACCGCTGGAATAAAAAACATGGGGTTTTTGAAAGTAGATTGTTGTTGAAGAATATTACACTTTTGATTCGATACTGATCAAGTACACTGATAAGGAATACAAGGAAGTTGTATAATCAAAAGTTCAACTTTTCAAAAAGACGTCAGATCGAGTCATAAATTTCACAACATAGACTCACCCGATACAAACCACAACTATCCCCAACCAATTGATCCAATCCGTCCTCGGGATCTGTTGGGGATTACCGAACCATCCAAATCTTGTGATCGCCCATCCACTTACACAACTAACCGTGTTCCATAGTAAATACCCAATCGCCAGTCCAACACCATTCATAATTGTGATAGTTAGTGAATTACCAATCGAATAGCATACACCGGAAATCATGGCAATAGGGTGAAGTTCTTGTGGTGTGACAAACGCCACAATAACACCAACTAATAGTTGTCCGATGGATTGAACCCATTGAAAGTATATGCCATCACCTTTGTTGAACCATTTCACAGGTACATAGAAGGATCCAAAACCGATTGTTGATATTACAGCACATATAATACCAAGTGTTACGTCTTGGTCCGACATTTTTGGGATGGGATGGCGACTGAAAAGGTTACGGTTTCGAATGGTTGTCCGGGTACAACATGAATATTCATTGGAGGATTAACATATTGTTTTCCGAACTTGATAGTTTACCGCCGGGTCGTGAACACTTTATGATTACTCATTATTTTATCAATGACGTACTTTTTGATAAGGAGTTGATATATAACATAAGTTTGTCGCCAAGTTTTTTATTACCATCAACTTTCCTAATCAATCATGTCAAATTACGACTACGACTATGACTATGACTATTCATGCGACTCTACAGAATGTGTTATTATCTCATCTGCGTTTCTTGCGATTCTCATGTAAGATAGAGTTGTACAAGATCTTCAGACATATCTATTCGTTTAAGTTTCTTCACCATACTCTGTGCATTGCTTCGAGGATGCAAGACATCATCTACCTCTACCCAATCCTGCAACCCAACTCCGATCTTTACGACCCAAGGGCATCACCATCATCACCACCATGGACACCATCAACACTCACCAACAATTCATTTACCGTTCCACGATCATCACCACCACCATCATGGACACCATCACCACCATCATGTCTAAGTCAAGTGACTTCTTCAAAATCTAAATCTGTATAAAAAATTGTATATCCATTTGTAAATAAATAATTTATTGAAAGATTCGACTGAACGAAGCTATGACTGATAGAAAGATAGAAACAACAGTTCGAAAAAGTATTATTACGACGCCCGTCTTCCCAGTTCATTTTCCTTAACGTTCCCTAGATTTTTTCATGAAGAATTCAAATGATGTATATTTCGAAATCACACTAAGATTGTGCATATCCGGCTCATACCAAATAGTAAAAATAGAGCACCAAACTCTTCAGAGCTCAAATGGTGTCGTTTCAAAGCGTATCATGGACATCAGGAAAATATAAGTGGATTTGATACCAGGTCAACACCTTCACCATCATGAGGCACAAAGTAATACACCAACTGGTTATGATGATGATATGACTCCAAATAATAATACTAGTAGATATGATTCTTCGAACTATGATGAATAAGTTGTGACTTGTTTTCCGACAGCTTACCACCTGGTCATGAACACTTGATGATTACTCATTATTCTATCAATGACGTACTTTTTGATAAGAAGTTGATATATAACATAAGTTTGTCGCCAAGTTTCTCATTACCATCCACTTTCCCAACCAATCATGTCTAACTACGACGTCAACTATGACTATGACTTCACTTGCGATTCTTGGCTATGTACGTCTATAGTAATCGCATTGATAGTGGGATGCCTGTAAGGATGTTTGAAATTCTCTCGAAAAACACATCTTTAATTTCAGTGTATTCATCGTATTTTGTGCATGTATTCGAGCTTCAACTTCATATGCTACCTCAACTCCCCCAACTTCATATCCTTCTCCTAGTTGCAACACAGCTGGGATTTTCATGACGAGCTCAACGGGACACCACCATCACCACCACCATAGACACCATACACCAACTATCCATCTAGGATTCCACAAACACCATCACAAATCCACACCAACACCATCTCAACCTCAAATCACCATCCCATCCCCACCAAGAAACGACTTCATCAATTCCACCGCGGATATGACTTGGTCAAATGGGAACAATGATTTCTTCAAGGTATAGAGGCAGGATATAACATTTGTACACCATTGTAAATAAATAATTTATTTCGAATTTTGACTCATCAAAACCAAAATGACGTAAAAACTGATAAGAAAAGTACCCAATATATAAGCATGTACGTATTCCCAGTTCGTTCTTTTCAACCTCTAAACATGTCTGATTGCACAACTGATTGTGATAATATGTGTAGTTCAACATTATGCATTTCTCTCATTTGTGTTGGTATTGTTATTACCCTGTGAGTAGCTTTTATAAGTTTCAATAAGTATTTTTTTCTTTCAGTTCGATATTCACCCTTGGTATATATTGCTTCTGCAAAATAATAAAACGTCATTCAAATTCTGAAAATAATGCAAATGGTGTGCTCCCCAAGCGGGTGAACTACTATGGGCACCATGGGAATCAACATCACCATGGTGTGGAAGAAAGTCACCACCACCATCACCACCATCACGATGCACCAGCTCAAGATAATGGGTCATCAGGTGATTATATTCATTCAGGTGGTGATATGACTTGGAATAATGATACTGGTGGAGGTGATACTGGAGGAGGTGATTTTTATGATGCGTAATAAATTGTATAATAAATTATATTCCACATATATGTGTATATTGATGATAATATTTGATAAAATCTCCTAGAGATCGCGTACTATGATAAGGCGCATATTCCTCACTTATACTATCAATTATGACGTATCTTCTCTGTGTATATGGATATATTTTTCTAGGTTTGCTTATAGTAATGTGAGTTTTTAATAATGAATTGTGTTATATTTTTGTTATATTCAGTATCATCGGTATAATCGTGTGTGCGAATTGTTCAAAAAAAGGAATAACATTGGAGAAATCAACTAGAAATCATTCTTCCAGCCGTTTTAATAATAATTTTATGATGGGAGCCGTCTCCGATGGTGGTAGTTGCCATACTGTTATGTCGTCGGAAGGAGGAGGGTGCAGCGCAGATGGTGGAGCTTGTGCATTTTGAAGTTTTATTATTTATGAATAAAGTTTTTGGAATTGAGAAAGAACTACACATTTGACAGCTAGCCTATTTTACAGTGAAGACACACAAAAATAGTGGTGTACCCAGATTGCTACAATACTCCTTATACACTTATACCTCTGTCAATAGATCGATACAAGAAATACAATAATAACAACAGATGGTACCCACGTTGCATTGTATTACCAAATGGAAAGGGAGAGTGACACATACATTACATAATACTTCTCACCTATTTCGTTTTTGCCTCTAATCAGGATGGTCGACGCCCTTTTTCTCACAATATGTATCATTGTAGCAATGTGAGCCAACTAAAAAAATTGTGAATATTTTAATTATTTCAGTATTGTTGTCCTATTTATCTTATCTTTGACCTCTGAAGTTTTCTTCAACTTGTTCTGTTGCTGGGTGGCAATATTCTGTGAAACTGGCGGATGTGTCGATGCTTGTCTAGTTTGATTTTTTTTCTTGATTAACCATTGTTTTTTGCCCTAATTGTATAATAAAGAACGTCCTGAAAAACAACTAAGCAAGTTTTTTTGTCTATTTGTCCAACAGCTTTTTTATGCGAACGGAAGACCGCATACCATATATTTTTTCCTGGAAGACCTCATACTAGACATTTCTCCCCAAATGGATCCTATCTCTGTTGCGATTGCTGTCAGCGGTTTTGTACTTTTGTAAGATAACTCAATCGAATTTTTCGAATTAGGTAAAATTTTAGAATGCTATGTGCTCTGATCTATGTCGGCGTGACAGATTATTGTATGCAAAAGGCTATCGTTGGAAACCCAGAAGAAGAACGTATCCCATATGCCTGTACTTATCTCGGAGGTTCATGATAATTTTGATGAAGATTTGAGTAATAATAAACTTTTCACTCAATGTGTCGGTATAACATTGTGACTAAAGAAACTAACAAGATAGATAGTTATTTTTCAAAGGTACCGAGATTTCGAAACCGATTAACGCAACACTTTTTTTTGAAAAAAATCTGGGAAATATCGAAAACTGAAAAAAAAATTGTTAAAATTTTTTCTGAGTTAGAGGCTCAAATTTCTAAAAAAAAGCGTCTCGAAATTATTTTTCTAAATACAATCATTAATTTTTTTTAAAATCAACCGATTGCCGGAATTCCTTTTATTTTTCTATTTCCAGACATTTTTTTCCGCAATGAGTTCCTATTCTGAACTTGTCTGAAAATTTACTTTCCGTGCAAATAGTTAACAATAAGAAAAGTTAAGATACCTATCTTCAAAAAATTTCCTTGTGAGCCTTCTAGTTATTGTTATGCAGATCATAACAGTAGAGAATCAAAATATCACAGCAGGTTTTTTCTCTAAATCTGTTTGCACAATAGCTTCCAATTCGAACGGGAGCGCTCATATCATAGTTTCCTCCGAATGCCTATCGATCCAACTGCAATTTTTGTCAGCTCTTTGATAATTAGGTAAGATACACAGTTCAACTTTTCTTATTTTTCCAACTTTTTACAAAACTTTCAGCTCACTCGTCCTCTTGATATTATGTTTACTAAGAGCTCTCAAAAATACAAGAACTGAAAAAACCAGAAAATATGGTAACTTCTGCAATGAACTCTGGGGTAGTCGTCCGCGGGATATACCATCATATGATAGACAATTCCAATCATCGCAATCATCAACTATTTCTTGACTCGAGTTTCGATAAATGATACTATAAAATATATTTTTAAAAGTACAAAAACCAGCAATCCTTCCATCTGACCATCATATGTACTCAATCTGACCGCAAATTTGCATAATACCAGTATGGAATCAAAAATCTTGTTATAAAATGTTTCTGTCAAAAATGTATAGGGGACTTTAAAAAATTGTGGAAAAAAAAAATAAAAAATTGAAGTTTCAAAAACACAAAACTGACTCATTAATAGTGGGAATTACCGATTCCTCCGGTTTGCCCCGCGGCGAAGTTAATCGTTGTTATCATCTCATTTTTCCAATTATAATCCATTTACTCACTCTAATTTCAACCAACCCATAATTTTTCGTTCATATATAAATTCGTATATTTCCCAAATATTCTCACAATTTTTTTGCAACAATGGCTCCAGTTATCTCCAATTCCGACGAATATGGTAATGATGGTTGTGCATATCTTTGTGATTTCCTGCTCACTGGTAGTTTCGTATTTTTAATGTAAGGATTGACTTTTCAAAACTTTCCACAAAAAAAATTTGTTTCAGATGTTTCTTCATTGCTATATCGTGCATGGTAGTAAAATATCGGACGAATAAAAAACGAATCGTGATAGCTGTTACAAATGGAAATGCACAGATAGTTAATGAAAATCAACAATCATCTTCGGGGTATATATCAGAATCTGGACCAGTTACACGCCCGGCCAGGCCGCCACCACCATCAGAATCTCGAACAACCACTCGACCAGCAAGGCCGCCACCACCATCTACACCGCCAACGACGCCTGCACCCCCATCACAATCTCCAGCACCTAGACAAGCCATGAGGCCACCAACTTCATCAGAATCTCAACCAACTACACTGCCAGTCAGGCCGCCAACTCCACCACCACGGTCAACGACGTCACCACCTCCAACAGAATCTCGACCACCAGCTCAATCAATCACTGATATCACTCGTTGGTGAATTATTTATTTATGTATTATTAAAAAAATAAAATATTACAATTTCAATTCCGTCTCACTTATCTTACAAGCAATATATAAATGGAATACCGTCTGATGAACTATACCCTGATAGATCAGGACCCTAGGACTAGGCTCGTTTTCTGATATTCTGAACGATTTGGCAGCACATTTCAACCTTACAACATCCTTGTGTGCTGTTTCACTATCAATATCAGGAGCTTCAGGTTCCTGGTCGGGCGCACCATGTCAGAAAATTTTTTCAAAGGAAAAACGTAAACATGCTGCCTGAAATCTTACAAATTTCACCAGTTCCCCTTTGTGACAATATTTTAAAATTTTCTCGTCAAACTCACCAAAACTCGAAATGACTCACCAGGAGGGTCGTTTTGGGTACCGGTTCAGAATTTGCCAGAAATTTTGTCAGATGTTTGTGGTGGTCTGAAATGTTCAGAAAAAAATTTTGAGCCGCCACTGGAGGGTTTTAAGGAAGTTATGAGCTAAAGTATGGTCAAAAATAGGCCTAAAAACACAATTTTCACCTTTTTTGACGTATTCAGGCCTATTTTTGACCATACTTTAGCTCATAACTTCCTTCAAACCCTCCAGTGGCGGCTCAAAATTTTTTTCCGAACATTTAAGACCACCAAAAACATCTGACAAAATTTCTGGCAAATTCTGAACCGGTACCCAAAACGACCCTCCTGGTCAGAATTTTCGTATTTTTTTCGGTTAAATTCAAAAATCAATTAAATAACGACACTATCATTCCAATTCAAATGATCCTTTCTATTCTCGCAATGCTGACTAATTGCTGATAACAATAATTTCTGTGTAGTATAATGTCCGTAATGCACATCGTTTGTTAAAAATAAAATGCTTATCGGAGAAAATGATTCTGATTTTTCAAGTTCTAGGCCACCCGTATTGAGAATTCTCTCCGAAATTGTTTCCAAAATTAACACTGACTCATTTGGACTCCGCCCTCCTAAAATTCGGAAATTTTCTTGATCAATGAATTGATCATATTTGACACCCATATTTAAACAGGATGCTCCTCGAAAACTTATCAATAGTTTTTCATTTGCATCATTTTTCTTCCTGAACTTCAAATATGGACGCTGATTTCGAATGTGCATGGTGTTGTGCTTTTCTCATTACCGGTGGCAGCTCATTTACTTTGTATGTTTATAAATATTTTTCGACTATCATTATTCAGTTCCATATATACGTTCCATATATATGTATTTTCCAGAATGCTAACAATTGTACTTTTCTGCAAAATTTGTAAAAGGGAAACAAAAAGTATAGAAGCAACTCGACAAAGAGTACAGGCTGCAAAGGCGAAAAAAGCAGCAGCAGCTCCACCAATGTCAAACAATCAAATACACCCGACTGCACCTGTAGAGCCACCAACAGATCCTGTAGTACCTCCTTATCGGCCTCCAACGACACCTGAAATTATTGTATGACAAATTGAATAAATATATTTGTAAGTATGTTTGCGTTGCTCATGAGTAACATGAGTAGTTATTTTGAATGAATGTTTTTCTTTAAAAAGTTTGACCATATATAAAGACAGGAAGAAAGTGATAACCTGAAAATAACAAGTTTCGAAACAAAGTTGCGTATAAAAGCATTGATAGAAGAGATTGGCCTTGACCATAAAATAATATCATGACCGACGACGCTGAACTATGGTATTACATTCTCGGAACTATAATATTTTTCTTCTACTCAGCTGCTGTTATTTTGTGAGTTTCAAATCTTTCAAAACTTTTTATTCCATTTAATTTTAGATTGATTGCCGTCACAGGTACATTTCTGACAGTTTGCTGTAAAATAATTGGTGCCTATTGTCAAGATGCATCAAAGGAACCACCCAAATATTGCTACTCTGACCAGCGCCCCAAAGGTTTGTAAATTGTATATACTCAACTTTCTCATGATTGTTTTAGAATATCCAGAGATTTCTTTAAAAGAAAGCGTGTGGGGAGAAAAAGAATCTTGCTTTCAAATATTCATCTTTGTTTTGATCGTTGTTCTCTGTGTCGTTGGAGCATTGTAAGTCGAAAAAATTATACCGTATTTCCTCGAATAGAACGGTACTGCAAAGAATGATCATATCTCGAAATTTAAATCTATGAGAAAGAAGTCAAGTGTAAGTTATGATCTTCAAACTTGTAGTAGACTATTTTTTCATAGCTCTTCTAGATTCCGAGATATTATCATTCCCCGTTTGCAGTGCCGCTCTATTTGAGGAAATACGGTATATAAAAATGGGATTTCAGTTGTCTGCTATTCGTTTTCCTCTTTGCATTCCCATTGCTTACCAACGCCATTCTCGGTACTCCACCAACACCTATTTCACCATGTGGAATATCTTCAACCACGCCAAAGCCATAAATAACATCAAAGGATCCATCAACACATTTTTTTGAATAATATTCCAGCTATTTATTGTTCACCACAAAATGATCCAAGAATAAAGTTTGTTTCTAGAATTTGTGATTCTGAAACACTTGTATCATATTATTAAGAAAAGAGTTTATTGATTGTCTACAAAACCAATAACATCGTTAATGTTCAAAGGCAGTGTGGCAGCTGATAAAAAAGCTAGTCAGTTGAACAGAAACCAAGCTATGAATTCAATTGTCGAGTCCCTAATCTATATTTTTGGAATTTTTTTTTGGTATCCTTGGTTTCACTGTGTGAGTTTTTGATTTAGATGTGTTTCTAAACATACTGATTTTCAGAGTTTGCTCGTACCTTTGTACATGGGATATACGCAGCAGAAGAATAATGTCTAACCGTCGTACACACCCGACATCACCAGTAGAGCCTCTAACAGTTGTTATTATTCCACCAACTACAATCTCATATCCACCACCACAACCACTCACCAAGGAAATTGCAAATAATGATCCACCACCATACTGGTCTGTGGTTCATCTGGCCCCTAATTACTATGCTTCGTAGTTTTGAATGAATATTTTTCTAGAATATATAGTTGCATTGTAAGATATGATTTTGATTCGAGTTGTTCACTATAATAATTGCCCATTTGTTCTTTTAAGACGCGTTCTCTCAGATATGCGAAAAGTATAGGCATGTAGTGTTCACGTCGTTTTCATGTTTATTTTAAACGGCTGAAACTTTTGGAGCAAGTACATGTGAGCTCAATGAACACTGTTTTGATACTTATTAGTGACTCCGCCCACTTTGGCTGAAATTACAGCACGGCAAAGTTGAACAACTAACTTTTTTTCCCACCAATCAAAAATTCTAAAAATTGTGTGACATATGTAAAATTTAATTCTAAGCATTTCTTCAGTTGAAAATTTTTTGATATCTCAACTCCTTCATGCTGAAAATTGACGTTTTTTGTCTGAAATTACAGTTTTTCTGTAATAACGGTATTATAAAAGTCGAAATCAGAAAATTTTATTTTAAATTCAAATTCTACACAAAATTCCACACAATTTGACGTTTTCAGAAAAATCCGCGCTCGGTGGCCATGGACAGTTTTTTTTGGCTGAAACTGGCTGAAAATCAAAAAAATTTTCAAATCTCTCCCAAAACTCACCATCTTGTACAGAATTTTATGCTGAACAAAATTGTCTTCTAAGACTATAGCTGATTTTTCTATTTTCAAGCTGAAAATTGCTATTGAAAGATGCTGCTTTTCGGAAAATACAGTTTTTCTGTAATAACGGTGTTATAAGATTTGCGATCAGGAAATTTTATTGTAAATTCAAGTTTTACACAAAATTCCGCACAATTTAACGCTTTGAAAAATTGTCGCGCTCGGTGGCCATGGACCGTTTTTTTCGTCTGAAACTGGCTGAAAATCAAAAATTTTGCCAAATCTTTTCCGGAAAGAACCATTTTGTTCAGAATTTTATTTTGAACAACTTTTCCTTCTAGACCTATAGCTCGATTTCATTGCATCATGTTGAAATCGACGGTTAAAGACAGAAAATGTGAAAATTATCCTAAAACTCGACCGCAGTTTTCTGCCTGTAACTTTGTCCATGTTTGATATTTCAAGAAACGATCAACTACAAAATTATTGCTTGAATCTAGGGCTACATGATGCACTCCTTGTTGTGCATTTTTTACTTGTTTTGACCGAAGTTATGACGTTTTGAATATTGACTACTTTTGATCGAAAATATCTATTCTGGTGAGCAAAATGAAAAATTATCAATAACTTCATTTACTTGGCTGTGATAAATACTTTATTTGTATAGTTGATCAAATTTCACCAAAATGATTTTCAGCCGAGATATGGGATGTTTTGTTCGGGTCCATCACACAGAAACACACGCAGAGACGCCTAAAAGCGAGTGTTCGTTCCAAAGTCCCATATCTCGGCTGAAAATCATTTTGGTGAAATTTGATCAACTATACAAATAAAGTATTTATCACAGCCAAGTAAATGAAGTTATTGATAATTTTTCATTTTGCTCACCAGAATAGATATTTTCGATCAAAAGTAGTCAATATTCAAAACGTCATAACTTCGGTCAAAACAAGTAAAAAATGCACAACAAGGAGTGCATCATGTAGCCCTAGATTCAAGCAATAATTTTGTAGTTGATCGTTTCTTGAAATATCAAACATGGACAAAGTTACAGGCAGAAAACTGCGGTCGAGTTTTAGGATAATTTTCACATTTTCTGTCTTTAACCGTCGATTTCAACATGATGCAATGAAATCGAGCTATAGGTCTAGAAGGAAAAGTTGTTCAAAATAAAATTCTGAACAAAATGGTTCTTTCCGGAAAAGATTTGGCAAAATTTTTGATTTTCAGCCAGTTTCAGACGAAAAAAACGGTCCATGGCCACCGAGCGCGACAATTTTTCAAAGCGTTAAATTGTGCGGAATTTTGTGTAAAACTTGAATTTACAATAAAATTTCCTGATCGCAAATCTTATAACACCGTTATTACAGAAAAACTGTATTTTCCGAAAAGCAGCATCTTTCAATAGCAATTTTCAGCTTGAAAATAGAAAAATCAGCTATAGTCTTAGAAGACAATTTTGTTCAGCATAAAATTCTGTACAAGATGGTGAGTTTTGGGAGAGATTTGAAAATTTTTTTGATTTTCAGCCAGTTTCAGACGAAAAAAACGGTCCATGGCCACCGAGCGCGACAATTTTTCAAAGCGTTAAATTGTGCGGAATTTTGTGTAAAACTTGAATTTACAATAAAATTTCCTGATCGCAAATCTTATAACACCGTTATTACAGAAAAACTGTATTTTCCGAAAAGCAGCATCTTTCAATAGCAATTTTCAGCTTGAAAATAGAAAAATCAGCTATAGTCTTAGAAGACAATTTTGTTCAGCATAAAATTCTGTACAAGATGGTGAGTTTTGGGAGAGATTTGAAAATTTTTTTGATTTTCAGCCAGTTTCAGCCAAAAAAAACTGTCCATGGCCACCGAGCGCGGATTTTTCTGAAAACGTCAAATTGTATGGAATTTTGTGTAGAATTTGAATTTAAAATAAAATTTTCTGATTTCGACTTTTATAATACCGTTATTACAGAAAAACTGTAATTTCAGACAAAAAACGTCAATTTTCAGCATGAAGGAGTTGAGATATCAAAAAAATTTTCAACTGAAGAAATGCTTAGAATTAAATTTTACATATGTCACACAATTTTTAGAATTTTTGATTGGTGGGAAAAAAAGTTAGTTGTTCAACTTTGCCGTGCTGTAATTTCAGCCAAGGTGGGCGGAGTCACTAATAAGTATCAAAACAGTGTTCATTGAGCTCACATGTACTTGCTCCAAAAGTTTCAGCCGTTTAAAATAAACATGAAAACGACGTGAACACTGGATTTTGCATTTTTGGGACAACGCGTCTTAAATGTTAAAAAATGATCTAAGATGGTTTCGAAATACTGTCATCATATTGATAAGAACAGAACATATCGATTGTTCAAAACAAACAACAACATCCGTAGTTTCCAACATAAATTAGAACGATAAAAAAAAACTTGTCAGTTCATTTAAAAGAATGTACCACCCACACTTGCATTATGATCTCTTGGATGATAAAACTCATACAATAACACAAATAGAAAGGAAGTGGCGTCACGCTGAAAAGAAAACTGAAGAACAACACAATTCTTTACTAGTTGTTGAAAGTAGTGATAATATAAGTTTGTGTCGAAACAATATTATGGAAATTTCATCTATATTTGAGTTGTGAGTTATTCTCCCTCAGTCGTTCCAAACCCGACTGCACCAGTAGAGCCACCAACAGATCCTGTAGTACCTCCTTATCGCCCTCCAACGGCACCTGAAATTATTGTATGACAAATTGAATAGTTATTTTTGAAACATGTATGTTTGCGTTGCTCATGAGTAACATGAATAGTTATTTTGAATGAATATTTTTCTTTAAAAAGTTTAACCATATATAAAGACAGGAAGAAAGTGATAATATGAAAATAACTAGTCTTGAAACACATTCAAGGGAAGGATGGAAGAGGCCCACCCTCCAAAAATCCTGACCGACGCTGAGCTTGTGGATTACATTCTCAAAACTATTGTATTCTTTTTCTATGCAGCTACTGTCATTTTGTGCGTTCTTAATTTTTTGTCGCTTCTTCATTCCCATTAATTCCAGTTTGTTTGTCGTCATAGTTACATTTGTGACAGTTTGCTGTAAAATAATTGTCGCCCGTCGCTTCGATGCATCTGATGAACCTCCCAAATATTCTTATAACAACTATTTCTCGAAAGGTTTGTAACCAGTACTAGATATTTGTGAAAATTAATCCAGAATTTTCAGAATTTTCTTTGAAAGAAAGCATGTGGGGTCGATACTCTGGCTTCAAAGATTTTATCTTTGCTATGGTCTTTGCTGTCTGTTTCGTTGGATTCTTGTAAATCTGAAACATCGCTTGCAAATGAATCTATTTGGTTTCAGATGCCTCCTTACCATTTTCTGGCTATCATTCCCGTTGCTCACTCACGCTATTTTAGGAAATCCCCCAACACCAGTTTCACCATGCGGTATTTCTACTACTTCGCCGAAGCCATGAACGAAATCAAAGAATAATCGAAACATTTATTCTTGCTATGATAAGATTCCATTTTTTTGATATTGAATATTTATTGCTTAACATAAAATGATCCAAGAATGAATTTTGTTTCAAGAAATTATAGTTTTGAAATACTTGTATCATATTGATAAGAGAAGAATTTATTGAGTGTTTACAAAAAACAATAACATCCGTGATGTATGATAGTGTGACAGCTGATAAAACAACTTGAAGCCAGTGTAAACTGAAACAAAACGATGAATAGTTTTGCCATAAGCATACTCTGCTCTTTTGCAACTTTTTTACTTACTCTTGGTTACTGGGTGTGAGTTTTTGATTTATAAAAGTATCCAAGCATACTAATTTTCAGTTTTATCATTCTCGTATCTTTATGTATAAAAAATAGCACATTCTTTTTCTTTGCATTTTATTTCATTGGCCTTGGTGTCTATTTGTAAGTTTCTTATTTATATAAGTATCTAAAAATATTAATTTTCAGTATTTTATTGTTTTTATTTGTACATATAGCAAATATATACGACAGAAGATCAAAGTCTAACGGTCGTATACACCCGAGTGCACCAGTAGAGCCACCAACAGTTGTTGTTATTCCACCATCAACCATTTCGTATCCACCACGACCACCAAATCATGTCGCACCAACTACAATCTCATATCCACCACCACAACCAATCAGAGAAGTCGCAAATGATGATCCACCACCATACTGGTCAGTAATTCATCTGGTGCCTGGTCACTACTCTACATAGTTTCAAATAAATATCACGTCATTAATAAGTCAAAAACCAATGAACAGATAATTTCCAAACTTTACAAAAGTATTCATGATATGATTATCTATAATTGTTATAGATGGATTTTTGATTCATCTATTTTAAAACGAGATACGGTAGATACAATACCCAATTCAGTTGTAGCCAAATACGCCGACATTAATAACTCGAGAACCAAAAAACAGATATCCTCCAAACTTCACAAAAGGGTTTATGATATGATTATCTACAAAAGTTAGCGATGGATTTTTGATTGATCTATTTTAAAACGAGATACGGTAGATACAATACCCAATTCAGTTGTAGCCAAATACGCCGACATTAATAACTCGAGAACCAAAAAACAGATATCCTCCAAACTTCACAAAAGGGTTTATGATATGATTATCTACAAAAGTTAGCGATGGATTTTTGATTGATCTATTTTAAAACGAGATACGGTAGATGCAGTACCCAATTCAGTTGTAGCCAAATACGCCGACATTAATAACTCGAGAACCAAAAAACAGATATCCTTCAAACTTCACAAAAGGGTTTTTGATATGATTATCTACAAAAGTTAGCGATGGATTTTTGATTGATCTACTATCAAGTGAGAAAGTTTTATTATAAGAATTATTTCACAAAAACTTAGATTTAAGTTGGCTACCATAATATTAGTACTCTTGCTGCTATAAAAGTTGAACAAAATGATCCAAGATGATTTCGAAATACATCATATTGATAAGGACCGAACTTATCGATTGCTCAAAACAAACAACAACATCCGTAGTTTCCAACATAAATTAGAGCGCTGATAAACAAACTTGCCAGTTCATTCAATATAATACTCAAAGAATGTCCCACCTACACATGCACCATAGTCCTTTGGATGATCTTGATACGAAAGGCAAACTTATATATGTTTCAGTTGTGCTTGGTTCTACAACGTGAGTTCGAAGTTTTGTTAATTCCTATTTAGACTGTTTTTCAGAGTAATAGTGCTAGTAGCTATATGTTTAGCATATATCAAGGGTATATGGATCAAAAGGTCTGAACAACGAAACCAGCAGACTGCAGCAGCGAGACCATCAACAAATCCGGTTGCACCATCAACAACTAGGACCTCACGGCGCCCACAAAATTCTGTTGCACCCTCTACAGTATCGTATCCACCACTTGATTTCACTAAAAATGATGATCCACCATCATACTCGTCATTAGGCCTCTATTCTACCTAGTTTTGAATGATGTTTTTCTAGAGTATATTGTTTGCATGAAAATTTCCTTCAGTATACTTATGAAAAGTTGTGCAATGACACAAACAAAAACAGGAAGGAAGTGACGTTATGGTGATAAGAAAACTGAAAAACAACAAAATTCTGTAGCGCAGCTAGTTGTTGAAAGTATTGATAGGTTGTGTCGGAAAAAATATTATGGAAATTGCATCTATATTCGAGTCCCTTATTATACTTATTGTGAGTTATTCTCTTTCAGTCGTCCTCTATTTGTGAGTTGAAATTCGTGAAATATTCTGATTCTGAAATTTTCAGAATGATTGTTCTGATATGCGAAGTTCTGAATACATGTGAAAACCAAAAAGTCAGACAATTTACAATTGATGAATCTTGGGTCTAAACTTTTTTCAATCACCTAGTTCTGAATGAATATATTTTTCACTACCCTCAAAAAAATTCGAATCTATAGACAGGAAGGAGTGGAGAGTCTGTATCTAAAAATAATAAAGTTTGAAACTCAGTTAGTTAACAATAATATTGATATTAAAATATTGCCACTCCAAAAAAATCATGGATTCTGTAACTATCGTCTTGGAAGCGATCGTCACAATCTTTTGGTTCTTCGCAATCGCAACTTTCATTTATTTGTCAGTTATTTTCCACATTCCATTTTTTTGTATTCCCATTATTTTCAGTATACTTATCATCACATGTGCTTGTATGATAAAATGTTGTAAAAAAGTAAAGAAGAGTATCAATCGAGTTGGTGCATCCAACCAACCACCATCATATCCAGCTGCCCTATCGACGATTTCCTATCCACCACAAACGAGAGCATGTGAGAATGATGAGCCACCATCATACTGGTCATTGGCCTAGACCTTTTTTTTCATGATACTGTATTCCAACTGAACCATTGTAAATACTATTGACAAATAAAAAATGTTATGCAAATACGAGCCAACTTTTGATGACTACTTCCGATGTCATGGTCCTTGTCCTTCGCGTGCACATTCCAACTTAGAAAACCAATGACGTCTCAAAAAGTTGTTTTGATGACGAGCTTACTCATGCAACTGATAACAATGTTTTGACTGTGATCCCAGAAAGTTGCTCATCCTTAAAATATTGATCAAGACAATGCCTGATTCCCTCATTTTACTATTTATTGTTATAGTATCCATCACTACATTTGTTGTATAGTGAGTTTGTCTGTATACCGTCGGGTATCAATTATACTATCTTCAGTTTTGTATATGTCATTCTGGCTGGTTTGATTGATTGTTTTAAAAGCTCTAGACGGTCTAAAGAGCTTCCAACAACATTGAATCAAGATCCAGCTCCAGTTGCAGTAATTCAAGTCATCACATCCGAATCAGACGAGCCTCCATCATACTCTTCCTTGTTTTGATTGTGAATATTTTGTTGACGAATATTACTCATACCAACTGATAACACAATATAAGTAACCTAACCATGCTCCTTATTCTTCAATTCCTTCCTCCAAAATGACACTTGATGTTTCGAATTTCCCTTTTTGGTCTGTTTTACTATATATCGTTATTACTATACTTGTCATCTAGTAAGTTCAACATCTTGATCCGAATCTGTCTTTTTGATTTCAGTTTTCTATACTGTATCGGGCTCGGTCTCATAGATTGCTACAAAGATTATCGGCGGCGAGCTAAACGACGCCCTTCAACCACACCAAATCTACCAACTACAATATCTGTTATATCATTAGAACCAGTTTTGAAACCCGATGATCCACCATCATACTCTTCCTTATTTTGATATTTCAAATATTGTCAATAAACTTTTTTTAAGCGCATTCCGGGCTTACGTGCATTTTTCAACTTCAAAAATCCAAAAAAGTTATGAAACTTGTTTTGATGACGAATATTACTCATGATAAAACTGACGAAAAAGTAACCTCAGAATGTCATTCCATTCTTGAAAGCCAACTGATTTTTTTCCGGCAAAAATGCCGAGTGACAACATCTCCCTGTATATTCTGATATTAGCTGGGTCTGCTTTTGCTGTATAGTAAGCTGGAAAAAATGGATATACATAAATATCATTTTGGTTTCAGCGTATTGTATATCATACTGATCAGCCTCCTGGATTGTTTCAAGGATTGTTGTCGAAAACCCAAAGACTCTCCTCCAACAATATCAAATCCACCATGTACAGTACCTGCTTCTTTGCCACAATCCATCATGGAATCAGATGATCCACCACCTTCATATGCTTCCTTGTTTTGATATTTTTCTATTTTTTTGATAATAAATTGTTTTTGGTCCTCGAAAAGAAAATGATCCAAAAACTTCAAATCATGGAAAAATAATAAAAACTAGTTATGAACAAAGAATCCATGTTTCCTGACAAGTGAGGTTTTTTTGTTGTTCGATGATATTTTTTTTCGAAAAAAGTTGTCTTTTGGTTTCAAACTTCCTCACTACTAATTCCCTTCTTATCATACTAAACTCATGATTGATAATATAAGATTCACATTTTTCACACACCTTTTTGTTCTTCGAATTCACATAAATGTCGGACGACTGTGGTGGCGCTTGTATTGTTTTAGTATCAGTTTTTGTTCCAATTCTTTTCGGGTGAGTTTTATACAGCATAAAATTTTGAGAACACAAACATACAGATTTATGGTAGCAGCTGCATATTGTAAAAAAATCGCGAAAAAAAGCTGCGAAGCACAATTTCAACTAGAAGCTTCAAAACCAGCTGCTCGAGTTTTTTGTCCAGCAGCTCCACCGGCTCAAAATCCAACAGTAATCTTCTCCGCACAAAACATAACTATCACATCGACTCAACCATCTGATGCAGACCAACCACATATCACAATCAATGTTTCCAATGATCCGATGATTTCAAATATTCAGCCATCATATCCACCACCACCCCCGTATAATCCTAATATATAGTTTGTGATCTTCCATGCACAAATTAAAATCAACAATTGTAATAGTATAGTATTTATTGAATCATGTGTCACCGAAAATGTTGTTGTTGCTAAAAAAGTATGAGACACTTTTCGTAGTTTTCCGTAAAATGAAACACCTTCAAAACATTCCATTTTCTTCAAAAAATGACTGACAACCAAATTTGGTGGCTTCTCCAAATTCCAATTATAGTCCTCGCCCTCTTGATAATACTGTAAGTTTCAACCTTTTTCTGATTCCGTATTTCCTCGAATAAAGCGGCACTGCAAACACTGTCGGAGAATGATCATATCTCAAAATCTAGTACATTTATCAAAAAGTTGTCAACAGCAAACTTGTAGCTGAAGTTTTGATTTACAAATTTGCAGTTGGCTACTTTTTTGTAGCTCTTCCAGATTTCGAGATATGAGCATTATACGGCGGCCTTTACAATGCCGATCTATTCGAGGAAGTTTACAAAGTTTTTTGAAAATTTCAGATTAATAATCTGCAATATCATCAAAATACTAGCCCTTTTTGCCTCATCGTCTTGTGATCTATCAAAAAAGTGATTTGGGAAGTTATGACGCCGATATTCAAAATATCATGATATCAACAAAAAAAAATAAAACTGAGCAACTTATTTTTATAGCATAACAACAGTATTACATGACACACTTTTTCACCCGATTATCACGAATTCATCACGTCTTACCTCCGCTTATATTTCAATCTTTTTGCATTACTCATTAACTCCACTCGTTATCAATGACGTATCAACAGAAAACTGATAACAAGTTTCTAAAATACACAATTCTCTTCATTCAACACTTTTCTCTTCGCCATGTATGCCTATACCAACAGTTATTATGATGATGATTCTGGTCAATGTGGTGGTCTATGTATCGGCTTGATCTCAACTGGATGCATTGTTTTTATGATGTAAGTCGACTTGAATCTAAATTTTCAAAAATTTGTTTTTACAGAGTGATTATGTCTATGATAATATGGAGAAGAAGATTGAGACGAAACCGAGTCATCCTGGTGCGAAGGGGTGCAGTTCCAAATCCTCGATATGTTACTACACAACCTATTTTTGTTTCTTCCGGTGGACATTCTTGTCAGCCATGTTCTCATCACACTACATACACCCACCAAACTCCTGCCTATATAATTCCCTTACCAACTCCTTCACCACACAACACACCTACCCAACCTACAGTAATCAACCCACCTCCACCATATCAACCATATAATGAGCCGATTCAACAAAGTGCACCAACCAACGATAATGGTGCACCAGAACCAAGTGCTCCACCTAGTCATGATTTCGTCCATTCAAGTGCCGACATGACATGGAATAATGACACCAGTGGTGGTGGTGGTTTTTCCACCAATGATACAAGTGGTGGAGGTGGTGGTTTTTCAACATATGACAGTTAATAAATTATTTATTTCTCTTAAAATCGTTTTCCAACAATTCGAAGAAAGACGTTATCAACACATGAATCGTCAAATAATCTTCCGTTGTTTGATTTTTCTGATAATAGTTGATTGTTTTAACAGGTTTCGCAAGAGTTGATAAACACAATGTTTTTTTGTAGCATATGAGAAATGTCAACATTGGGGCAACTTTATTATGGTTTACAAATAAATATTTTCTAAAAGTGCGCGCATCATGGGAAAACTATCTGAAACTTAGGGCAATAAAAAGTGAAAATTGAGTGGTTGGACTGGAGTTAAACCTCAAAAAAGCTTCTACAGCCGCCAAAAATCACGAGGATGGAGTTAAACCTATACCAAGAGAAGGAACCTTAAGTTCAAAACAACATAAAAGTTTTTGAAGTGAACAATATAAAATAAAATTATAGTCCATAAATCAAAACCTTACCTGACCATACACTACCCTAAAAACCGTTACAAAACTACAAAATCGAAACAGGTCTCGTGGATATTTTTGTTCAACAAAAGACTCAAACAAAAGATGCCAATGTGGGGTCTATTTGCCAACTTACCTCTTTTCGAATATTTGTACACAAAAGAACTCTCATTTCATCTTATTTCACAGTAGAAAATGTACTACTACGACGGTTATAACTATTACGATCGAACAACATGTAGAGGTGGATGTATTGCGGCTATTGTTATTATTTCTGCTATTTTTGTTATGTAAGTATAGTATCATCAAAGATTTTCTCATAGGGATATATAATTTTGCAGACTAATACTTGGTGCAGTAATTTCAACGATATTCCGACGACGACAAGGTGAAAGAGCGCAGCAGAACGCCACGCGGGTCACCTACTACAACACATCAACTGGATTGCCATATTATGGTGAACACTGTGCACCATATCCCCCTCAATACCCATCCACTGGCCCACCACCTTATCGCTATTAATCGATCTACATACTGGTCCCCTCTCACCTATTTAGTCATTCTCATTCTTAGCCTACAACCATGCCAAGCGTCCAACCAACATTATCCACGAATATCGAGATTTTCTGTCTTGTATCGATTCTTTTGTAAGTTCTTTTCATTTATTTGCTCAATTTTTTTCAAGTAAATATTTTTGAAGACTAGCAATTGGTGTCATCATCTCGTCGATTGTCATCCTTGTCGTTTTGAGAAAGAAACAAGTGAAAGATACGCCTTTAATCCACGACGAAGGATGGGAAAATGAGTTTTTTGATCCCAATGTTGATCATCAGATGGATACTATTATGTCAGTTTAAATCTTGTATGTAATAAATCATGTCAATATTTTATTTTGTTTTTTCTTCGAATTTGGAAATTCGCGCGCGAACCACCATATGGTGCATCAAACCATCGGTTGTATCGATTGGATCAAACATACGTAACGGTGCCTTATGCAAAGATTTATGAAAAAAAAAACTCGTAAAAAATATCAAAATTCAACTTTTGACAGCGAAATAAAAGCAATACCAAGCAATGTGACAAGTATTCCAATATATAATTGAATAATATCTCGTTTGCCCTCAATTTCCTGAAACAAAAATATTGCCCATAAACTGACAATTATTCCTGGTGCTTTGGATAATATTGGATAAGCGATTACCTATAATGCTTAAACTTTAAAAAGAAATATACAAATCTAACCTGATCCAAATGCTGGTTGGCCATAAAAAATGCAGTAATAGCAATACCATATAAAATACCAGATACGATAGATGGCATTGATAGTTCTGCATTCACCAATGGTGTATTTCGTTTCGCCAATGAGTAGAAAAAGAAAATGAGGGTGGAGGTTACTGTAGAGCCAAGACAGTAGGATAGAATGTATGCTTGAACATCTTGTCGGGCTCCGGGCTGGAATTAGTCAGTTTTATATGTTGAAAAGTTATTTATCTACTTCATTGGCCATGATATAGTTGATTGGTGTGAGGAAGTTACCGTATAGAATTCCAACAAAAATAGTTAATCCAAGACACCTAAAAGTAATACGGTATGCGCCTTTAATTAATATCTTATCACCTACAGTAATCTCTTACTCAACGATATTTCCTTCGTGAATATTGTTCCTTCTTTTGTATCCTCCTCAATACTCCATGGTGCAGGTCGAACTTTTGTTGGGATATGTTTGATTGGTGCGTAGATTGCACCACTGAAATAGTCATACTCTTGAGGTATCGTCTCTCGTAACATACCCCAAGCATACTGTAACAACACCCAAAATATTGAGCCAATCTGTATATGGTAGTTGTTGTGGATTGGCGAACAATCCAAATCTGGTGACTGCCCAGCCACATACACAAGTTACAGTATTCCATAATAGATATCCGATTGCTAAACCTACACCATCCATTATAAATACGGTTAGTGAATTTCCTGAAGATTTTTTATTTAACAAAAGTGTTAGCCAAGCACTACCAATTGAGTAAAACATGCCACCAAGCATAGCAATTGGGTGAATTGGTGCAGGTGGAATCAGCAAGGATACAGTCACACCAACCAACAACTGTCCAATCGACTGCACCCATTGGAAATATAGACCATCACCCTTATGAAACCACTTTAAAGGCACATAAGTTGAACCAGCAGAAAGCGTGGAAATAACAGCACACACAATTCCAGTGACCAGATTCTTCTCCATTGGTACTCAATAAATTCTTTGCCATTTCCCCCCAAGTTTTATACCAAATTCACTCATTTCCATAATTCTGATATTGCTGGATTTGTTTTATAATATTGAAAAACTGAAAGTCAACGTTAAAATGTAAGGTTCAGAACACACCGAAAAAGTAGATGAATGATCTGTCAACATTTCAATCAGTTTCAAAAAATTATATATGTGTTGAACGAGTGGAATAAATTATATCCCTTCTATTTCAACACAAAATATGGTGAACTGATGATGAATTACATATTGATCAATTGATTTATGCTCTGATATTTAGATTTTCTCGGAATTATATTTTAGTGCCGGAATGAGATCCGCTCAGACATTAGAAAATGTGCAATATCCAGAATAATTGAAGGGGATTTAAGATAATGTTGACTTGGTCGTCACAAAACTACACAGATGTTTCACTCTGTTGATTCTATGCAGTATATGAAAATTTTAAAAATGGAACACTCGAAAACTGTCTATTGTTTCGTGTCAGTTGGTGGCTTTCTTCAACTGTAGAACTTACTAACTGCTAATTTGTTTTATGACTAACAAACTATCAAAGTGTTTGACCCTTGGAAAAAGAGAAAAATCTTTCTGAAAAACCGATTGTCATAGAACCGTTACAAAAATATAAAATTAACAAACAAAAGCCGTCTATTTGCCAACTCAACCCTTTTGAATACTGTTACATGAAAATAACCTCATTTCATTTTGTACAGTAAAATGTTCTACGACGGTCATGACTGGCATAATCGGTTAACATGTAGAGGTGGATGTATTGCAACTATTGTTATTGTTGCTGCTATATTTATCATGTGAGTGCTATGAAATATTTTAAAAGCAAAAGGAATTTCAGTATAATTCTTGGCTTAGTTGTTTTCACAATACTTCGACTACGAAAACGCAAGAGAGCGCAACAGAAGATAATTCAACCATACAACATATCACCTGGATTACCACCATTTTATGGTGAACATTGTTCACCATATTCCTCTTAACATCCATCTAATAGTCCACCACATTTTTCCTATTGATTCATAAGAGTAATCTCCTCATTTATTTGTCAAAAAAAAATCTCCAGAAATATAGAGATTCTTTGTCCTGATCGTTACACTTTATTCACAAATAAGTTGTATCTGATTCAACATTTGAAATCGAAATGAAGCAATTCAATATTCTATTGAAAAATATCAGTTTGCTATCCGTTTGAAATATCCATTTGAAGTATATCTTTGAGATTTTTTTCCAATTGCAAAACCAAATTAATGATGCGGTATTTTATGACTAGGAAACTATCAAAGTGTTCGACACTTGGAAAAGGCAAATACTTTTTGAGCAACCGAATATCAGAGAACCGTTACAAAACTATAAATTCAGCAAACAAAAGGTGGATGGTTGCCAATTCACGGCTCTTTTTAAATTTGTCACACATAATAACCTCATTGCATTTTTCTACAAAAAATGGTTTACGATGGATTACCATGTAGAGGTAGATGTATTTCAGCAATTGTTATTATTGCTGTTTTTCTCATGTAAGTGCCACGACATACATATTTGAAAGCAAACAATATTCAGTGTGATACTCTGTCTTGCTGGTTTAACGATATCCCGACTACAACAACATAAGAGAGCGCAACAGAAGACCACGCGGGAATTATACAAGACATCCACTGGATTGACATAGTGTGGTAATAGTTGTTAACCATATACATCCCACTATTTTAATGATCCATCATCGCAAACCCTTTATTCTATCTATGTACTGACAATTATTTTAGCCAAAAATCATGCCAAGTCTCCACCAGAAATCTCTACGAATATTGAAATTTTCTGTGCTAATCGTTAAAATTTATTTACAAACAAATGATATCAAAATTCAACTTTTGACAGCGAAATAAAAGCAATACCAAGCAATGTGACAAGTATTCCAATATACAATTGAATAATATCTCTTTTGCCCTCAATCTCTTTGAATAGGAATATTGCCCATAAACTGACAATTATTCCTGGGGCTTTGGATAATATTGGATAAGCGATTACCTGTAATATTTTATATTTTATGACAAATATTCTTAAATCACCTGATCCAAATGCTGGTTCGCCATGAAAAATGAAGTGACAGCAACACCATATAAGATACCAGATACGATAGATGGCATAGATAGTTCTGCATTCACCAATGGTGTATTTCGTTTCGCCAATGAGTAGAAGAAGAAAATGAGGGTGGAGGTTACTGTAGAGCCAAGACAGTAGGATAGAATGTATGCTTGTACATCTTGTCGGGCTCCGGGCTGAAAATATAGTCAAGTTATGTGTTGAAAAGTTATTGACCTACTTCATTGGCCATGATATAGTTGATTGGTGTAAGAAAGTTGCCGTATAGAATTCCAACAAAAATAGTTAATCCAAGACACCTAAAGTAATACGGTATGCGCATGTAATAGACTTTTTATCACTTACAGTAATCTCTTACTCATTGATATCTCTTTTGTGAATATTGTACCTTCTTTTTTATCCTCCTCAATACTCCATGGAGCAGGTCGAACTTTTGTTGGGATGTGTTTTATTGGAGCGTAGATTGCACCACTGAAATAGTCATATTCTTGAGGTATCGTCTCTCGTAACATACCCCAAGCATACTGTAACAACACCCAAAATATTGAGCCAATCAGTATACGGTAGTTGTTGTGGATTGGCGAACAATCCAAATCTAGTGACTGCCCAACCACATACACAAGTTACAGTATTCCATAATAGGTATCCAATTGCTAAACCTACACCATCCATAATGAATACGGTTAGTGAATTACCTAAAGTTTATTTATGTAACGGATCAGCTAGATAAGCACTACCAATCGAATAAAACATGCCACCAAGCATGGCGATTGGGTGAATAGGAGCTGGTGGAATCAGTAAAGATACCGTCACACCAACCAACAACTGTCCAATCGACTGCACCCATTGGAAATATAGACCATCACCCTTATGAAACCACTTCAAAGGCACATAAGTTGAGCCAAATGTGAATGCCGATATGATAGCACAAATAACTCCAGTGGTGACATCTTTTTCCATGTTGGAAATTGGGGGTTAGTTTGTAACAGCGTCCGAAACTTTATAATAGTGAGAGTGGTACACTGCCACATTTACATAATCCATCGCGAAACCATGTGTTAAAACTTCTGTACTGTGAAGTATTGTGTAACTATTTGATGGATTTGATGACAAAAAAGTTGTCGAAAGATCAAAGATATTTTGACAAATTTTCTCAACTACGTAATAGTTTTGCAATCGAATTTGTTTCGTTCTAGTTCTTTGATAACACGTGTTTTCCGGTTCTCGTGATCTTTGCTGATAGTTGATAAATAGTACAATTGTTGAAAAGTTTAGGAGGAAAACTTTCGTACAATATATACATATATGAATATTCAAGGAATCAGGAAGCATCACAATATTCTCACACTATATACAAAATCTAGCAACTTTTTGCAAAGAAAAGTAACCATATTATCATATTTCTTATCTTATCAGTTAACAATATTCAAATCAATGTATTGCGTCCTCACTCCATTCTTGACCGAGTTCCGCTCAAGGTATGCGGCTATTTCTTCTATTCTCGATATGTATTCTGCTAGCAAATTCCTACAAAATCCTAGTATATTCCAATCTATTCGGGCATAGTCATATCAGGCTGATGGCCGCTGTAGCAGATACATTGACCGATGCTGGACATGATGTGGTAGGTCAAACAAATGTTTTCAGGGATTCCAAGGTACAACTTTTAGACAGTACTAATGCCAGTTTTGGAGACAGTCCAACGAAATCGAACAATGTTGAAGACTACCAAGAAGCAAATAATCATAGAAGCTGATGAGAATGTGGCTCAGCAAATCAGTGATATGAGTTATTTTATGAAAAATGTGTGGACAATGGGTACTTCCAATCCTCTGGTTGTTGCACTTAAAAATGGTCACTTGGTTCAATTATTTGAAAAACAATGTAATAGTGAGTTTCCTTTGTGTAGTTTCAGCTGACGAGGAAAATGAATTTCAGAAGTGTTGGAGGATGTGGTTTTGAGGGAAAAGCTGAAAAATGAGAAGTTTGATCTAGCGATTACAGAGCCCTTTGATGGATGTGCCTATCGTGAGCCTCAGGATCTTAAACCGGTCTAAATATAGATTTTCAGCACTATTCGAAGCCATCAATATCCCGGCACATGTATCCGTTCTATCTTGCTCGAGACTCGATCATGTATCCGATGTGATCGGTCAACCGATTGCTCCAAGTTATGTACCAGGAATGCAATCAAGTTATACAGATAGAATGACTATATATGAACGATTTATGAATATTCTGCAATTTATTGGATCAAGATATATGTTTGCAAATATTGCTGATACTGAAGCAAAGAGTGCCAAGAAGATTTTAGGGATCGATAGGACTTGGAGGGTAACCTAATGAATTTTTTCTGAAATTTTAGAAAAAAAATAGTTCAGGAAATCCTACCAGAAGCCTCATATATATTCAGCAATTACATGCCACTTCTAGATTTCCCACATCCAACATTAGATAAAATCATCCCAATTGGTGGAATATCAGTGAGCAGGAAGGCAAAAGAGCTGGAGTTGAATCATAGATTCGATACAATGATGGATATGAGGAAGAAGAATGTGTTGATATCATTCGGTTCAAATGTGAAGTCGATGGATATGCCTCATGAGTTTAAGATGGCGTTCAAGGAGGTTTTCAAGGCAATGCCGGAAGTCACTTTTATTTGGAAGTATGAGAATCTGACGGAGAAATTTACTTGTGGTATTCTCAATATCAATAAGGCGGAATGGACACCCCAACAAGCAATTCTTGCGGATCCACGATTGACCGCTTTTGTGACTCATGGAGGAGCTGGAAGTGTTACTGAATTGGCAATGAATGGCAAACCAGCAGTAGTGATTCCAATATTTGCTGATCAGGGAAGAAATGCACAAATGCTCAAAAGACATGGAAGTGCGGAATTACTGGATAAGTGGGATTTGGCGAACTCGACGAAAATTGTTGAAGCATTGAGGAAGGTTATATATAATGATAGTTATCGAAAGAATGCGGAGAGATTGGCGGAAATGTTGAATAATCAACCGGAAGATCCGAAGAAAGTGTTGGTGAAATATGTGGAGTTTGCGGCAAGGTAAGGGAGTACTGTAGATTTGGTAGATCAAGGATATTTGTAGATTTGGAAAACTACCATCCATGGATCCATATGGTCGCCATCAAAGTTTGATAGAATATTACCTCATCGATATCTTCTCCATCATTGCTATCATTATCACCTTATCAACATACATAAGCTACAAACTAATCAAGTTTATGTGTAGTCGAGGAACCCAAAAAACAAAAAAAGAATAATTCTCCCACCATAATATATGTGTTTACCCCAGTCGAGACCATTCTTATCTTATCACTAAATATTATCGAATGTCCCCCATTTTCTGTGCAGTTGATTTATTTTCTATTTGAAAAATGAAATTTCTGATACTATATTCATGTTTGATATTGCTCGCGGAGCCCTATAAAATCCTGATGTATTCCAACTTATTCGGTCATAGTCATATTAAAATTATGGCAGCTATAGCGGACACTTTAACAGATGCTGGACATGATGTGGTAGGCTAAAAATATATAATCAGATAAGTTTTGCCTGAATTTCAGACAGTGTTAATGCCAGTTCTGGAAGAGTTTCAGAGAAATAAGACAATGCTGAAAACTACCAAAAAACAAATATTTGTTGAAACCGACGAATACGTAGCATCTCAATTAGAGCATACCGATGAATTTATGAAGAATTTTTGGACACTGGACTCATCGAATCCGATTGCCGTTGCTGTAAAATAATTTTTTGATAACAAAAACTGTAAATTCACAATTTCAGAATTCTGAGGATCTTGGTGATATTTTTTCGAGACAGTGTGAGAGTAAGTGCATATACCGTATTTCCTCGAATAGAGCGGCACTGCAAACGCTGCCGTATAATGCTCAGATCTTGAAATCTAGAAGAGTTATCAAAAAGTGGTCAACTGCAAATTTGTAGATCAAAACTTCAGCTACAAGTTTGCTGTTGACAACTTTTTGATGACTGTACCAGATTCTGAGATATGATCATTCTCCGACAGAGTTTGCAGTGCCGCTTTATTCGCGGAAATACGGTATATAGATTTCAAAACATGTTCGGATTTAGAAGTCTTGAGATCATCGGAACTGATTGAAAAATTGAAGAACGAAAAGTTCGATCTAGGAATCACGGAGCCATTTGATAGTTGTGCATATCGTGAGTCTTCCGCTTGAAAAATTTCCCAAACATCGCTTTCAGCTTTTTTCGAGGCAATCAATTTAACCACCCACGTTGCCATCCTCAGTTGCACTCGTTTCGACCATGTGTCCGATATTATCGGTCAACCAGTTGCACCAAGTTATGTGCCAGGACGGCAATCCATATATGGGGAAAAGATGAATATCTGGGAGAGGTTCATCAATGTTTTGCAGTTCTATGGAGGAAAAACTAAGTTTGCAAATATTGCTGATATTGAGGCAGAGAGTGCTAGAAGGATTCTGGGGATCAAACGGACTTGGAGGGTAGATGACGATATACTACTATTGTAAAACGTTTTATTTCAGGACACCTTGCCAGAAGCAACATACATATTCAGCAATTACATGCCATTGTTAGAGTTTCCTGCTCCAAAATTAGATAAGATTATCCCGATTGGTGGAATATCAGTGAAATTACCAAAAGATTTGAAGTTGGATGAGAAGTTCAATAAGATTTTGAATATCCGAAAAAATAATGTGATGATATCATTTGGATCAAATGTGAAATCGAAGGATATGCCAGATGAGTTCAAAAAAGCGTTCTTGAAAGTTTTCAAATCAATGCCGGATACCACATTTATCTGGAAATATGAAAATGAGAAAGATACAATTGTGGATCACTTGGATAATGTGTACCTTGAAGAATGGCTACCCCAAAATGAGCTTCTAGGTTTAGTCCATATTATATCACTACAGTAATCCTATATTTTTTAGCTGATCCCAGGCTAACACTATTCGTGACTCATGGTGGATTAGGATCAGTAAACGAATTGGCATTGATGGGAAAACCATCTGTGATGGTTCCACTTTTTGCGGATCAAGGTAGAAATGCTCAAATGCTCAAGAGACATGGAAGCGCCGGAATACTAGAAAAGTGGGATTTGGCGGATTCGAGGAAAATTATTGAAACATTGGAAAAAGTGATAAATGATGAGAGCTATAGGAAGAATGCTGAAAGATTGGCGGAAATGTTGAACAATCAACCAACTGATCCAAAAGAAGTGTTGGTGAAATATGTAGAATTCGCAGCGAGGTAAGAGAGTACTGTAGGATTGCTAGATCACAAATAGTTTTAGATATGGTAAACTACCATTCATGGATCCATATGGTCGACATCAAAGCTTGATAGAATATCACCTAATTGATATCTTCTCCATCATTGCTATCATTATCACCGTATCAACATACATCACTTACAAATTGCTCCAATTCCTATGCAGCTCCAGAGCCCGAAAAACTAAAGTAGAATAATTCTCCCACCATCAAACATACCTTGTTTGTCTATACCGATCGATATGTTTTTTGTTGTTTGACTCTCCTAATCAACATATTTCTTATCTTATCATTCTCCATTGTTGCCTTTCGTGTCCATTTGATTCTTCATTATTACTTGAAAAATGAAATTCCTGATACTATTATCATGTTTTCTGCTCGCCGAGCCCTATAAAATCCTGATGTATTCCAACTTATTCGGTCATAGTCATATTAAAATTATGGGTGCTATAGCTGACACTTTGACAGATGCTGGTCATGATGTGGTAGATCAAAAACATGTTTTTCAAAAAAAAGTTTTGCTTGATATTCAGACAGTGCTCATGCCAGTGCTCGAAGAGTTCCAGAAAACCAAGACAATGCTGAAAACCACCAAAAAACAGATATTAATAGAAGCTGATGAGTCCGTGGCATCTCAGATGAATCATATGAATGAGTTCATGAAGAATCTATGGACATTGGATGCATCGAATCCGATTGCTGTTGCTAGTGTAGGTAGAACAATTATATGCATAGATAATTTTGATATTCTCAGAAATCCGGAGACTTGGCTGATCTCTTTTCGAAACAGTGTAATAGTGAGTAATTTGACACAAGTGAAGTACAAATTTTTCGGATTTTCAGAAGTATTGAAATCATCTGAATTGATTGAGCAGTTGAAGAACGAAAAGTTCGATATAGGGATCACGGAGCCATTTGATAGTTGTGCATATCGTTAGTTTTCTGTTCGAGATATTTCGCAAGATTTTTTTCAGCATTCTTCGAGGCAATCAACTTAACAACACATGTGGCAGTTCTAAGTTGTGCCCGTCTTGATCATGTATCCGATGTTATTGGTCAACCAGTTGCACCAAGTTATGTACCCGGTACACAATCTGTCTATGGCGAGAAGATGAATATCTGGGAAAGGTTCCTGAATATTTTACAATTTTACGCAGGACGTTATGTTTTTGCGAATATTGCTGATATCGAGGCCGAGAATGCGAAGAAGATTTTGGGTATTGAAAGAACTTGGAGGGTAGGCTGATTACTATTTTCTTAAATTTTTGACTTTTTAAGGAAACCTTGCCAGAAGCTTCATACATATTCAGCAACTATATGCCATTGCTAGAATTTCCAGCACCAACATTTGACAAGATTATTCCGATTGGTGGAATTTCAGTGAAATTACCAAAAGATCTGAAGCTGGATTCAAAATTTGATAAGATTTTGAGTGTTCGGAAGAATAATGTGATGATATCATTCGGATCAAATGTGAAATCGAAAGATATGCCTGATGAGTTCAAAAAAGCGTTCTTGGAAGTTTTCAAATCAATGCCGGATACCACATTTATCTGGAAATATGAGAATGAGAAAGATACAATTGTGGATCACTTGGATAATGTGTATCTTGGAGAATGGTTACCTCAAAATGAGCTCTTAGGTTTAGTCCATCTTATATCACTACAGTAATCCTATATTTTTAGCTGACCCCAGACTAACACTATTCGTGACTCATGGTGGATTAGGATCAGTAAACGAATTGGCATTGATGGGAAAACCAGCGGTGATGGTTCCAATTTTCGCGGATCAAGGTAGGAACGCTGCAATGCTCAAGAGACATGGTGGCGCGGAAGTTTTACACAAATTGGATCTAGCTGACTCGGGAAAGATCATTGAGGCATTGAAGAAAGTGATAAATGATAAGAGCTATAAAAAGAATGCTGAAAGATTGGCGGAACTTTTGAATAATCAGCCAGAAGATCCGAAGGAAGTGTTGGTGAAACATGTGGAATTTGCAGCGAGGTATAATCATACTGTAGATGAGGTAGATCATAAATAGTTCTAGATTCGGAAAATTGCCATCCTTGGATCCATATGGTCGACATCAAAGCTTGATAGAATATTACCTCATTGATATGATCTCTATCTTTGCTATTATTATATTTGTGATAGTTTACATAATATTCAAAATAGTCACACGGTGTTGCTGCAAACCATCCAAAGTTAAATTTGAATAGTTTGCAACGTAGTTGAGGTGTAACGAATAAAAAATCAAACTTTTCATTCTATGTGTTATAGTTGCATTCAAATGTACTCACTCCTACTATTCTTGCTATTCCAGTATAGTAACTCGTATAAAATATTAGTATATAATAACTTATTCGGAGCGAGTCATGTCAAAGTGTTCGGAAGTACTATCAACTATTTGGTGGAAGCTGGACACGAAGTGGTAGGTCTGAAAATCATATCGGAAAATTTCCATCGGTTCAGACGGCTTTGATGCCAGTGATTGATCCAAATCTTAGGAACTCAACTTATCTAAAACCCGCAAAAAATCTACATGAAATCTACATTGAGCCTGAAGATTTGGAGCACGAAACAAAAGAGTTGATAGATTTTTTCAAGACATTATGGTATATTGATAGTTCGCTTCCCAAAAATCTCCATCGACAGGCTTATCTAATAGGGAAACTATTTGAGGCTCAGTGTAGAAGTATGAGAAATCTCCAAAATTGAAATAATTTGAAAGTTTCCAGAAGTTATGAGATCACTGGCAGTCATTGAACATTTGAAAGCTCAGAACTTTGATTTAGGGATCACAGAGCCGTTTGATAGTTGTGCTTATGGTTAGGTTTCAGACAGAAATTTTAGGATTAGTTCCATTTCAGTCATCTTCGAAGCTATCAACATCCGTGCACATGTTGGAATGACCACAATGGCTCGAATGGATTATGTCAACTATATCTTAGGTTTACCATCAACGACTAGTTATGTGCCAGCCACACTATCCAATAACAATGATCAAATGTCGATTATGGAAAGATTCAAAAACTTCTTCCAATATCAAGCTTGCCTCAGTGTTTACGCGGATATTGCGGACACTGAGTTTGAAGATGGTCAAACGATTCTGAATATCAGTAGATCATGGAGAGACACACTTCCCGAATCAACATTCATATTCACTAATAGTGTACCACTGTTGGATTTTCCCGGGCCGAAATTCGACAAAATAATTCCGATCGGTGGATTTTCTTTGAAAAGTGGAGAGAAATTGAAGCTGGATAAGAAATGGGATGAAATACTGTCGATAAGAAAGAAAAATGTGCTGATATCGTTTGGATCGAATATTCGGTCTTATTTGATGCCAAAGGAAATCAAGTATGCTTTATTTTTTCTGAATCAAGGGCGATCCAAATTTTTCAGAAACGCTTTCCTACAAGTTTTTGAATCAATGTCAGACACCACATTTATCTGGAAATATGAGGATGAAAACGACACAATAGTGGATCATTTGGATAATATTTATACTGGATCATGGCTGCCACAAAATGAACTTTTAGGTTAAACCAATATCCTTGCTCCAGTAATCCTATAGTTCCAGCTGATCCAAGACTAAACCTATTTTTCACGCATGGTGGAATGGGAAGTGTTATAGAACTATCATATATGGGCAAACCAGCAGTTATTGTGCCTGTTTATGCGGATCAACCTAGGAATGCTCAAATGTTGAAGAGGCAGAATGTGGCGGAGATAATCGAAAAATCACAGATGAAAGATGCTGGACATATTGAGAGATTATTGAGGAAAGTGATGGAAGATACAAGTTATCGAAGAAATGCGGAAAAGTTAGCGGAAATGTTGAATAACCAACCGGTTAAACCTAAAGAAACTTTTTTAAAGCATGTCGAGTTTGCAGCCAGGTATGATAGTAGTGTAGCTTTGATATATCAATATATAGTTCCAGATTTGGAAAAATACCCACTATGGAATCATATGGTCGTCATCTTAGCTTATTTGTCTATTATCATTTAGATATTATTAGTATTGTAGCCATAGTTTGTGCTGTTTTCACATACACTTTTTACATGTCAGTTTACTACTTTTTGAGACGATTTGTTGAAGAAGGAAACTTGCATTAGATAAGTTAATTTGATAAACGTTGTTGTTTATAGTTCAAACATGCAATACAAAAATACTTACCTTCGAAACATATTGAACTTTGACAACTTATTTCCTCAAGTCTAGTCAAATACAAACAGCACAACCTAGTGTCTTTTGCATCACTACAATATCAACAGAACAGACAACGATATTGCGAAATTTCATGCTTTGTGTACCATTTCATCTTTGTTTCCTTTCTGTCTCTAATCACGCCAATTCTTATCAATTTCCATTTTTTTGTTGGCCGATCACTATATAAGTGGGGCTGTAGTCGACAACTACACCAACAACAATGAAGGTGCACACTCTATTATTGCTATCATGTTTAGTGTTGCTCGTGGAGCCATACAAAATTCTTATGTATACCAATTTATTCGGACATAGTCATATCAAAATGTTAGGTGCTGTATCGGATGTGTTGACTGATTCTGGGCATGATGTGGTAGGTCGAAAGTGTTTTCTTCTGATGAAAAATTTCGGGTTTCAGACAGTACTTATGCCAGTAATGGACGCTACTCAAATCAACAAAACCGCCATGAAAACCACAAAGAAAGTGATAATGATTGAGCCACACGAGACAGTGACAAAGATGTTCGAGACAATGACCGACTTCATGAAGGATCTTTGGAAGTCCGACAACTCAAATCCTCTAGTGATGTTCTTCAAAGCCGGAGCCATGTCTCAACTTTTCGGAAACCAATGTCGAGTTGTTTTGAGTGATAAGAAATTGATCGAGCAGTTGAAAGCAGAAAACTTCGATTTGGCGATAACAGAGCCCTTCGATACATGTGCTTATCGTGAGTTTTTTGATTTGAATAATCAGCATTTTTTGAAACTGATGTCAAAAGTGATGTTATCACAGTAGATCAATGAACAACTATAAATCAGAAACTTTCAGATTTATTCGATGCAATCAATGTCAGGGCTCATGTTGCCGTCCTAGCATCTGGAAGACTCGATCATGTATCCGATGCATTCGGTCAACCATCTCTACCAAGTTACGTGCCAAGTGCCTTATCTGTTCATGGTGATAAGATGACATTCTGGCAAAGATTCATGAACTCGGTACAATCATTCACCGGTGGATATGTGTTTGCAACAATTGGAGATCATGACTATAAAGTTGCGAAGGAGATTCATCCGAATATTCGATCATGGAGAGTAAGTATCATTATTTGATACTTTATAAAATAGTGAAATTTTTGAGGAAACCTTGCCGGAAGCCTCCTTCTTGTTCACAAACCAAGTTCCATTCCTCGACTTCCCTGCACCAACATTCGACAAGATCATTCCAATTGGTGGAGTTTCAGTGAAAACTGGAAAGAAGGACTTGAAATTGCCGGCGAGATGGGATAAAGTGTTGTCGTTGAGAAAGAAGAATGTGTTCATTTCTTTCGGTTCAAATGCCAAGTCGATTCATATGCCACAAGAGTATAAGTAAGTATTTACCTGATTTGTCTGGAAAATATTCGGAAATTTTTAGAAACTCACTTCTCGAAGTCTTCAAATCAATGCCAGACACCACATTCATTTGGAAATATGAGAACGAAAAAGACACAATTGTCGATCATTTGGACAATGTCGTTCTTGGAGACTGGCTTCCACAAAATGAATTGTTGGGTGATCCAAGATTAACAGTATTCGTCACCCATGGTGGATTGGCGAGTGTCACTGAATTGGCGTATATGGGCAAACCAGCAGTTATGATTCCATTGTTCGCCGATCAAGGAAGAAACGCTGTGATGTTGAAGAGACATGGAGGAGCAGAAGTTATCAATAAGTTTGATCTATCAAACTCCAAACTTATCAAGGAAACATTGGAAAAAGTGATGGCTAATAAGAAGTATGATGAAAATGCGAAACGATTGGCTGACATGTTGAATAATCAGCCAACTGATCCGAAACAAACATTGGTGAAGTATGTGGAGTTCGCGGCCAAGTTTGGTAAATTGCCAACAATGGATAATCAAGGAAGACATATGGGCTATATTGAGTACTTTAATTTAGATGTTATTGCACTTGTATTAGTGGTTATTGCAGTAGTTTTATATGTTACAGTTAGGGTGAATATTTGTTTGTTCAGGAAATGTTTTGGTAAGCCAAAGCCAAAGACAGAATGATCTCCTTATTTAATAAATTGTTTTCATAATATGTGTGTATCTTCGATAAAAATCAATGGCCTAACTTTTCCATTCGTACAACTCGGCCAAGGTCTTTTTGGCGAGACGCACCCCTCCTCTGTCTGCGCACATGGTGCATCTTCACCAATTAGAAATAGTGTAAACGCGCTCCATTGTAATCTCTCACTGGCCTTGCTCTAGGGGCCCTGTGTACAAGATGAGATGGAAATAGTCGATATGCAAAGATTGCGTACATTGGGTACCTAATGCGTCGTTTATTCTTTTTCATTTTCCTTTATAAATATTTTCCCAATAAACCCCTATTATATCCTTCAATATTTTTTTCAAATAGAGAGAAAAAAGTTGTCTATCAATAAATAAATTTATAGAAAAAAAATGCCACCACGAAAGCGCCAGGTTGAAGAAATTATCGATTATCGACAAGTGGGTAGAAACCATAGAAATGTGGTTAATAATGCAGCTGGATCTGGCAACATCACGAGACTTATACGATTCTCGGAAGACTATATTCAATATAAAGAATTCTGTGAGGGTTTGTTGAATGATACATTCAACGACCAGTTCCCGTTGATCAGTGCTGCCAAGGAGGGAAACTTTGAGATTGTCAAACACTTGGTAACTATTTCGTGAATATTTTAAACTATGAAAAGTTTTCCAGATGGGATTAGGCGCGGATCCAAATGTTCGTGGATCAATTGACCTACCAGGCGAGAAAAATATCAGTAAGATTTTCGAATCAACCAATCAAACTTTTATAAACGCTGTTTACAGAAGGTGCTACACCACTGTGGGCTGCTGCAGCAAAGGGTCAATTCGAAGTCGTCAAGTATTTGATTGAAGAATGCAAGGTTGATGTGGATGTGACTAGTAATCATAATAGTACTCCATTGCGAGCTGCCTGTCACGATGGACATCTTGATATTGGTAAGTACCAAGTCAAATTAAAGTAATGAAAAACCTACAACTTCCAGTGAAATACTTGCTCGAAAAAGGTGCCGATCCAAACATTCCAAACCGTCATCTGCATACTTCCCTAATGATGGCTGCTTACAAAAATAGACTAGATGTTGTGAGAGCACTTCTCAAAACTAACGTCGATATCAATGCAAAAACGTTGCAAGGAAGTACTGCTCTTCATGACGCTGCCGAATCAGGCAACCTTGAGCTCGTCAAGCTTCTAATGGATGCGAAAGCAACAATGGAGGTGGATGCATATGGAGTGACACCACTTCTTAGTGCTGCAAACCACGGAGCAAAAGAAAGTTTCGAGTATATTGTCGGTCTTCGGGAGAGTAACTTGGAGAAGCAAGATGCGTGGAAGTTGATGGGTTGTACACATATTGATAGGACAAAGGATGATGCATTGGCGTTGGAGTGTTGGAGAACTGCGTTGAGTATTGAGTTGACACCGGAAGAGGCGGAAATTGTAAGTGGTTATATTAAATTTTTTGATAATGATTGAAACTCAGGTTGCGCAACGTCGAGCAGCGGAGACACCGGGTCAAATGTATGAATATGCCACAGAAGTCAATAGTTTGAACGAGTTGGAGTTGATCTCAACAAACGAGGAGTTGCTGAAATTCCAGGTATTTTTAAACTTACGAAAGTTTACTAACCAGTATTGTTTCCAGAGTCTCTTGATGCGTGAACGTCTCCTTGGTGAATCGCATAGCGATGTTCACCGCTATATCAAGACGCGTGCTGATGCACAATCCACCGCGAGAAAGTTCGAGAATGCATTCGCCTTGTACACTCATGCTTTACGACTGATGAGAAAGTAGGTAATATTTTACAAAACTGTTGTACCCAAAATACTTCCAGATACAACAAGCCAATACACATGCCAAGTATCAAATTGTTGGAAGCCTTCCAAAATGAACTCACTACAGCCATTCAACGATATTTGAGCGAGCTTCGAGGGGAATGTCCGATAAAATACATTTGGGCTGAGAATCTGTACAATTTATTATGTGAGGAATGTGAATTGCTTGCTGAATGGAAAGCAAAACCGACGGAGCAGAAGCATAATATTAATTATGAGCATCCACCATCTATTGAATCGGAAGTTAGGAAGTTGGTCTTTGCGGCGCTGAAAATATGTGGAGCGGTTAGTTTGTCTTGATCTACATATAATATAGTTCCAAAGTATTTTCAGATTGAGGTGATGAAGCTTGAAATAGTGAATGTGCCTGATGTAATTCCACACAGTGACACCTACAGTTTGAAAAGACTTGTGCATGTGTCAGATAAGTTGAACTGTAACCTGATCCATCTTCTCTTGGAAGATGAAGTTCAACAACGCGCCAATGGTCAAGAGGAGTGGTCAAGCGCTAGAGAGACCCTTTTCACCCAACTGCTCGCCAATGGTGTATGCCCGAGTCAAGTGAATGATCAGAAGATGTCACCACTTCATAAGGTTTTGGACAGCCATCCATTGAACGTACCACGGATCAAACTTTTGCTTGATCATGGTGCAACTCTATTCGCGTGTGATAAGAATGGCAATATTGTTTATCAAATGATACAAGATAGAATCAAGAGTGGAAAAATCACACATGAAGATTTGGATCTTGGTAAGCAATTCAATTTGATATCATTTTCAAAGTGATAATTTCAGGAAAATACATCACCCTATTCGGTCTTGCTGCTCACGCAATTGTCAGAAAACACAATATTCCAATCCACAAGGATGACTTCCTTCCAACTCAATATCGTTTCATGTTACAACATTGATCATCAAAATTCATCTCAAATTTTACTGGTACAAAATTTATCACGTCAATTATTTTTGTTCTCTAATAAAAATTGTTCTATTTTTTATTTTTCGCGTGAATGCACCACGTATTGTTCACCACGTATGGTTTCACCAGGAAACAAATCAGTATAAGAATTTGAAGTATTGCAAAATGCTCAAATTACTATCTATTATAGTATGTCTATTTGGTAAGTCAGAAATTTGGAAGCCGACCTAATCCTAAATATAGGATCAATCAAAACGGACATGCTGTTAACCCGCGTGCCAGAAGCATTCCATTACTGTCAAACTTTGAATTCGGAAAACGGCACAATGGACTTTTCTGATGACAATGCAAAAAATTTCTACAAGGGACCATGTGATTTGACACATCATGAAACTTATTGTGCCGTGAAAATCGGTGGTGTATACGACAACGAGACAAAACACCAGTTGTATGGCTGTGCACATTGTCCGGAACGAGTGAGTCGATTATGGCGGGAAATTATGTGTATTTTGAATTCAGACTGGCGATCATAAAGATGAGATTTGTTTCCTAATGCGGAGTCGCGGAAATCCTACAAAACCTACCATCGATTGTTGCTGCAAGACGCCAGATTGTTCTGCAATTGTAACGGAAGATTTGTGAACCTCGAAAAAAGTTTGTATAGATTTTTAGAGACGCCTACTTTGGCTGGTTTCAAAATGACACCGATGATCATTGTGGACAAGCACATTTCGATAGTATTGCATCGCCGAGTTGGACTTATCCTCCACCTGCTACCGTCAGTGATCATTCAACGACATGCTATGAATTGAAAGAGGTAAATAGTTTACCGTATTTCCTTGAATAGAGCGGCACTGCAAATTCTGTCGTATAATGCTCATATCTCGAAATCTAGAAGAGTTATCAAAAAGTGGTCAACTGCAAATTTGTAGATCTAAACTTCAGCAACAAGTTTGCTGTTGACAACTTTTTGATAAGTGTATTAGATGCTGAGATTTGATCATTCTCCGAAACAGTTTGCAGTGCCGGTCTCTTGGAGGAAATACGGTATAAAGATTTTATAGAATAAATATTACATATTTCAGCGATTTGATGTGTGTTACATGAGAATCAGCTTCTCAGACTTCGAAGATGGCAGAAGTAAAAGACTCAAAAAGCGATTGAAGATGGATTTGGGATGTGGTTGCCCGTTCGATTTTGATTATGATCGGAAAATGCAAGTTTTGGTGGCTGACAGACATTTGATCTACTGTTGTGTTGGTGAAAAATGCAATAAGGATATGTATCGCATGTTTGGTTTCGAATATGTTCAGAATTTTGTGGCGTTGGATGAGGAAAATGGTGAATCTTTTTTTTTTGATCCTTCAATAGTGGTTGATTTCAGAACTATTGGCAAGAATCCGAGTCGAATACGAATCGCATCATGAGAGAAAATTTGCGGATAATGTCGATTATGTATACCCAAAATTCTTGTATGATAAACTTCGCGTCCGAATCATCGCGATCGTGGGGATGGCGTGCCTTCTTGGTGTCATTTATGTGCGAATCGAGCGAATCGAGAAGCGACGACCGAAAAAGGCGACGATTTCGCTCAATCTCACGAAGCATAATGAATTTTCGAAGGATTTGTAATTTTTCTTTGGTATTTTCTTTTGATAAATGTTTTATTTGGGTGACTCAAATGTTCAATTATGAAATTATGAAATTACCATGTCAATATCATAGTCAGATAGTCAAAAAATCAAACACACCACGAAATGTGAATCACCAAGGGGCTGGAAAAATCAAAAAGTCTGTCGTCAGAAAACAAATATACATTCTTATCAAATAACGCCTATTCAAGATAATTTTAACTATAAATGCCTGCCTGCCTTATCAAACACAATTTCCGTGTTTCTCTGCCACTTCACACACTGAACCATTCTATGATGATATTTTTGTTCACATTCGCTCTAGTTTTGGCTGCTTTTGCTGATCCTGATGGTAACTTTTAGAGTATCAGAGATGATATGATATAGAATATTTCAGTATGCCAAGATGTCACCATGGATATGCCACTTACAAAGGTATATTACTATCCAGCCAATTGGAATGACACCGGCAAGTCACCACCACATATTGCAGCTAGTCAGAAGTGTACATTTAAGGTAAATATCTTAAAATAGGACTGTGATTTGTCAAAGTACAATATTTCGTGACACATTATGATTACAATTTCTTTTTGCTTTTCGCCGATAAAACAAATGATTTCAGTTCACGATACCAAATGGCATGTATGCTGATTTGTTGATCACAAATGATGATACCAACTCAGTGATGATTACCGATTCTAGAGGTGTAGCTCGACCGTAAGACGACTTTTGAGTTGCAACTTTATGATTATAAGTTTCAGAGGCACTTCGATATATACTGATAGATACTTTTTCATTGCTCCTGGATTCAGTGTAACCGTCCAGACTAATACAAAGCCAGTGCTTTTTGGTATTCAAGTTAATTGGCGTCCATGTATGTTTTGTCTTGTCTTTATTCCTATATAGTTTCTCAATTTTAGATCCAAACTTTGCTCCAAAACAATTCAGCATCCATCCTAATACTGTTCCAACAATATTGGTTGGAAATGACACTCAAACCGGTGCTGTAATCACTGCCGAATCTCAAGTATCCCTTCTCACCACCGTGGCATTCGCAAATGATGTCAACTCATTCCTCCGCTTGACTCAAATCTTCGATGGTTCCGATACTAATGCACCATTTTTGGGGAATTTGTTGGACTTATTAGCATCGAATAATCAATTGGTATCCACTGGAAAAACACTCACATTGTTCTCATTAATTCCGGCATTTATTGGGAATCAGATGATTGTTCAGGATTATTTTAGTGAGTTTTTTTCAAATATAGGTTTGTTTTAAGACTAAATTTTGAGATGTGAAGCAGTTCAAAACTTACACGACCATTAATTGTCTTGATCAAGTAACATGTAATGCCGCACTTGATGCAACTAACGGTCCAGCTGCCGCTGTTCGTGTATACCCTCACTATCTCAATTATCTTTCTATGGGCTCCAACTCTACGGTTACAGTATACCAAGGATCGATTATGGATGCTCATGCAATTATTATTTATGAGTATGTTATACAAAAGTCGCTCCAGTTCTAACCTATGAAATTTCAGCAAAAACTCCGCCGCAGTATCCACCCCTCAGAAGTTCACATCATCTCTAACCACCTACGCCATGGATAATGGTCAAGCATCATTTGTTGTCAGTCAGTATGATACTAAAAAATGGGGCGTTGCCACGGATAAACGTCAAGGATTCTTTGTATCTCCAAATTTTGGAGAACTTTCCGTCAATCAAGGCCTCAATGAATTGATTCAAGGAGAAGGAAATGATGTATATAACATCACATATCAAGTGAAAGTTAGTGGCTTGATGGATGGTGCAACTCTTCGTCTTCAAGTTTTCAATGGTAATAACGCTGTTTTGGATCAAGTGTAAGTGTCTAACAATGATTATTTGATATTAAGTGTTCGCACAGATATACCAAAGATCAACTACCTGGAAATGATGTTAAGACAATTGTTGGACAGAATTTCAATGTGATATATGATAATAAGGGATCAGCGACAAACGGATTGCAAATGTCTTTCAAATATGACAAAACGAGCTCGACTAATTGTATTTCGGTTATGCTTATTTTTGTGATCTCTTTGGTTTTGCGATTGTAATTCTTCATGCAATGAATATTTTTTTCAATTATGACAAAACAAATTTTAACCGGAAAAAGCTATCAAAAATCTGGAAATCATCGATAATAAGTCATTCCCTGCTTTGGCTTCTTGCTGATCTCCTTCTCGTACCAACTTTTGTTGAACTGGTAGTGACCGTTTGATCTACTTATCTGAAGGAATATCATAATATTCATCTCTAGCATCTAATCACCTCAATCAGCACTTTGGTAACGCAATAGCTGGATAGTTGCATTCTAGCAAATGTTACTGGATTTTTGAACGCCACTCCATTTGTCAACACATATTGCGATGCAATTCCATCAAAATCGACTACTTTGAACTCTAAACTTCCCTTATTCTCCCATTTCACCCAATCTGTATTTGTCTGTTCAACGAGAAATCTGACAATCCACTCGATCAAGAGTCCCACTTCTAGAACAACAAACTAAGATATACCGACCCCGATACTACACAACTTACTGAAAATCTGCCGATAAGGTTTCCTATCACTGGTCTTGGTGTAAACAATATAAATTCCATCTTTCAAATATTCTCCATTTTCCATTTTCTTAGGTTTAGTGACCTAAAAAAATTTGATTTGCTACAACACTTATCTAAAACCTACTCTCTGCACTGAATTCTCCAACTCATTTTCGAATAAATATCCAACATTCCAATTCTTGTCGACCGCTCGTTCTGCCCAGTTTTTGACTAATCTATCGTAATTCAAAATGATACATCTTCCAGTTGATTTATCGATCCATTCCGCGATGCTTGAATTTGCATCTTCTAGATGTTCAATAAGTGCTGCTCTAGGAGTATAGTAGAATGATAATTCGGTGTATAATTTCACCGGTTTTTTATGATAATGACAACCGAACATGGTGTATGGGACAATAATGGTAAGGTATGGGGCAAATCAAGAGAATATGAGGTGAAGGGTAGATAGGTCGATTAGATTACCGGACCATCTGCGTGTCACACTTTATGATGACGTACGGAGGAAAAATGTGCTAGATAATGCACGTAATAGGATGTAAGGGGATTGTTTGTGTTATGAATTCAGAATAATTTTAGACGAAATGTTTGTGGCTACATTTTTTTGTAGTCTTGTGATTATTTGGACTCTTTATTCAACTTTCAAATAAAATTATCATGCACACAATCCATCACTTCCACAACTGGATCCACTAGGGCAGTTTGAACAAGTATCTCCAGTTTCATAGATCTTCCGACCAATTACGTTCCCCCTAAATTTTTGATACTTCAAAATGTTTTTGCTTCGGTACATACGCTGGATAATACTGGCATACCACGACATATTTCGTTCCATCACCTACATCACACTTCTGAACACCACATCCAACTTTTTTCGAAGCCGCCCATGCCATTTGTGTTGCATGGCCGATTTCAGTGTGGAAAAGATCATAAGTAAAGTCATTCGAGTTCCAGCCATTCTTCTGAAACTCGTCAGCCCACAATTTACATGACGAAATAGCCTGAAAGTTCGATAGAGCGCAATTACATTTCGGGAATTCCTACCAAGTAGTTATTGACATCTAGTGTAGTCTTCTTACCAGTTTGCCAAAAGTATAGGTTTTCTCCGATATTCACTCGATCTGTAGAGTGATCTACCGGACAGGAACTTGCGAAGGATTGTGAGGCAGTGGCTAAATCCTCATCCCATGTCATTTTCATGATATTTGTACCAGCCGCCTTTTGAATGTTATTTTTTGCGATATATTTGCCATTGGCGATTTCAGATCTCAAATTATTATGCGCATTTATGAAATTTTGAATCCCTGTATCATTGAATTGACACAAACAAGCTGAAAAAAAACTTGGCAAAAAGGAATATCAGATACTGGATTTCCTTGAAGAGAGCGGCACTGTCAACTTCGTCGGAGAATGATCATATCTCAGAATCTAGTACATTTATCAAAAAGTAGTCAACAGCAAACTTGTAGCTAAAGTTTTGATCTACAAATTTGCAGTTGACTACTTTTTGATAGCTCTTCTAGATTTCGAGATATGAGCATTATAAGGCAGCGTTTGCAGTGCCGCTCTATTCGAGGAAATACGGTAAAACTTACCTGGAAGAATCAAAAGAAAAATAACCAACATTTATCGAAAAATGATTGGTTTGAAAAATGGTTTCATGGATAATTGGGATGGAATTATGACATAATTGGTATGAACTGGATTTATTGAAATTGACTTTATTATCAAGGGAAGGCACAAAGTCCAGTCTCCTCTTCGCATTTCGATCCTTCTGGGCATTTTGAGCACATTGGTCCCGCCTCGTAGATTTTTGCTCCGATGTAGTTGCCTCTGAATCCATCTATATGCCAACAAATATACCCTCCAAAAATATCTTACGGTGGCCAATATCTACAAGTAACACAATATCCATATCCCTCTCCCGGACATCTTCCGATTCCACAGCCAATCTGTTGGGTTTCCCACCATGTAACTTGAGTTGCATGACCCACACCAGCGGCGAACATCTGATTTGTCAGAATATTATCCGGATTTTTCCACGCAACCGTTTTATACTCATCCGCCCAAGTTTCAACTGCTATTCTTGCCTGAAAGAATCTAATATCAGAAGGTCCCTACTTGTAAAACTCACATAATCTTGTAAATCCACTGGAGGAGTGGAATCCCATACCCAGAGCATACATTCACCAGTGTGACCTCGATCATCATCATGTACACGCAAACACTTTTCAGCATATTTTTGTGATGCTTCAGCCAATGTATCATTCCATTTGAGTTTAATCATATTGGTGGCAGTCGCCTTGGTGACACACTTCGCTTTATACTCCCCTTTGGCAATTTGCGATCGAACCAAATTGTGAGCATCAACTATAGATTTTTTAGTTTGCTCGGTGAATTCCACCGGCTCCTCGGCTGAAAATACAAGGAAATTTCAGTAGATTTGGGGGGGGGGGGGGGAAATACCATTGATTGCAGCAAGCCAGAATACAAGAATCGAGATTCCAAGGACCATATTTGATGTCATATAAAGCTATCAACCCGATATTTATACAAAAATATTGACAAGGAACTTTCAAAAGTTGGAAAAAGTTTATGGATGAGAAAAATCATAAAATCTGTGCTTTGGTTCTTGAAAGCTGATTTCGAAATATTTTGTTGCCTGAGTATCAAATGCAAATGAAAACTTTATTGTGAAAACTCGAAAATTGTTAGCTTTTATCGCACAATCCAGAGATACAAGTATCATATCCTTCGGGGCATTTGCTGCACACTTCTCCGGACACATAGATTGGCATGGTCTCGACGTTTCCACTGAAAACTACAGTATACCTACAGTATATTCGGTAGATCTTACGGTGGATGATATCTGCACACAACAACCATACTCTGATTCTTTCCACCAACACCGCATTCCGAAATACCACATCCAATCTTGGATGTTGAGTGCCACGCCATTTGGGTGGCATGTCCGATGGTGCTTTGGTGTGTTGATTTGTCATATGTGTTTGATCTCCAGCCATGGGTTTCGAATTCCGACCACCAACTATCTGAGGCAGTTTGTCCCTAAAATTATTTGCGTTCCAACTTCTTAGAATATACCAACTCACATAAGAATCTACCGGTGAAAACTCCGCCGCATAATGCCAATACAAGCTTTCCCCTTGATTGATAACATGTGAATGACTTGATGGACAAGAATCGGCAAATTTTTGGGCATGGCTTGCCAACTTTCTACTCCAGCTGATCTTCCTCATTCCAGCGGCTGGACCCTTCTGATATCCCTTCACGACAAGATCACCCAATGCCAACTCGGATCGGTGTCTATTATGAGTGTTGAGCACATTCATAATCCCTTCATTTCCAAACTTTTGACAAGCGGCCAAACCTGCAAAAACAAAAAGGTTGCCTCCAGGCGGGATTGAACCGCCGGCCTTCTGTTTACGAGACAGACGCTCTGCCACTGAGCTATAGAGGCGATGGCGGCCAGGCGCACTATAAAAGGTGTCATTCACGTACCAAATAAAATACCAATATAGAGTAGATGGTTGATAATCATTGCTTCTATCACAAGAATGAGCGGTTTTCCGGTAAAAATGGTGGGTGATGTCGGTTTTTTTTGTCGGTTTTTCATCAAATGTTGGGAATGCGACGATTTTCCCATAGACTTCATCTCTGCTTTTCGCCGCTTTTTTCTTTTTGTTCTTTCTTTCAAATTCCAGAGTTTTCTTGCTGGTGGACCCACGCAAAGTGTACACACCATATCTGACGACAATTTGCAGACGAACAGCTTCTCTATCTGCGTCTCTCATTTCAAAATTTCTCTCAAAGATTGGTTTTTCGTTTCTTCACTACAATTAAGGTCGAGACACGAATTGAGCTGCATCTGCTCTAGCTCCGCCCCTTCTATCCTTTTCATCTTTTCTCTGCCATAGAAACCATAGATGCTTCAAGCTACTATTCATCATTTCGCTCAATTAAGTTTTCAAAGCGAATTAGCCCGGTATAATCCGCATACTACGTCTTCAAAAGTGAGATAGTGTTTAAACCAGAGACACAGACAATTAATACAAACCGGAAGTATTCCTAATCTCTATTTATATCTCAACCTGCCCTATAGTGAAGGTGTTAGCTAGTTGAAAGCCTAGTAAGCGCACTCTAAAGGAAGAGCGAGCAGAGATGAAGAGCAAGGGAGAAATAGTGTGTGTTCGTGAGAGAGTGGTGTCTCGTCGCCGCCGCGTTCTCCCCTATTTACACAATATTTCGACACTTGTTTCAGTGCAGATGTTTTTAGTATTGAGAATTGATTTTTCTGCTTACACACACTCTCTCTCTCGCATTGTTCCCCTTCTTTTCTTATCAATCGCAATTCATTTTGATACGTTTATTTGCCAATTCTTCGGTTCGTTGAATGCGTATACAAATGCGCCCTATTGCGAATTGCATGGTTTTTGAGGCAAATCTTACCTCATTTTCTGATTTCCACCCTTTAATATCGATGTTTCAAATAATTTACAACTTTCAGGTATGAACATTGATGATGTGGAGCATCCAGTGGCACAACAAGACGTCAACGATGTTCTAGGCTTGTTTAACTTCCTGGTACATCCTGATCGGCGGGTGCTGATCCAAGATGCAAATGTGCCGATGAGAATGGATGATGCGTTGCAAGGGGAAATTGGTGTTCCTTATCGGGTCGAAGGTAATTATTTCGCGTCCTTTTTCTCGACCACAAATTATTACAATCAGTAGTACCGTATTTCCTCAAACGCTGTCGTATAATGCTCATATCTCAAAATCTAGAAGAGCTATCAAAAAGTGGTCAACTGCAAATTCGTAGATCAAAACTTCAGCTACAAGTTTGCTGTTGACAATTTTTTGATAACTGTACTAGATTCTGAGATATGATCATTCTTCGAGAAAGTTTGCAGTGGCGCTTTATTCAAGGAAATATGGTATCAGTTATCAATTTCAGATGACATCCATCACGTTCCACCACTTGATCCACAAATCTTCCCAAATCACGAAGATATGCTACACGAGTTGCTTCGAAATCTCGAGAATAATATTGCAAATGAAGTCCGAGTTCGAAATGCAGCTCAAGCAAATCTGGTGAACGAGGAGGTGGATCCGCGACCGGTTCATGAACTTCCATATGAACCGTTGAATATTCCGTTTAATCCTACTGGAAAATTCAAACTGGAGTTCACCAACCCACCAGATGCTGTCACCAGAGCACGTCTCATGCAAAATGCAAAAGAAATCAATCCATTCCGAGATGTTTTCCCCGCATCACAGACTATTGTTGTGATGCCTGAGGAAGTTATTAAAACTCACTTTTATTTGAACGGATATCTATTGTAAGATTTTAAACTACTATCAAAGTCTATTCTAAATCATATTTATAGCTTTATGTATGCGAAAAATCAGCGAGAGATTCGAATTTGTCGGAAAATCACGGAACTTCCGGAGTGTACACTTGACTTTCATATTACCGTCGAGTCAGATGCATCAAATTATAGAACTGAGTTTGAAGTCAAGGATCTTCTTATGGTAAGATCGTTTTTAGTAAAGTTTTGAAAGTATCAAATTGATAGGATCACTGGCCAATAGAGATAGTCTACACTAATCGGCATAGCCGAGGACAACGAAAAACGATTGATGTTCCCGAATGTCCAACGCCGTGGAGTCGTCTACGAGTGAAGGTGACAATGAAGACGTTGGGAGTATACGATGTTAGACCGTACATTGCTGAACAATCACCAGATGCGCAAGTGGTCAAGGTGTATGCTGGATCATATGTTGTTGATGTTGATAGCAAAGTGAGTCTTATTCAATTATACATAGATATTCGGTAGTTACCGTATTTCCTCGAATAGAGCGGCACTTCAAACTCTGTCGGAGAATGATCATATCTCTGAATCTAATACAGTTCTCAAAAAGTTGTCAACAGCAAACTTGTAGCTGAAGTTTTGATCTACAAATTTACAGTAGACCACTTTTTGATAGCTCTTCTAGATTTCGAGATATAAGCATTATACGGCAGCGTGTGCAGTGCAGCTCTATTCGAGGAAATGCGGTAGATGATAAGACAATATGTACGAGTGTTATTCTGCTAAAAAGTGATTTTCAGATTCTGGAACCCTTCCTCAACAACCATAAAATAGAGAACTTTTCTTTTTGTTACTATGATACAACGGATCCACAAGCTCCAGTTTATACGAACTTCGATATACACGATCTTCTCCAACTTCTCTGCTACTGTTATCCGATTCGTAAAAAAGTTGAATGTAAGTCTTTTGACTTGAAAAGTTTCTCAAATTATTTTATCAGATGCTTGGTCATATGGAATATGCTATCGCCTGGGAAACGCAATGAACAGCCGATATTTGCTGGAAAAGTGTGAAAGCTTGTTCAACATGGAGGGCAAACTGAGCATAGGCTTTATTTTGCATTTGGCTGGAATTCCTCAAAGAGATGTAATTTAATAGCAATAAGAAAAAGTTGATGGTTTATTTTTCAGAAAGAATTCACTGACCGAACTGGCACGCACGATGTTATTGTTAAAAAGTTCGTGGTCGAGAGAAAAAATCAAGAAAACGTGCTGAAGCAACAGTTTCGTGCTCGGAGCAGGAAATTGCTCAAAGCTGAAGACATTCCATCGTATGATCAAAGAATCGAAGAGGAAGAGTTTATTCTGGAAGCCAAAGAATTGGAGAGAGCTATCGTTTACTGGCGAGGATCTGAAGCAAGAAAAAAGAGGAATGCGATGGCAGCACCACCGGCGGAAAATGGTCCGGTTCCACCGCCTCAACCAATTGCGAACAACAATAATTCGTAGATTTTTTCTCTTAATCATTATGATATCAACCATAATTTATTCTGCATTTTGTCTTCGGGTATTGGTGAAATCTACACTTTTTGTTGTAGTATTTCACTTCACTTTTTCCTGATCAAATCCGCCAATACCCGGTATTCTCTCACTTGCCAATTTGCTAGTCGATTTTCAAGCAACACAAAAAAAAGTTCTTTTGCATTTCACAAAAAGCCCCACATTATCTTTTCTGCCCATCTATGAGGTCACACATAATTGGGGAAGGACGATACTCTCCTGATTTCACATGATATTTCCTATATATTGATGTGTCTATTCTATTTTGCGTTGATATATATATTCAATGAAATAAAATATTTCGAGTGATAAGAAAAAACTCCTTAGACTTCTCCAGATGAGGCCTCAATTGAGTGAAGAAGTGTGATGAATCGCATTAAATCCTCCCATTGGAAAAAAACCTCTAAATGCATTGAGCAAATATTTGAGAGAAGGACGCCGATTTTTTTTTGACAGAATCGAAAAAGGATGAATTAAAAAGAGGGTGACAGACAATAAAGTGCGAATATTCGGGGTGGTTTAATTATTATTCTCGTCGCCCACCACCTTCACTTCAATTTGTCGTCCCGCCGTCTTCCGATGTATACTTCCCATCCATAAATGCACCTGGCTTCACTCCATTTTGCACCCTTTTCATTGCCCCGCCCGTTAATCCATGGTCAGCTGGTTGCCTAGGGGTCTACGTTGCTATGAGTAACAGCCAATGCTTCTTGGCAGACACATTTCATATGCTTCACCTTTCCTCCCATCCGGTATGTGACCCCTATTATTCCCCTTATTTACCTTTTGGTGCAATCAATAATTGCTCGCTTATCACCTCCACTCGCCTCGTATCACTATCATTCAAACATGGGTCACCTTTTGCATACACCTCTCCTTCTATTATTTTACTACTAATCGTTGTACTGACTTCAGAATTTCCTGGTTTACTTGTGTGCTTGACGAGATATTATTGAGATCTAGCACCATGTAAATCCGGACGTTTTGATAGCTCTGTGTTTTTTTTTCTGTGCTGATATTTTGCCCAAATAACAACAACATCTGTATATTCACGTCATGGTGTATCTAGTCAACAGATAGCGGTTGCAGATAGTATTTGAATATACAATCTCCCAGTTTTCTAATGATGTTGCAGGTACTATCTTCATGGTGCATCGTCATTTTGGTACACTATCCATTCAATGATCCCCAACATTTTTTTGATCCATTTTCAATTACTTTCTCCCAACTTGTTCCATTTACCGATTCCCATTATTTAATAAGTAAAGAATTATAAAACTCCCAAAAAAATCTTTCTGTTATTTTCTATGTCTGTTGTGTATGTGTCTATTTCTACAACAACACAACAAGCCAAAACGCGCGACAGAAGGGAAGGAGGAGGAGGGAGGAAGACGAGGTAGAAGAGAAAAAAACGCGGCCACTCGACGTTCAGAAACACAACGGCAAAAGGGATGGTTGGGATGGATGGCCGGTGGGGTTGGGGTGGTGTGCTGGCGGGACAGGGAGGAGGGCAAATACACACACACACAACCAACACGACGAGAGATGGAGACTAGAGATCGTTGGATAGGGTGTGGATGGTGAGAGGGTTCATGACATGTGGGGGGCCCCCATTTTGCGAGGGGCGTGTCCCGACTCCGCCCATCTCGTCTCTCCCATCGTTTTGGGAGAGGAAAATTGATCGAGATGGGGGAGGAGCGAACGAAGAAAAGAGGAGGGGTGTATATGTGTGTGTATGTATTGGAGAGGGCGAGTAGCTGCTATCTCAGAAAGAAATGCATTTTTTTGTCGTTTTAGTTTTGTTCGAAAACCCTGGAAAAATCGCCGTTTTTCATAAAAGGAGTGGCAGATGGTTTATATATATATATATGCATTATCGATTTTTACCGGTTTTTGGATACACATCACACAAAATCATTATTATTGCAGGGCGCAGTTTGCATGGAACCATGAATCGAGATAGCGTATTATTAGCTGAATTAACAAAAGAACGAGAAAAGGTAACAACACAATATATCTCAAGACGTTTCTCATTAGAGCGCGTTTGCAGCAGAAGCCTGAATGGACAGATCAATCGAGGGGAATCCTGCTGGCGATGATACGATCATGCCAAGCGTTGTATTTTCCGAAAATGCGATTATCCAAGGAGACAGTTATCGATTCGTTGCGTAAGATTGCGGCGGTGTTGAAAGAATCTGATGAGAATTATAATGGTATATTTGTTATTTTAGTTGACTAGATATGAATCTTTTCCAGCATGGACAGTCGCTGAACAGTGGTGTTGGCTTGTCGAACTCTACTGTAGATTCAAAATTGTGGCGCCAAAATTCGAATGGCGATGGATGAATAGTTTAGACTTCCTGACGAATTCCGACTCGAAAGACCAATATCTTGGGTAGGAGGAAATGGCGCATGTTTTTATTTGCAAATTCGATTTCATTTCAGATGCCTCACATTCAAAAGATTGATGGAATTGACAGTTGCTTACGAGAATGAGGAAGCAGTTAATTTCCTGAAAGTGAGTTTTTTTTTTGGAAATATACAAAAATCTTCCTTCAATCAAAAAATGCAAAAACATTGACCAAAAAATGTTGTTTGTTTGAAATATTTCTTATCACAAAAATGGACATAACACAATTTGTTCAAACAAACGGTTGTCTCGTCTTCCATTACGAAAAAAGTTAGACCGAAAAAGTTGTATTAATTAGTAATATGGAAGCCGAACAATAGGCTCATTCACGCGTGAAACCATGCTGCTCAGAAAAATATGTACAACTTACTTGAAATAATTTTTCAACACAAAAAATGTGATTCATAATTGAAATTAGTAGTGCAGAAAGATTGGTCAACCGAGAAAAATGTTGAAACTAAAGTCTTTTATCAAACTAAAATTCCAGGAGTCTGAAAAAACTTTTGAGCAATATGCATCATCAAGTCGAAAAATTCTCGATGCAGAATTGATGTTTTATTGCGGTGAAACTAATGAGTATACGACTAAGAAAAAACGAAGACCGCCTTTCCGGGCGAATAACAAGGTTGGTCATAGGTTTTGTTTTTTCAAATCTATCTAATATTTTCAGAAGAATCAACAGAAAATAGCAAAGCCGAGCCCGATACAAGAGTTTGATAGTAATGGGTAAGTCATATTTCATATCTTTCTGAAATTTGAAGCCCATATTTTCAGTTTCAACGAGTTAATGTACGATACACTTATTGAATTAGTGAAAACTACACCTGATATTTGGCTGAATCCCAATAATGCTGATGAAACCTGTATCGATGCAATATATGGGCATATTGCTCTAAACTTCAGATGTCAACTTTCTGAGCATGTTGAAGCCTCAAAGTTGGAAAGAATCACAGGTATTTGAATTATTTCAAACTCAAACTAGATCGAAAACTTATAGGCCATGAAATCAAGAGAGTCTGGAATTTTATCCACAAATTCTGGATTGGGATGCAACAGACACAATCAGACAAGCATTGGGATTGGTCTACGGTAGGTTGATTTTTGGAGTCTTTGAGAAAATTTTGTAGTGTTTATGAATACTCGTGATTAGTAGGAAGAAAGTTGATATTTTTTTGAATAGGGGATTATCTATCAAGAGAAACTTTTCATGCAAAAAAATGGGAAAAAAGTTTGTGTACCCCTGAAAGTCTGGTGCTTTCAAAACTTTTCATGGTGCATCCGACCACCTTCGTTGAAAATATGCAAGTACCCGAGCTGATTCATAATCCTATTTTGTGCTTAGGCTTTCAAAAATCCCGAAACTGGCACTTTTAATTCTCATGATGCATCACGACCACCTATCAGACGATTTAGTTCGTTTAGTCACAAATTATCCGAATTAAAAGTTCCAGAGGATCAATACCAGGGCTCAGAACATCTGTACTTTCCAAAAAACAAGAAAAAAATTCCGATCACTATACGAATATTTCACGACAGCTGTTACACAGCTGTACTCATCTATTTTATGACTATAATACGTGAGTACCAAAATAAGAAAAAAGTAAGGAAAGAATACGATATAAAATCTCCGTATGACACATAGCGGAGGAGCCTAAACCTAAAATTGAGGTCAAAACCTTTCGCGTCTCGGTCATCATCATCATGATGACCCGATTCTCCTTTTTCCATCCATCGTTCCCGCCCTATTATGTTTTATGATGAATGTTGTGTTTCACATCGTCAACAAGATTGATGCCCTTTTTTTGAATATAAACCTATAGGAAAAATTGGATAATCCCCAAAAGATGTAGTCTTCTGACTTTGTTATCATACGAAACCCCTCACTATACACATTTAGCTTTTGTTGGCTTATCTGATATAACACACCTCAGTTGCCTCCAATTTTTTATATTCATGCATGAATACTTTTTAGCTTCTTGATATTCCTATTTTGGCACTATACGTTTTTCTGATTTACTCTAAATATGATAAAAATTTCAAAAAATACATCTAGCTTCTTATATAAAAAAGAGACATGCTAAACCTATTTCCCAGACTCCATCGTCATTTAGGTTTAGCTCCAACCTCCCAGCTTAACTTTTTGAATGGCTATTCCGATGTTTCAACTTCTGATGAAACATGTCAATGAAACTGGAACACATCATATTTTGTCATCAAAATCCTACCCGAAACATTTTCTTCTTATCATTGCTCCCCTTGCAATTCTCTCCCCCCACTCAATTCGTTCCAACTGAAAGCTGTCATCATCACCCTCAAAACCAAAAAGCGAATTCGCACACAACTCGCGTTCCTTTTGAATTTCCGAATATTTTCCCACATTATATCATGGGAAATTGTTATTGTTATTCTTCACGTCCTTCTCCCCTACATCATCTTCCCTTTGCCAACAAAAAATTTTATTTCAGAAACTCGAGTTCCTGTCACAGTGTGAGCCAACAGAGTCCGTCGATATGAATCCAGGTACTTTTACATTTTCTTTGAAAAACGCAAATCTTGGTAAAAGCGCAAAAAAATTGCCTTCGCGAAGGATTAGGATGGGGAGGGGGTAAATCATTTTCACACAAGAGTTAAAATGTGAGAAAAATGTGTGCTCCATGTTTGCTGGCGGGTGTGTGTGTATGTGTGCTCCTCCGATGCTCTGCTGGCTAGTGTTGCTCCAACAGCTCTGGGAAAAAAGTGTGTGAAAACTAGATATTACGTGTATATGTATGTGTGTCCACCACCACCACCACCATCACCATCACCAAACATAGGCAGTCCATTCTGTACCTCCCTCCATTCCCTCTCTCCTCGTTCCTTCCCCACTTTTTTCATATTCACTCACACACTTTCCATATACATATATAGGTTACTGTAGGGCGCTCTTTTTATTTCAAATTAATATCCCCGACAAAATGTATATTGTTCTGAATAATATTTCCTTCCAATAGAAAAACTGTAGAATTTTTCGAGGGACTTTGTTAAGATTTCCGACTTTCGTAGAATGCCCCTTTAATACAGTACACCTGTTTGTAGTATTTAGGGTTACTGTATCAAAGGCGCATGCAATGGCTTGATTCCCGTAAATCTAAGGTTCTTATCTTATACCACTGAAAATAACATAATATGTATATTATACAGTATCCTTTTTCTTTCGTCATTTTTTATTTTGCTCCAGGTGCCTGGTACGATTCTCTATGTCTCTCGCTTTCCCACTCTATTTCCGAATGTTTTCAAATATTCTGGGAAATTCGAATTTTGTGTCACTTTGAATTTCCGGGAAATCACAATTGTTGCGATGTTTAAACTTTCCCTTATCATTCCTTATCAACAAATTCGTTATCAACACCAAAATTTCTAGAAAAAAAAAGATTTTTCTGTTGAAAAAAAACCACTCATTCGTGTTCATCATCATTTTGGCATATGGTGTTGAACGAACACGGGGGGTGCGGACACGGACGGCACAAGAGAAAGTGGATGGGGGGTTTTGCCTGCGATATTCCCACTGCATTGTCTCGGCACTCCAGCTTTCGACTCGATGTCTTGCGTTTCGTTCCCATAATATTTTGCGAATCGGGGCCCGTTTTGGTATAGGGGAGGACCTCATACACATACACACATATCGAATCAAAATAGGCACTCTTCTTTCCCACCAAACACGACGACGACACGCACAATATACATTTTCCATCTATTCGTCCTGTTTTCTTCCCTGTATATAGGTGTCCCGATTGATCAAATATAGGAATATCATTATTAACATTCGCGAATCGATATCATAAAAATAGTAACGATATATATTCGGGGTAGTGTTTTTTTATGGTTTTTATCATAAAAATCGAGGGCCTCATATGGACAATCATTTGAATATGTCGTACTACTATCATCAAGCGATCGCTGCAGCGTATCATAAAATGCGAATGGTGCATGTTACAGAAACGCAAGAGCCGTCGACATCTGACGCGTTCCTGCCGCTCAGGCAAATCAAGCTGGAGAACGATAGTGCATCATCGTCACGGTCGGCATCGTCGACACCATCGCAGAGTATGGCGACGTCTTCATTACCATTGCTACCAACTAGTAACAACAATGGGAAGTCCATCACAGCGATATTGAATCAGTTGGTTGAGATGCAGAAGAACTCGGCGGGATTGAGCAATACCAGTGCTGAATCGTCACAAGATTTGATGGAAATGCTCAATAAGATGATCGGTGGCGCGGGTGATGGATCATTGGGTTTGATGTGAGAACTACTTTTTTTTATTCTGAATCATAAAATGAATTGTTTCCAGCAAAACCGAGCCAATAGATATAATGGAGCCAAGTGCCAAGAAAGCAAGAACTGATAGTCCAACATCGTCTTCCTCGACACCAATGCCGCAACCGGTTATGGTGCTTACGGATCCTCGGAATGTGCCATTAGTGGTGAGTCGGTATCAGTATTTATTAGTCGAACTTGAAATATTTTCAGCCAGTTTCCACTTGGGTTCCACCAAAAGAAGATTTGAATGCGAAACTGAAGGAAGAAGTTCCATTGACACCAAAACGAACATCAGCAAGTGCAACTGCCATCGTCAAGACGAGAGATATTCCGGCGAATGCTGAGAAAAGAAAGGTAGCGTTTTTATTGTTTTTCTTCTAAAAAATGTATCGAAACTACAAAATAGAATTTGTTCGAAACAACAAAAAAATCTATAGTCATATGATAATTTTTTGCAGTTCCAATCGTTATTCCTGCCAAACACGTCAACAATTATGCCAGCCACACCTGCGGTTCAACAGCGAGTTATGCCAGCAACAATTGCTCTTCAAAATCCAGCCATCACCAATATCTTGAATCGGAAAGTCGAGCCGATGATGAATGGAAATGGTGTAGCTCAACATGGTGCATCGACACCATCAGATGGAATCGAAGATAAATGGACACATTTGGGTATGTTTTTTTTCAGTTTAATGAAACTATAAAATTGTTGCGAATCGTTAAAGAAAGTGTAAAGTGATATTTTGTTACAGGTAAACTGGTGACAGCAACATGCCGCGAAATCGACGGACGCAGTCCAATGCATGGTTTACAAATGTTCAAGGAGATTCAAGAACTTCTATTGAGAAACTCATTCGCCTCATTGGCGACCGCTTTTCCGGGAATCACATCCGCCTTCGGGGTTACTGTACCACAGCCACATATTCAAAATTCATTAGATAATGGAAATAATAAGAAATGAAACATTTTCTTCTTAACTGATCATAACGCCGCTCCCTCAATGCCTCACTACGAGTAAATTTGGTCCTACAACAAAAATTCCTTTTCCCTCTCCCCCTCTCATTGTTCTTTGTTTCCTGTTTTTTTCCTGGTGCATTTTTTCAAATTGTTTCTTTTCCAAATGGTAACTAGGGATTGAATGTAAACTATTCGGTTTTTACTTGTTTTGTTTTAAATGAAGTTTCTTCTGGAAAACAACTGAAATTTGTTAGCCACTCATGATCCTTTAAAATCAACATGGTGCATCCGACCAATAAATAAAGGATCATGTTGTTTGGTAAAAAAATATGAAAGTTGAACGCTTCCTTGATTGTTTACCAATACTCCCTGGCATGGTGCATCCGACCAATACTTTGCAGACAAACTACGTGATGAACGGATAGTTTCACCAAAAAACCATTTCTACTATCAAGTACTAAAATTGCCTTTAAAGACAGAAAGACAAAAAAATTGAAACCAATTAATGTGAAACGAATTCCAGCTAATTTAGGCCCGCCCTATCTATTTGGCGTGTTTGGATAATGATTAGATCGTAAAATGCGGCATGAAATGCGAACAAGATCATCATTTCTACAATCGTCCACATTCAGAAATTCTGAGAATTCATTCGAACTCTTGAACTAGACAACCATGACGTCTACTATACGATTATTATTTTTTGATTGAAAAGTCAATGATCCAAATCTTGAATATTTATAAGGGGCGCGAATGTTTCCATACGGTTTATGAATATTATTTACATTCGAATGACCTTTTTGCTTGTGTTTGTATGTCGTTTCCCATCAATTATTACACTCTATTAGATTTGAGAATGGAGCAAGTGTTGCAAAAATGCAATCAAACGGAGGTGTGACTCACTTGAAATATTGCGGTTTTTTGCGTTTCACTCTTTTTTTCATGTTGAAGGTCGTGTGCTCTTTGTGTTAATATACAAAAAAACATGTTTCCTTCTTACTGTCTCACTGTATTTTTTTGCAAACTCTTCTGCAGGTATAACCAAGCTATATACTAATATTCCGTACTAATCCATGAGTCATATGCTTGTTTAGCTTCTCGAAATCACGAGACGTCCCGAAGATTCCATCCATCCTGCAAATCAAAACATTTCCATTCTCTCATCTCCACCCCCAGCTTTCATCATCAATCTTCCATTGAGGTTTACAAACTTTTCGCAACATAACACAAAAGTGCAAGCTTGTCGATTGTCTGCAAAAAATCCTATTGAACGAAAAGAAAAAAAAACGACAGAATCTAAACATTCTGTCTACTCTAGTAGAAACGTTGCCGTTTTTCCGCTCATTCCATCGTTGTATTTTGTTTATGATCGGGAGAGAGGGTGAGGATGGGGTGGAAAAAGCCCAACAAATACCACACCAAAGAGGTTCCCTCCTTCTCTCGCCTTTTGCCTCACAATGGTTTATGGTTTTCGTTGGCCATCGGATCGCGTTTTCAAAACTGCTCTTTGCACTTGAGAAGAGGTTTATTAGTATGTCTGACACCTTTGAATGTTCCATATGTCCCCGCTCTAGACTAGTCGTTTAACCTAATCAGATCATGATATACTACTACATTATATCAATCATATTTTGACATTTCAATTCCAAATCACATTTCCAAATCGTGTGATCTACCTCATTTCCGGCATCATCAACGATCCATTAGCTCTATAATCCGATATACCAAAACCACCCTCTCTCCCCCAAAAACATTCGTATGTGTTTACATATCAAGTTTTATCAACTTTCAATTTCTTCAATACCTCGTTTCGATTTTTTTTGCCTCCTTCCGCATTTTTTTATGATTTCGGACGGTATGTGTGGAATGTATCGTATAATAATAACTATTTTATCATCGTATATACACTTGAGTCATAGAAAAACAGGAGCGTTTTATGAGCCATATTTGGGGTCATATGATTTGGCTATTTTCAACATAGGCCACTGATTTCCTGTTTTGATGGTTGTTTGCAGGAGATTTTCGAGAGGGTGGCTGATTTGCTCATTTGATTTTTTGATTTTTTTCTGACTGGATACTTTCTAGATTCTGAAAGCCACTATCACTGATTCAGACAATTCGTCATATTTCGAAAGATAATTTGCCAAACTGGAACAAATTCTCAGAATTCCAAACACATTCGGGAAACTCAAGAGTCTCAATTATGTTTGAGAAAAAGTGTCACACGGTCTGACAGCTGAGTATCAAACGCTGCAAGATATGACCTTTAGAGATGGCTAGCAGCTTCGGGAAATTGTTTATAAATCATAAATCATCAAAAACCATCACAAAAAGTCACGCTCTTGATACATTTGTGTTCTTTTCTTCTTCATTTTGAAAAATTCCTTCTCCTTTCCATCTGTCCCTCAGTACATGTCAATGTCAAGATGACTAACTACATTGCCACTCAGCTAATAGGCATTTCATTTCCAATCAGACATGTACAACGAATAACTGTCTCTCATTCCACTGTTTTGATTTGTGATTTGCCATCGAATCACCCAATTTAATTTGATATGCCCAAGGATGGTAGTACATCATTTGGATATATATCCCATTTTATAGTCCTGATTTCCCTTCTTCATTTTTTGTCAGACCGTCATCCGTTTGGCCACCAAGTGTGAACCCATAAAACATTTTACGTTGCGTGCGATTTTCTTCATCTTTTCTCGACATTTATTTTTTTCGAAAAACGCAACACAAAAAATAGTGATAAAAATCGAGAGAAATTTTGGAACACAAAAAGTGTGATATCTCTAGACACTAGCGATTTTTTGTGTGTTGCCTCTTTCAACCCCATCATGATATTTGAGGAACCCAAAAAAGTCAACTTTCGCTTTTGTCTCTTTGTTTCAATATGTTCCTTCTTTAAACCTAAACCTAAAAATATTAGAAACCCCCCGACTCATATGACATTTTTTGCGGTTATTTTTGTACCCCCAAAACTAACTGATGGTTATCTTTCATCACCGGTTTTTATAAAAACTGTACACTTTTTTTGTCGTCTCTCATATGATCTACCCTGATCGTTGTACTAACAATGAAAATATCGTTCTTCTTTTTTCTTCATGTTGCGACATTTTCTTTTTATATCTAGCATATTTTCCAAAAAAGTGACGAACTTAATTCGAATCTTCCAACCAAAAAAATGATGTAATTTTTCTAGAACACCGGAAACTTTGATAGATTTACTTTGATCTGAGTCCAGCTGACCAGTGACAAAAAAACTTGACGAAAAAAAATCTCAAGGCCAAAATCAACTTTTTGACCAAGTGACACAAAACCGGACTCGAATATTATTAGTTTTGCAACAAAACTCGGTCACCATCGCTAATGAGAAGCCTTGTATGTATGTACATTGACATAACCAAGATGTCCTTGACATATAATTGAAAAAACCGCGGGATGGGGCGAACTGTTATGCAACTTTCCTCGTTTACTTCACAGCTCATTTGACTCGAACAATAACACTTGGTATGAGAATCGTTTTGGCGCCAAGTTGTTCGTTCGAAAAAGTGTTTGAGGCCTTCTTACCAATTTTTGTTGTGTTCGGAATTATTATGAAGAAGTTGATGTGAGCAAAAAATATAATTACTTTTTTTCATAATGCTACTCATCCTTCCCCCGTTTTTGCTGCCATTTTAAGCGTTCGAAAGTCACTTTTTGTTTTGTTTTTGAAGTGACGTGTTGCACACTATGGCACATTTGATACTCAGCCAATTGGTTTTTTTGATTGCGTAGGAGAAATGATATTGAAAAAAATGTTTCCAAGCTTTATGGGAAAATTCGTCATCTATATCCCACTGTAATGTCAAACAATGTGACTTTTTTCCTATTTAGAATTGTATCCATTTTGTATCCACCCTACACACCCTACACACCATATTACACCCCGAAATGTTTGTTTGTTTTACAAGAACCGAATTTGTTGTGCCCTCCATGCCAAACATTCGAAATGTGACGTTTTAGACCATTTCAGCTTTTCGTTGTTTTTTTTCAAGCAAAATGACGTCCTCTCTAATTTTAGAATTTCAAAACTGAAAAACTCAAGAGTTCAAATCATACATTCATGAGCCCGAACATTCATAATCGAATTAATTATGCAACATTTTATTTCCGTTCCTCAATCCTTGCTCCAACATTTTCAAAAATCATCATCATAAGAAACTTAAAAAAAACTTATTTTTTGCATAAATCATCCACTCAAACCAGATGTATCGGCGCATCTGTTACGAGCCATTTTTTGCATATAACGGGTGTGTTGCAGCTGGTATTTTTGGGGAGGAGAGGATTGCACTATTGGTGCACGTGTGACGACTAATTTGTAGTGATAGATTTAAGGGAGACTCACACCATTTTGGTTTCTCGAAAGGTGTGCTATCAGATATCATACATACACCATAACCATATTTCCTCGAATAGAGCGGCACTGCAAACGCTGCCGTATAATGCTCATATCTCAAAATCTAGAAGAGTTATCAAAAAGTGGTCAGCTGCAAATTTGTAGATCAAAACTTCAGCTACAAGTTTGCTGTTGACAACTTTTAAATAAGTGTACTAGATTCTGAGATATGATCATTCTCCGACAGAGCTTGCTGTGGCGCTCTATTCGAGGAAATACGATATATATATTATCTTTAGTCGGCGAAATTTTTTTGAAAAAAAATGTCGATGTATCATCATTACTTCCAAAACTTACCTAGTATATCTGATTTCTTTGATAAAACCTCCGATTTCCCCATATAAACTTCCAATCCAATCCTTAATCTATTTCCCAACATCACACCCTCAACATCATACCCAGCACTTAAATTTGTACTCTTTCCTACAATTCTGACGTTTTCTCAATCTCAAATATGTTGTTGGTTGGCTGTCATCCAACTCAAAACATTTGTATCACTATGTGATCTATACATCATGACTAACACAACGTCAGTCACTACCCGGAAAGTGGGCGGGGCTTGAGAACATCTAACGGCGTCGAGAGAGGGGCGGCGTCCGATTCCCGGAGGCTCATTTCATTTCTGATTTTTGCATCCTATCCAATTATACCAAACTAACTGTCGGTTTTTAAACACATAGTGTTTGAAATCGAAAAGGTCAGTTTGTTTTGTCGGGTGGTCGGTTGGGTTTTAATTAGATATTTTGGTAGGAGGGATAGGTGTTAGGGAATTTACACCCTCATAAGGTTTTTTTATATCTGTCGCGGTGATTGGTATTCTATATATTACTTGTCGTTTTTCGAAATGAGCGTCACGCGCAGTCAAGATCCTGATCCAACTACAGTAGTCCCATTTCATGATCTACGTCATTCCTGTGAGACAATACGTGTAGTTTAGAACTATAAAGATATTATCCCACGAAAGTGTTCCAAGTATTTAGTCTCTCACTCCCACCAAATACCACGAATTGCGCCTGACTACGTGACATTTATAGGCGGCTCGGTTTTTTATATATCTGAATTTTCCTACGAATCCTTCCCATGACCTTACTCAACTCACTAATTATACGTCACCCCCAACCAAGACCAAGAAAAGGTTCATTTTTCCAGGTAATAATGCAATTCACCGCTATTCTCTGCCTTTTCATGATTTGTATTGCATCAATGGTTGCTGTTCCAATTGCTGATGGTAACTATATTCAAGTATCCAACTTATCTAATAAAAATTTCTAGGAACCGTACGAGACAAGCGGCAAGCCAGTGTATCAGAAAAACGTCAGCAAAAGGCTCGAGCTGGATACATTCGCTTCGGAAAACGACGTGTTGATCCGAATGCTGAACTTCTATACTTGGATCAACTCCTACTATAATCCATCACGAATCAACTCGATCAACCGATATCTTTCCGTCCCTATCTTTCTCCATTTCTCTCTAGTCATACAAGAAAGAATCCACTGAGTATTATCGTTTCATGTTTTATTTAAGAAAAAGATTATTCAAATGATCTCTTTTCTAAACCTTTTTTCTTATTTATATGAATTACACCAGCACCCATTTCCAATCACAATCCATTTCTTCTTGTCGTTTCTCCTTCCGTATGTTAAACGTAAGCAAATAAAGTCAATTGTTGCAGAATGTAATTGGATTCTTTTTGGGGTTTCAGAGAACTTGGCAGAAGGGTAACAAGTATTCCCTAAAAATAACGCAGACAATAAAAATCTAATAATCTGAAAATCACAAGAACTAATTTATAATTGGCAACATTTTTTTGCAAAAGATCACTTCCCAGATTGCAATCTTTACTATGCCAAATTAAGGGAACCTTTGTAATTTGCCGAAAGTTTTTGATCTACCGAAATCAAATGATTTTCGACCTCTGGTGCACCTGATCGAAATTAGGGTTTGTCTAGAAAAAAACATTTTTCTTCCTGCAAGATATCTTCTGACCTACTCTACTCACGACGGGTCCATAAATTTTTTATTGCCGGGTTTCGGGTGCAGTTATTAATTCTTTCATGCGAAATTTCAAATTTCTGTGTCTCTCATTTGCTTGTATCATGGACCAAAAAATGTTTCTTTCCCAGAAACTAAATTCTCATTAAAAATTGATAAACAATATATACAACAGTGGTCCACAAATTTTACGATGTCCATCATATCCATCCCCTCGATATAAATTGCCTACCAAAAAAAGGGCAAAAACAACTTTGAGGGGGGAAGAAAGAAAGCAAATGGCACAAAAAAAAGTTGATCAACTTATCAAAACCTAATCAACGCCCCATATGTGCGTTTTCGTAGAAATACTTCATAAAATACACATATACACTACAAAGTTTCGACATTTGATCTCACTCAGTTCCAGATTTTCTGACGTTGGCAAATTCTGATCCTTCCTATTTTTGCTAATTTTTTTCGCACGAGTCCTAAGAACATTTTTCTTCCTTCCTTCCTGCTATCATAATTTTTTCCTCCGTAAGAGCCTTCAGATCAAACTTCGAGTGTTGGTATTCTGTGTAAACATATCAGGAAGTAATCTAATAAATAGATCATGTGGCTGTTTTCTACGATTTTCTTTTATTTCCATCGTTTCCGATTTACTCTAGTTTTCTCTTCCAGATTCATGAATGATACCCTACCACAAACTATTAATGGATTTGTGCTGGATTTTGTGGGAGTTGGTTAGTTGTAGTACGGTAACTTTGGTAGATCAAAATCCCTATAATTTCAGGAGAAGTAGAATTTCCAGAATACTCAAAAGATGAGTACTGGTTTCGTGAGGTACCCTATGCAATATTTATCCTATTATTCTGCTCTCTATTCATAGTTCTTCAATTTCTAGTTATGAGAGTTATGATAACCGATAAAGAGCTCAAGAAACTGCCAGCCTTTCAAGTAATTTCAGATCTTCAAATCTTTGGAAATCAAGAAAAATTTCAGATAATGTTTTTCATATCAGTATCAGATACAGTCCAACTGTTTATTCATTTAACAGCGGTGTTCTATATTTTGAACTCTAAACCTCATTTCTCAACTATTGACTTTGTAGATCAAAACTTCTAAGCTTCTGTAGATCAACTGAATTTCAGATAATTGGAGCAGTTATGAACGCATCCTGGGTCTCCATGTTGGTTCTGAGCATTGTCCTAAACCTAAATCGAGTAGTTTCCATAGTTTTCCACTTCGAAGCTGATCGCATATTTAGCAAGCTTATGATGACTGTAAGGATAGACTCTATATTTTTTTGAAAATGTTTGTTTAGATCTACATGTCAATTATCTCCCTATTCTGGTGCATAGTAGTCTTCCTAAATGTCGCTGGTTTCAGTCGAATGGTATACCTACTTCCTGCTTATACATGGCATTATGCTGTAAGTCTCCGAATCAGAATCACTTGTGCAATTTGTTTTGTCATAGGCTGCAAATAAATATTCTGCTTTCGTGCGAACAGCAAGTGCCAATATTTCACTTGTCGATGTTTTATTTGCTTTGTTAGCTCATGGAACTATTTTTTCATATGTATATTTTGTAAGTTTTTTCTCGAAGAAATTTGAGCTTCTTCGATTTTCAGAAAGCCGCGATATTATCAAAGAAAGAGCTATATTTAACTATACAAGTAGGTCAAATATTTATATCAACTGGGAATCCAAAGATTCTAGGTTCTATGCGTCTCAATATTTCACGTCTTCGGCTACATCACCTGGGAATATCTACCAATCCCTTGGGAGCTCCCCATTGGTGTATTCCTTGGTCATTTTGTATGGATGATGTGGAATTCGATTAATCCAATGTTATACATACTCATAAATCCGTATGTTTATACAGTAATTTTCTATTAGCTTTTGAAATTTCAGAAGAATCAGAAACCTAGTCCTAGTATCAATCGGTCAACGAGATCCATCCAGTACTAGAATGTTATTCCCACCATCACGTGTATCAACTGTCAAAGCATCCGGGTCCAGAAATTAGTCATTTATTCTTGTAGTTTAGAGAAAAATAAAGTTGAATCCCCATCAGATATTACGAATTGTGTTATATTTGGTCCGAAATGTTTCGGCAAACTTTCACAGAGGTTATCATGATGCAAGGATTCCACAATATTGTCTTCGGTACATACTCCATTGTATATTGAAAGTTTCGTATTCTAAAATTCACATTCTTAAACTACAGTAATCCATGTGATATACCTCGTTTGAAGTAGACATTTCCAACTGCTCTACATCTTCTGGAACCGCGACAACAAGATATTTTTCACCGATTTCGCAATATGTTGTGACGCATTGCATGTAGTGTGTAGAATAGGAGAGTCCCTTGCATGACTTGAAATCTTTTGTGTCTGACAAAAAAATAAATTTTACAGTGATTGGAAAAATTGTTACTTTCATAATCTTGAATCACCACACGACTCCCAACATCTGTTTCAGAGGCATTTAGAATGAACAAGTTTTCCCCAACGATTTGTTTGAAGCTTCGAAAGAACATTTGCAAGCTGGAAATTTTGGATACAGTAGATATACTAAAAGAGAACTCACTTTCCTATAAATGTATCACCATCAAAAACTATAACACCACGAAGATTGATATCATCAATCAGATGGTGTGATATTGGAATAATTGAAGATTTTGAGTTGGAAACTATTGACAATCCATTTTTCAACTCTGATATCTTTCGAGCAATAATAGTTGTGGGATTGATTTGAAGTGTATCATAGATTTCAGGGACTAAAAAACTTCATTTTTTGGGATCAAACTCGAGAACCTACTTTTAATCCACTGGATTTTGAAGCCCAAACACGCCCCTTGACCAACTTTCAAAATAACATCGAACTTTGGTCCACCAAGGAAATAAGGTTCAGAATGTTCTTCGACCTCTTGATAAATGTAGTTATTCGAATCAGTAACTCGAATCATTGACTCATAATTCTCAACACTTCCCTTCACAATTAACTTGACAAACATGAGAGTTGGTATTTCAATTGTCCATTTATAAAATTGATTTGGTGGCCAACTTGGTGGTTGTTGAATGTCATCCCACCCAATTGGATGGCAATATGTATCACCATTCTCAGGGTTTCTTATTGTTTCTTGGATGGCTGAATATGGAGATGGAAATGGCTTTATTTTAAGTTTTTATACCTATTTCATCAATCGACCTAGCTAGTTGTTTGATTCTAACCATGGCGAGGGAGAGAGAGGGGAAAGTGAAATAGTCTCTTATCGGGTAGGGAGAATAAACAAAGTTGGCAAGGCAAATAAAATGATTTCATTTTTTTTCAATACGAAACAAAATTTCAGCTGCGAATTATCATAGCATCCTCTATACCATTGTGAAATACATATTGACGAATTTTCGATTTCCCGAATGTCATTGGTAGTTGATTCCATGTTGTGGAATTTATAGTGGTCACAAAATTTTCTGGATTTATGGTGCCATAGTATACATCAATTGAACTTTGCTGAAATTTGTTGATTTTCGTCGAGAATATAAGGGAGGCATACTGGATTTATATTCGAGGCAATAAAACTATCAGCAAGATCGGATACTGATATCATAGCAGATAAATCGGTTGATTTCAGTTCAGAATTTTCCACTGGACACTCATTCTGATAACAAGCAAGTCCTTGATAAGATATGAAACTTTGAGTATCTGAAAATAGTCAAAATCTCAGGAAGGTAGATCAAGTCTCACTAGAAGCATCTTGAACAACCACCTGATCCATATGGCTCACCGCTCTATCTAGGTTGACTAGCGTTAAGCTATTTCCCGAGGAGATGAGTTGGTTTTGGGAGATAACTACTTGAGCAAGACTGAAATTTTTTTTGAAGAGAACTTTAATTTGGAAAAACTCACTTCCCCAAACATAAATCTTTCTCCGACGGGCCATCAAATATCAAAACAGAGCGTAATGCATCTATTCGATAATAATCCGCTTGAATTCCAACCAATGATATTTTGTTGGTTGATATGAATTTTGTGGAAGCAGTTAGCTCGGAAGTGTTTTTTATCAGAAGGTCAGTTGTTGCCACTTGATATTGGATTGAATGAGTTGGTACTGAAAAAATGAATATATTATGATATGGTTCGGTGGAACTTACAAAAATACCATGTCAATTTGAACGCAAAAGTTGATATGCCATTAGTTTTCACATGAATGTTGAATTTTGGGTTGGTGAAAAAATATGGGACCATCACTTCGACCTGTGTACTTTGCACTTGTCCAGTTGAATCTAGGAGACTGATCCATGATTGCTTATCAGTCATTCTGGCATCAATAATCAGCATTGCATACATATCCTTTGGTATCACCACTGTCCAAGAGCACTCTGATCCTGCATCAAGGTCGGGAGCCGGTTTCACTTCATCCCATCCAAGTGGATAGTATGTTGGTGCGCCATACACCAAAGCGGGTGGATATAGTTTCCCTGATTTGGTGCAAGAGTATGCAAGAGTTTGAGCGACCAAAAATAAAAGGAATATCATGACTGAAAATCGTAGTTCGTGACATATTTCGATTATCAACAAAAAATATTTATACAGTTCCGTGTCATCAAAATTATCGCGTGAAATGGGAAATACAAAAATGGAATCGTAGTGTGGTCATTCCGAGAAAAATGTTAAAAATCGCATTAATCTTTATTGCGACAATTGGATGTGGAGCAGCGAGGTTGGAGGGAGAGAAGTTATGCGCCTGTTCATTGGTATGAATCTATGAATCTATGACTCTATATATACCTAGTACGTTGCAGTGGGAAAAAATTAACATCAAAGGATGTAGTCAGGAATGTGGATTACTCAAAATGGATGTTTTGATCTTGTTCGGTGCCCATCTAGCGGTGTTCACAGTGTTTGTGATCTTCATAATGCTTTATCATAGAGGTCGTGATGCCGGGCGTGAATATAACGAACGAAAAAAAGAGGTATATACTTTGATATTCTGTTCTGACTCTATTGAGATATTGCAGATTGCTAATTATGCACTCAGTGTTCTGGTCGACGGGGATAATGGTATTTTCCATCAATATGAGAAAGTGAAAAAGTTCACACCGAAGATCAAGATGACTGCCTCTAAAGATAAAGAACAGTAAGTTGCAAACGCTACTTTTCGATCTAAAATGATATTTCAGCGTTCCAGTCTGCAAAAACACTCAAGTTCAGCTGTCAATAAGAGAACGAGAAGACGATAAAGAAGATCCAGACAAGACAAAATATATGAAGTATCATGGCTTAAGTGCGAATTACATTCGAGCAGGAAGCTCTCGGAACCGTTTCATTTGTGCTGGACCACCGCCGAAGCATGATATGGATCGTTTCTGGGTCATGCTGGCAAAGAATAATTGTGACACGATTGTGACGATACATGAGAAGGACAACGAGATTGTTGATCTTTTGCAAACGACGGCAGTGGAGTTTAAGGATGGAATCGATAGTTTTAAGATCAAAATCAACAAGAGTTCTGACGATTTGTCTGGAAGTTCTTCAATGAAAATGAAGAAATATAGTTACACTGTTAATGGGAATACTGGAGTTGAGTTGAGACACTATATATGGACTGGCTGGCCGGATAATGGTGTGCCTCAAAAATTCGAAACGGATCAAATGAAGGACTTGGAGGATATTTTGAAATCCGCAAATCCGATTCTTTTGATGAGCAAGAATGGTTGTGGTAGACCAGGAACATTTGCTGCCATTTTAACCGCGATGGATATGACTGAACATTCGGTATGCCTGAAGGATCAGTTGATATTTGAACTTTTTTTTAGAGGTGGATTTGGCCGTTGCATGTTATTGCCAGAGATATTCGAGCACAACGAGTCGGAGCAATTGTCAATGAGCATCAATATCTATTCATTGTGAAATGTGTGCTGGATTACCTCATGGATAAGTGGAAGTTGGATGAGAAGGGGAAGGATAGTGTTGATGTTGATACGAAATATAAAGCTTTTTGTGATTCGTATAAAAAGTTCGGCACAAAGGATGAAAAAAAAGAAGTAACAAAAGTCAAATAATTTTTATGTAATTGAAATAAACTATTTTGGGATTCGGTCAATTGAAATATCTTGAACACCATTATGAACGACATATTGACGAATTCTTGATTTTCCAAATGTCACTGGCATTTGTTTCCATCCGGTTGAGTTGAAAGTTGTCACCAAATTTTCTGGCTTGATTATATCGTAGTAGACATCGAGAGTGCCCTTCTGTAAATATGTTGCTTCATGAAATATAACTTTTTAAAATTCCTACAGTCATAAGATTGAACCCAATCAACTCATCAGGAATATCAGAGACCGAAATAAGAGCAGAAGTCTCATCCTGTTTCAGTCGATAATCTTGCGAAGTGCATCGTTGGTTATGGCATGCTAATCCTTGATACACGTTGAAACCCATAGTGTCTGAAACTTTCTGATAGATACTTATAATATTGTTTTGATATTACTTGAATGATCTTGAATGACAACTTGATCGATACTACTATCAGTTGGCCCAACATTCAGTAGTGTCAAAGTATTTCCTGATGATATCAGTTGGTCTTTTGATATAACCACTTGAGCGAGGCTGGAATTTATCCTATGTTGTTTTGATTTGATAATTGAGCACTCACTTTCCCAAAAAAGGATCATTCAATGTTGGACCATCAAATATCAAAACAGCACGCATGATATCAGTAACATACAAATCCGACTGAATACCGACCAATGAAACTTTTGTAGTTGCTGTGAATTTAGTCGCTACAGTCAATTCAGATGTATTTTTCACGATAATATCCTGATTTGTGACTTTTGCCATGGCAGAGTCAAGTGGTACTGGAATGATTTTGCGTTAGATAAGTTTTTGATTCAGTACGACTTACAAAACTTCCAAGTGATTTTGAACGCAAAAGTCGATGCAGCTTCAGTACCAAGATATATACTGAACTTGGGGTTTGGGAAAAAGTATGGAACCATATCTTCAAGTTGAGACGACTCAATTCTACCATAAGCATCAAGCACTTGAATCCACGATTCGGTATCTTTCATGGCTCCTTTGATCTCCAATTGTGCGTATTGTCCAGGTGGTACAGTCACCGACCATGTGCAATCCATATTTGGGTCGATTGGTGGAGCAGGTTGTGATTCATCCCAATCAGCGGGGAAATAATATGGTGTGTCGTGTACACGGGTCGGTGGATTCACTATTTTTCCACGAAGACAGTTTTCAGCGTTTGAAAACAGGCAAATAGCTGACAATAATAGGAAAATTGAAGTATTAAAGTTCATGATTTTAATGATCTTCCAATTTCCGTATTCGTCTATCAGTTTATATACCCAACTACCAACCAATTCGTTATCAGTGATACCGAGTATTTTATAGTTGATAAAAAATTGTCATCGTTTCTGCTCCATGCTGCTCAAATGGTCACCATTTTGTTTTCGTCATCAAAAGCTTGAATATACCTCAATTAGCTGGCTATTCATATATCAGGGTCAATAGAAAAAATCTAAGTTTGTTTACTTTGATGCGATATGGAAACGTTGATATATTTTCAGCTTATACACACTATTATTTGTATATTTGGCTGCTTTTTCAATGGTTTACTACTGTATTTGGCGTTTTTCAAGACACCAAGAGTTATCAGGGTGTATTCCATTCTTATAATAAATTTGGCTATTACGGATTTCTTTGCCTTGTTTTTCGACTTTTTCAATCAACAGAGGTAGTCGGATTTTGAAAAAAAAACATCGATATTGGAAATTTTCAGAGTGGTTCCTGCTGGTAGATCAGTCGCATACTTTTCCAATGGTCCTTGTCAATTCTTCGGTACTCGGACTTGTGAGATAGGGTTTGTACACCAATTGAAATCTAGATAATTCAAGAATTTTTCAGCTACAGTATCATGCTCCACTTCGCCTCACACTCCCTTTGGTCACTCCTCCTCTCTTTCAGCTATAGATTCTACATTCTTGTGCATACTCCACCAACTCAAAAAATGATGATCATTATTGTTTTATTGGCATATTCACCTTCTTTTGCGCAAATGGTGATCTACTCTCATGCTTATTCGGATCCATTGAAAATTCGAGAGATTGTAAATTTAAAATTCCCAAACTACAACATCACAGGAGTAACTGTAACTGGATCAGAAGATGTTCTTGAGTTGTCAACTATTATTCCAATTCTTCACATGACACTTCCAATAACTCCAGTATATTGCGCAATATTGATCCTAAGACATAGGATAATTCGAAAATTGACAATAAGGGGAATCATGTTGACAAAAGGGACAAAGAGCTTGCATAATCAATTGCTTATGGTTTGTAACATGGATTTGAAAAGCAGTTGAGAATGTTTTTATAGGCACTGACACTGCAGGCAACCTTTCCACTCCTATATTTGTTTGGTGTCGCTTCTTACACCATTGGTCAATTTGGCATTTACAATGATCCAATATTGGAGTACTCCACTTTCACATCATTTATCATAATTCCATTGTTATCCCCCGTTTCCTCATTCATCTTTGTGACCCCCTATCGCAATTTCCTACTGCATGGCATCACGAAAAAAGAGTTGACAACGAACAACTCGATAGATCACCATACGTCTCCACCCAAACCGCTTGTGGTGTAATGACGCCACATGCACCTTCTCCTTCTCTCTCACATATCGTTTTCTGTGTAGAGAAATAAACACATTCCATATACCATGTGTAAAAAGCGAGTGCGCACCCCTCTCTCAACCGTCATGTGTTTTTGAATGGTGTGGACGACGACGTACACCAATTGGTGTATGTCTGGTGGATTGGAATATGAGAGGAGTTTATAGGTGATATTGGAGAGAAATGAGAAAGGGTCTGGGAGATCTAGTATTGGGATAAATCGTTCGGAAGTTTTATAGTAGATATACGAGCTACATTTTTTGGACGTTTGATACTCAGTCATTCCAAAAAAAGGTTGTAAATCAGAACCATCCCAACTTTCCATATTTACTCTCATTGTCAAACTCGACAATGCTTTTCCTGTCCATCTCAAATATCATCATTACTATGTACATGCACTTCTTCTTTGTTCCAACTTCTTGCCAGCTTCACTCGTCTGGCGTGACGGCAAACAATTGACAAAACAGAGGTCAATAGTAGAAAACCGAGTCAGCTCAGCACCCCCCAAAAAAAGTGACACCCTTCGCCATTCAGTTAAAAGACTACCGTAAACATATAAGTACCTTTTTATGGTGAAGATTGTTTGTATCGATATTTGTCTCACGCGAAAGTGTCGTGTTGCACCCAGTGAGGTCCACCAAATCAAATAGATTTTTTGGGTCCTCTGCAAAATCAGGGTTCCGCGTCGCTGACCGACGCGGATCAGAGCTCAATTTCGAAATATCCGCAACATTATTTTTGCAAAACACCTCCGCCTCGACCGGTGTGGGCATTCCGCCGAGCAGCTGCCTCGTTACCCGTTGAGCATGAACTGGGAGCCCGTAACTCCATGCTCCTGGCACAAAAAATGACCTCTTGTCGCGGACATTCATACTCTTGTGACAGCCGACACTGGAGGAAAGAGCCCCCAACGGAGCAAGTTATCCAATCCATCACATGGCTGATCGCAACAAAAATGTTGCGGTGCCCCTGTTTTAGATGATCCCCTGCTCGATTTTTATTTGGATCACTTTTTTTCTAATGGTGTTAATGATTAATTGGTTGAATATCTGTTCCACTAACTTTGGTTTTTTGAACTCTGCTGTCTGCGACTAATACAGTATTCCATCCACCAAAATGCATTTGATACTCAATATACCCCATGTTCATAATTGTTCTGTAACAATCACTTCACTGTTTTGCTCGTCGAACAGTAAACAGTAAGTGAGTCACTTCTGATAAGGCACTGCTACTCACCATTTTTAATCTTTACCCTATAATTAGCAGGGTATGACTAGTTCATGATAAGGTTTATCAAACCAATTAGTCATATTTGCACAACTATTATTCCATCAGCCAAATTGGCTACCATATGTGTCATCTTGAAATGTTTTTGCGAACCATCAAAACAAAAAACTTTTTTTCATCCGTGCGTGTGTATCCACCTGCTTTCTGACCACTCAACCTTTTGGTGGAAAAAAAGAAGAAGCCGACACCGAAAGAACTCATCAATTTCCTGCCTCCCCCATCTTTTTGTGTGTTTCCTCAAAGTATCTTCCGCGCAGGAAAAGGGGATAGATTACAAAATGGCATGGTGTTGGGGGGAGTGGCTCAGCATACATCGGTCGGCTTCTATGCCATTGGAGTAGAGGGCGAGATTTGGTGTAACAAGTATTTTCTTTGAGTCTATTGATAGTCCCGGGGCGTTACGCAATCAATTGGGGTCTCTCGATTGCGACACTAACCGGCATAAATGCTTATTTGTTTGAGGATAATAGGCCAATGAGGTTCATGTTAGTTTTGATGATTTGTTAGTGTTAGGAAAAGGGGGTATTCGATTTCAGGTACTTGAGGAAATAATTGATAAACACCTTCAGAAGGTCAATCATAGGATCCATTTGTTACTCTTACTCAGTCAAGCTTTTCAAATACTCTCGTATTTATCCATAGTTCACCGGCTGTTGCCCTCGATACTTCTTCATGTGTTCGCCAGACCCCCCCCCCCCCCCTTTATCCTAAAAATGTTTATCGCCATCGGACCACCAGCGAATAAATTAGTGGGGCTTCTCCTCCTGCCCCTCGGAACAACAAAAGTATCCGTGAGATTTTTGACGGAACGGAAGGAAAAAAGATGACGATGAACATGTGCTGATGCGATTGCAGATGTTTAGGAGACTGGAACCTAGTGGCACGCGAGTTTTTTTTTGAGTGGAACCAATTTGTATGAAATTTGTGGTAGTCGTGGAGCACCTGGTGCAGCTGGCGTCGGTTTTTTTGATGATCTACCAGTTACATTACTGTAATTTCGGCTCGACCTATCCCTCGAAAAACTCTCAAGTAACCATCCTTCCCATGCCCAAACAGTGTGGTTACTCACTGTCCCAACACAACAAAAAAGTTGGTTTCCATCCGAAATTACCTTCTCTCTCTTGCTACCGCATTTCCGAATCGATACCCAATATTTACTGACAAACAGGGGGAAAAGATGTATGTGTGCAGGACGACGAAGCGAAAAAAAATGGAGAGGAGCATCGGGGTAAAGTAGCTGATGTGTTTGTGTGTATTATCATGAGCACAAGTTCGGAAGAAAACGGTTTGTGTGTGTGTCTTTTCAAATAAGTTGAATGACGTGCTTTTTTTGGGGAATTTAAAAAATTGGTGGTTTCGGGAGTCGGTTTTTGCGTAAATATTTATTATTGGGAACCATGGAGGTGTGTAGGTGTTGACTTGGAATTTCTCGGTTCCTAGACCATTTGCTGATCTTTTTTAGTTCCCTGGTCGATTGCTCCAAGCCCAAGTTTTTGAGCTCATTCTATTTTCAAGTTTTCATGAAGTACGCGATTGTTCGTCAAGTTGTCTGCACGAAACTTCCAAACTATTTCAGTCAAAGTGTTTACACTAAACACATATTTACTCTAAACCTATAATTTTGATCCAAAATTTTTCATGAAGATCACCATCATCTTCCCACGCTCTTTTCTCTCTCTCTCTTGATCCATTTCAAAACCATTCAACCTTAGAGGAGCAACCCAGCAAAAAATTCTATTTGTCAAGTTTTAGAGCACCTTCTTCTCTATGTGTTTTGTGTGTATACAGAAGCCCGAGAGGAAAAGAGACAGAAAAAAAGTTTTTTTTTCCTCATTTTCGGAAGATTTTCAAGGTGAGTGTGACCAATTGGTAACCGACTGTTGCGCGTGATGATTGAATGTCGGGGTGGTGAGACGACTCGACGTCGAGCTCACAAAGTACCATATCACGTAGGAGGTGGATGCGAAGAGAGACCGAGAGATTGCGCAGGGGCCTTCACACACGACATACCATGACAAGCAGCATGGCTCCGCCCCCCCTATTCTCTTTTTTGAAAGGAAGCAGAACAGCAACAGCAAAAAACTCATGAGCCTACTGTAAAGGAGGAGGGACGACGTCGGCGCGCAACCATCAGGAAGACCACGCCCACTTTTGATGTGAGCCCCCCTTTACTTATATGCTTTCTGTTTGATACTTGTTCATGATCATGGTTTTGAACCTGAGTTTGGCTCTGTTCTAAAGTTGATCACTTTTTTATTTTTCACAATTTCTGAGTTGTTCCTCCAAAGTTTCTCGATCTGTATATACCAATCGTTTCTTCATGCAGATTTAGGATCAGGCTTCTGACTTTCTATCTTCTTAAGAATCCATGATTTCCACACCTTCAGATATTTCTAATGTGCTAGTCTTGAGCTTCACCACATCTTCCATCTTCAAAACTATCAAATATGAAATTTCTTGATCTTTAGAAAGTACACCATATTGAAACATATCGATGACTCAAAAATATTCTTCAACCTTTTTTTATGATTCATTATTTAACGCCATCATGACACTTGATCTTTGGGTTTCTTAAGTCAACTTCGATATAGTTTGCTCTTAAATTTTGCAACTCTGCTCCAAAAAAAACCAACCTCCCACACAAACATATTCCAAAAAAAAAACCACCCTCATCCACATAGTCGATCGGGCCAATCATGTTTGACCCGAAGTCAATTAGGGGTACTTGTGATTAGGAAGGGGGCCTCTACCCTATTCGGAAGTGCATACATACATAGATTTACCGCTCTTTCAACAAATATCTGGTCGGACTTAGCTTTATCATCATTGTGAGAGGGTCCCCTCACTTGTAGTACATGTGAAAGCAATCAAGCGCACATTTACGATGGGTCCCCGGGAGGTCCCGACCTCTTGGCGTTTTGTGTTTTTTGCCTCGTTCACAAATCTCGAACATTTTTTTCTATTCCTTCATCAATTTACAGCCGGGTTGTCCGATGAGCTCGTTGTATTTATGTTGTGATTGTCCGAGCTCATTCGCCAGTTTGGTTGAGTTACAACAACACGAGATGGTTGAGCATGCGATGGTGAAGCAGCAATCAACAACACCATTGTCACATCAACAATTATTGTTGGAATCCATCGTAAGATTTTACACCATTCACCACCACCCCATGTGCACCACACACCAGCCGCGCGCGCGCTTGCCGTTTTTTGTTTTTGGTGTGCTCCGGTGCCTGGACACCATCGGAACTTTACACATAATTCCATTCATCCTGCACACATCCTTCGTCCATCGACGATGGATTGGCATGGGTATCGGGACCCCCTGGCACACACACACCAACCCATTTGCATAGACGGGCCGCCGTGCTCCGACTCTTCCCGCCCACACTCGAATAGTCATACACCCCCTCCCACCTAGATACCACACCAACTCAAACAGAAGCAGAAGAAGAAGCTTACTTATTTACTTTCATTTACCAACAAGCATTCTCTTTCCTTTTTTAGGCTTCTGTCTTGATCCATCTTTTCCTTGATTGACTACAATTGATACTGATATACAACCATACTTATCGATATATCAATTTGATACTTATGACCCGAGCATAAAAACCTCAAAGATTGAATGTCTCCGCAGTGAAAATGTTTTCAATCATCATGGAAACTGATACTTTATCACCTTGACAAAACAACAAATTCCTTGACTCAACTAGTTCCTAACAATTTCGGCTCTAAAAAATTTCAAGATCTTTGTCTAAGTCGTCACTGTTCTGTCTCATTAATGGTGAATGTTTTTAACACAAAAAAATGTGAAGAGTGTCTTCTTCTCCTTCATTAAAAAAACAACAATCGTACTAATCATTCATTATGATTTCCTTATTCACTACTTGTGTATGACACACATATAATATCAAACATATTTTTTACAGTCGTCTGAACAAATCAAAATGGATTATGATCAAATAAAAATGGAATACGATCAGATAAAGATGGAGGATGATTTGTCGGACACTGATTCATCCAACATTTCCTTGAATCCAACGACTCCAACAGAAGGAAAGGGTAGATATGAATGTGAGGATTGTCATGAGATGTTCGCAGTGAAGAGAGAATTGGCGACACATATGAGGATTCATAGTGGGGAGCAACCACATCAGGTTAGTCATAACTTGAGAATATCAGGTCTTATTGTTGATATTTTAGTGTACCCAATGTGGCAAGGAGTTTGGTACTAGGCAACTATTAAAAAAGCATTGGATGTGGCATACTGGTCAACGATCGCATGTCTGTCCACACTGTAACAAGGCGTTCTTCCAAAAGGGACATCTCACTCAACATTTGATGATTCATTCAGGCGGTCGGCCTCATGAATGCCCGCAATGCCACAAAACATTCATTTTCAAGGTAAGAGTGCAAACCAATTCGCCACTTTAAATTGTGCAAAGAAGAGAAATTGTAAAAAATCGAAAGAGCCGGCGGCGAAACAACATCTGCTCATTGATTCTATCTCATCTTTTTCCCTTCAGTTTGACCTCAACCGACACATGAAGATTCACCAGGAACGCGGATATTCGTGCCAGCAATGTGGACGATCGTTTTTGAAGCAGATCATGTTGGATGAGCATCATTTGAAGTGCAAGGGAAAACCGTGAGTTTTTATTTACATTGATAGTTTGACAATTGATACTCAGCCAACAAGTAGACTTTTTTCAACTGGTAATTATTCCAGATCATCTCCAAATCGATCAGTTCTAACACCAACAGTAAAACCAGAGCCAGCAAAACGAGAAGGATTAGTGTTAACTTCTGATCAAATTGCAAAGATGGCTCAGACTCTGTTCCTTCAACAACGTGTGAAACAAGAGCAACAACAGTTGCAACAGCAGAAATCTGCATTCTCTAGTTTGCTCATCAAGCAGGAGAATAACAATGTGGACTTCTCAGGTAAACCTATCCTAAAGTTTTCAGTCAACTCATTTCTGAACTTTTAGCCAACCTCGCAGTACCAACCATTCCATTGAACTGTATGATCTGCAATACTGGATTCCCAAATCAATCATCATGGGCTCTTCACATGTATATGTACCACTTCTCAAATCAAGCTACTCCAAATAAATTGACAGTTGATTCAACAATTCAATCAACTGATACGAACTCATCATCTGATGCTGATCCAGGGACTGACACTTCATGTGCATCAAGTCCACAGAAGGTGTCACCACTTCAACATTTGGAAAGTTGTCTGGAACAGAGTAGTGTTTCACCGGGATCATCATCTTCGTCGGGGCCATCACCTCAACCAACAGCTTCTGAAGCATCAGTAGCCAGCTGTAAGGATTGTACCCTTTCCTGGCAACGAGTTCAAGAACTGGAACTTCAAATGGCAAAGAAGGGAGCTGAATTCCAGCAATATCGTCAAATGATGAGGATGGTTATTGAAAATGCCACCAATCTGCTCACCCAAAGTGCCGATAATGTATTTGTTAATCATGCTACTCAAATTTTCAAACAACTTCAAAATACTCTCTAATTTTTGTTCCCAAATCAAATAGTTTTCTGGTTCATTTCTTTTCTAATCAAACGTGTTGCATTCTTGTCAGAAAGTTATTTGCATAATAACCAACAAACAACTTTTGTATAACCGATTTTCATCCCAAAAGCCGCCTCATTTTCCGATAATCTCGAGAAATTATATATTCCAATAGTTTAGACTACTTTTTCCCCCAAATATTGTATTATCAACGAAATCATATAGAAAACAAAAACATGTTCTGAAACGCGTGTACAATGGAAACTCGTGCCTTCTCTATTATTTGTATAAATATGTGTGTTTTTTTAGTAGAATGTCTGATTGACCTGAGTCGGGTCTTATTATTTATTTTTTAATATGTGTCGTTGTTTTTTGAAGAGATTTTGTAATAATTTATTAATATTTTCATGAAGATGATAAAGATATTTTAATGAACATCATGATAAAGTTTCAGATATATATCAAAGTTGGAAAAAAATGACAGGCATGTGTTCAAGACAGTACGAAGAGTTTTCCACATTTCAGTATACTGTATTAAAGGTACTCATCAAGGTATGGTCTCTCAAATTGATAACAATAGCGGAATGCTGGTACAGTATCAGACAAAAATATATCATATTTTTGTTTTTTAAGTTTATTTTGTCTATATTTGGTCGTTCTATGCTTGAATCTCAGCTCAACCAATCCATTTTAAAGGTAGATATGTGGGAAAATCCAAAAATTTAATATGTCCAGTTCATGAATATGTGTACATGCTTGAATCTTGTGATTAGAAAATCAAAATATTTATATTTTCGAGTAGGTGGATACATGTAATTTACATTTTCATTATCGTCTTAGTTCATGTTTTACTCGAATCCGAGCATAGAACGACCAAATATACGCAAAATACACTACTGTATGTTACTGATAGTGTTTTGAAATCACTAGTTTTTCGAAGAAATATTTTCCGAAAACTAACAAAAATTGTTTTCAAATGTTTCTTTAACCCATTCACCACCGGGTTCTGAACATTTACCTACTATACAAATTTAGAAACAAGTACATGAACTGATAAGCTAGTGTTTCATAATAAAAGTTTTAGTGTTATGATGTTTCAACATAAAATTCTCGAAATAGATTTACTGTAAAAACAAAAAGCATTCAAAAACTTTACTCAAAACTCCCAAACAATGTTCATTAATTTTCGAAAACCTTATGTCCTCAAAACACTCATCTTTCGATCCGTCTTCCCCCCAATTTTTTTCTATTGTTCAATGCCACGAGACGTCGTGTGATTTGAACGGAGAGAAAACCTAACTCCGATTTATTCCTCAGTTTAAATTCATAATATTGTTTCATTTTCCTTTGATTTTCAACTCTTGATTGATGTTTTGCCTCAAAAAAGTTGAATAAATTTCGAAAATCATGAAAGATAAGAAAGCGCAACGTATAAAGTGACAGGTCGGTAAATATGAACAGCATTCTTAGGTTTTTTATATATAATTATAGTCAATTGACATATGTTATGTATATTCAGGCGAATGGTAACAGTTAATACTAGGTACACATGTGCAGGATTGTCTTACATATGGTCGTTTTTGTCATTCCTCTTTCTAAATAGTTTATACTTTGATGAATTGATGGGTTTGTATCGGTAAAACCAGTTTCTCTTCTTTTTTTAAATTAATTCGCAACACAATATTGCGTGATGTAAACATCAAGACACATAGTTATTTTGATAACAATCTCTCTTATTTATCGACTAGAAATCGATCATGAGTGGAAAAGGGGTTTCCCCAATCATCAAGAGAAGGGAAAGGAGCGAGTTTTGCATGCGTATCTTATCAGTCTTGACGACGAAACCGGCCACAATACACGGCTTCCCCGTACCCGACAATCTATTACAGGTCTACTGTATTATATGTTTTTCTGATTTCTCACTTTTGAAATGGTGAACTTTGTTATGAATTCATGTTTTTAGCGTTTGTCTTGTGTTTCGGCGCTCCTCTTCCAATTTTTCTCAGGGTACTGTAGCACGTTCGGTGAATGCGGAGCTGCCGGTGACGGCATAATGCACACTTCAATTTTATTGATTTTCATAGCCTTTTTTTTATTTAAATGAGCAAAAAACCTGCTAAATTTATATAATTATTAATCAAACTTTCTATAAACTTTATTCCTTCGATTCTTCTCTGTTTTATTCGTTTTCCTCCGTTACCCAAACTAATAATTTCCCATTTTCAGAACTTCTTCAACAACAAACAACACATCGAAAACCAATCTCTGAACCATATTTGCACAGTTAAATAAAGGTGAGTCTCTTATATTTCAACGAAAAAAACTCATCAGAAAATTTATATAACGATAAATAACCAACAAAAACGCGGACGATTGCAAAAAAAGTGTTGCGTGCATGTCGAACAAAAAAATAGACAGTTTTCTATCAGTAGACATCGTTTCCCCCAGTTCCTGCTCTTCTGACAGTATTGTAAACACATTTTTATGTTCTCTTCAAAATTTATATGTTGTATAGTAGTTTTGTATCGTTTCTTCTCTCGAGAGTCGTCAAACAATAGGTGTCGAAACGTATTAAAATCCGAAATTATCTTCCGAGAATGTTTTCACTTTAAAATTGACCAATTATTATTTCTGAATCAATTCTTGAAGTTTAGAATAAAATGAAAGAAACTTTTCAAACATTCTCACAGAAATAAAACGTTTTTCCATCAAAAAACTAGTACTAAATCCAAAGAAAAGCACTAAAAACCCCCATCATAAAAAACCACAGTATCGAAGTATAATTAAAACCGGTTTTGCCATTTCGTTGAACCTTGTGCCTATCAAAGTTTATGTATGTTGGCAAGTTTTGTATATTTTGCCTTTCGACTTTGTTTCTCATAGCAATATTCCGATTTTTTTCTGAGCGAGGCTCTCATATATTTCAAAAATCGCTTTGCCACCATATTTTCCCACAACAACTGGGCGACACAAAATGGGGGTGGGAATAAGAAGGCGGACTAACTAAAAAGCAAAAAAAAATGAGAGAAAGGTTCTAACCGGCTTCTGCACACCACCACGTCGTTTCCCACCAGGGGTCTACCCTCATAACGGCGAATACCTCACAAAATTGCCCAGTCACTCCTCATTTTTTTTCGGCGAAGGCCGGCATCACTATTTTTTTCCTTCTTGTCCGTACACTCTTTCATTTTCTCTCTACATGCCTGTGCACTCCGCCCAAATCGGCAATCCATCGGCGACTTTCCCACGCTCGTTTTCCCACCATCCACACACAATGTGTGTGAATGAATGAATGAACAGAAAAAATATAGAAGAAGAAGTGAGAGAGAGAGTGAGGACACAGTGAGAATGTGTGTACGTCCTCACTCTGCAAAACGAGCGGCGAAAGGGGGCAAGGCCTTCGGCTGTGTACATCTCCTTCCTTCTCAACACCCTCTACGTCTACATTGAAAAAACTATTCGTTCCCACACGCACACCTTTTTTTTGAATCCAAATATACTGTATACAATATGTATGTTCTATTTCGTCCATGTTTGTGCTCTTCCTCCCTTCCCTTTCCTCCCCATTTTTAATACAAAATGTTCAGTTTTGTATACTAAGTTCACATAGACCCTCTTCTTCGGAACATTTCGGATTAGCGACATCGAACCTTTCTCACTTTCTTATTGCCACCTGCCTTTTGATATCCGCTCGTCTCTTTTATGAATATATTAGTTTTATGACCTATTGTCTCATATTCTCCATTGGTTCTTCTCATCTCATTTCAAATGCTCCCCGAAAATCATCTTCTCTTCATAAATTTTGAATAGGATCTCTCAAAATTCTCAATATTGTTTCAAAAATTCGACTGAGAAAGTCTCATGTTCTCTCACTACAGTATTTCTTCCCATAACATTTTGTATCAATCATGGGAAAACATTCGGGTTTCCCATGGTTTCCCATATTTGTGTGTGTGCAATACTTTTTTCTCGCCTTCCTCTTCCCAGTTTTTCTCCTCCTACATTTATTTATGCTGACCGTATATTGCGTACATACAGGTACACTTTGCATTTCTCATTGGTATATGACACATTCCGCATATAACATTTTACACGCTCACACACTATTTCGTTACAAAATGTTGAACTAAATATGCGTTTTTTGGTGGTACTTCATTCATCAAAAAGTGGTGTATGTAGATTTAATCCCTCTCCCGCCGCTTCCCAATCGTCATTTTTTGTGTGCCATGCCGAAAGATTAATGGATATTTCTGGATTTCTTAACATTTTATCCAAATCCAAGTGTGCTCGGAGTTTGATCCAGATTTCCTTTAAGGATTTGTGAAGATTTTTCTTGCATTCCTCACGTTTCACGATTATAGAATATTATCATGGGATTCTCCCATAAGATATCAAAAATTATCAGTTGGTGATAGTTTTATGTGGTGAGAAAATGACTGACTGACCGTTTTTATCAGTTTCCTACATTGCCTAATTGATAAGATTTGAGGCGTGGGAAAGGCGTGGTACTGTAGGTGTTCGTTCTTGTATCAACATATATTTACACCATATCTGCTCAGTTTTCCATGTCGGATATTTTCTCAGAATTTCTCACTAATCAAAATCAGAATATTCCCTGTCCACTTACTGTACATTCCTTCAAAATAAAACAATATTTTTCGCGTAATTTCCAATGTTTTGCAGTAGCAAGAACGGAGAAATATCAAATTTTCATTCGCCTTACTTGCTTTGTTGACATATATATTTTTGATTTTGCCAAAAAAAAACGAACATCGTGTGTGTGAAAGGTTCACCTTCTTTTTTCCTCACTCTTGACAATATACGAATTCTGCAAAAAAAGGCGTTGAAAACTTCTTGTACGTATTGCCCCTTCCTCCGTTTTCCGCTCGCTCATTCTCGTATGTTTTCCACCCAATAAAGTCATTTCTATATCGCTGGAAAAATGTCAATTTAGTATATGAGGCCATTAGTTCCTTTCAGCTGCCTTTTTCATTTGGCATTTTTCAGATTAATAAATTCAGGAAATTACTCTGATTTGGTTAGGTCAACGTAGGGGAAATATATATAAGCTTGGAAGATAATCCAATACGACGAATAAATCCAAAGTAGTAGAATTTCTTCATATTCCATAGTTTCATTCCCCTTTATTGCTGGGTTTTCATTTTTCTGAAATCTCTTCCGTTTTTCAAACTTAAATTTTCTTCTTCGACAAATTTGCACTTTCTCTAGTTCATGCTTTTTCAAAATAATTCAATATTTGTTTACTCTAAACTCCTTCTCTGCAATTTGTTCACTAACTTCATTTGAAAGTTTTATAGCAGTTCAAATATTATTTGTCTGCAAGTATTTGTTGGTGTGATTGTCAATATTGCGTCATATTTTCGAAGTTTCAAAACCGCTCGAATCCACATCTCAGTTCCATTTCCTCCAAATATTCAAAATGTTTCACATATAGTCTATATATGATATAGAACAAAGATATTTAATGTGATTTCTCAAAAATCGAGATGGTTAGTGTGCGTGTGTGCGGCTCTTGATAATGATGGATCATAAAAGCGGACGGTATCGTTAAAAAACTGGGCAAACGAAAAGAAAATCGGGGCCATAAAATGGTTATATAACTGTTAACATATAATGATACTGTAGGTATGTGTGAGAACACGACTCCCTGTTCCATTCTCTTGTGTATTCGATGATTTCTGCAAATCATTCAATGCCATTTTCATCTCCCTTTTGTTTATCTCTTCAACTATATATGTTTTTCTTGTATTAAAAAATACGTTATTTGCAGACTGGGTGACCCACGATCAAACTGGACGCCAAACTCGCTGGTGAAGGAAATGCTGAGGTGTGGAACTTGTTCACAGAACTATCGAAAAACATGAACATGTGGCAAGCACCATCACCATTAGCTTCAGTATTCCCGAATAGTCAAAGCCCACTTACATTGGCTGCATTTCAACAGGTCAGTTGAGGTTGTTATCAGTGTTCATTTTTGCAAGTTTTATGATAAAATGTTATATTTTACATGAACATTAAAACGATGAATTTGAAGCCCTTTTTGCTAGGGGTTTTAAAAATATTCAAAAGAAAATCAGAATTTGACAACGACGAATATATTTCATAATATATCGCTATTGAGCAAAAGATAATCAAGATAATACAGTTTAAAAACACAATTTGTTCAACTTATTTCGATCTTGGAAAGAAAAATCAATTGCAGTGGGAAACTTTTCGATTTTCCTATAGTAAAATTTGTTTGAAAAATGTTTTTTCATGAACTTTGTGTTTTTCTCCATCTTCCCATATTGAAAATGTTGATTATTTCCCGTTTATTTTACATGGTCGCTGAAGTTTTGTCAAAATCTGTTCTGTTGTTGAAACTGCAAACATTTCTTCACATTTTGGTAAAGATCTCATACATTAATTCGACCTATTTTTGAAATTATGGCATTTTAAACTTTTTGGGAAAGCGTTGAAACACATTTATGCCAGTATTTCGATTTTACAGTCACTATTACGAAGAAAGTTAGAAAAAATTTTGCTAACCCAATTTCGCTCATATCAGTTTTCATCGAAGTCTTTGTCACAGAAAACAGAGAAGTTCTGGAAAATTCTTCTGTAAAACAGTGAGATGATCAACTTCTGAATCCTATTGTTTCAGTGTTCAAAAGTTCAGAAGAACATTTTCTTTCTTTTGACTGATTGTATAGTACGAAACTAGGTCCTGTAACGTTGTTTTGCGAATATTGTGACGAATTCAATAGTTCTATTATGTTACATTACTTTCACGTCATCCGTAGTTGCATGCAAAAATTATAAGAATACGAATACGCGCGAAACCAATGGTACGATGGGGCGCACTTGTGGAATTTCAACCACCATCTGGATATATATTACTAATTAGTACTATCGATTTATATGGCACGTGCCCGTTAATTAAGATTACAATCAACAGTGATTTTTAATATACTAAAGTTTATTCTGCTCAAAATATGATTGAAGTTTAACGATTTTCATCTGAAATTGAAACGATCCGATTTTTATTCCAGATCCAAGCCCTGTTCAATATACAACTACAAAGTGGCGAATTAGCAGCAAATTTACTCGAAAATCGAGCAGACAAGGAGTCGAATCCGGAAGATCCAAGTGTTCCATCACCACCATTGGTTTCACCATCAGCTAAACGAGTATGTTCCATTTATTCCAGTTTGGGTTTAAATTCTAGAATTTTTCAGATGAGAATGTCTGCAAGTCCACGAGCATCAACTAGCGCTGCTTCAACATCAAGAGAAAACGAATCAAGAGCATCGTCAAGGAAATCACCAAAGAGTAGTGAGTTTTTGTAAATGTTCCTTTGGGTCCCTAGTCGCGGTATAGTTAGAAATTCCCGATTCCTTTCGAAATATCATTAATATATACGAATTCCCACACTGAACATATGATTGCATATGATATATTCTAATTTTCACATGCTTGTTTTCAAATAATACAAGAGAGCGAAAATAATTAGTTGAGAAAAAAACGTTTTTCCATCAATTATTTGGCGAATGTGCTCATTCCATAGATTCCGTTTCCCACACGAATCGATGGGCAGCTTTTGAAGTTCTCTACATTCCGTCACCTCACTCGTCGCCTTTTGCATATGTATATGTATGATTTCATATGCAACAAAAAAAGTTGACTGGGAACAATACGTAGATGATATCAAAAACCCCTCACAGGAAGAACAGTCGAATAGGCATACTGTAGCTTTTATTTGTGTGAAAAGTGCGCCTTTCAACGACACTAGATTTTCTCACTAATAATGTGATGGTACAGTAATAAAGGCCTAAAATGAACTGGTTTGGGCGTCATACATCCCCACTTGTTGAGCCTTCCCCATGACACTCTTGGCGATTTGATTTGGGGATAAATGTTTGATGAGTAACACCATAAGACGGCACCGTTTTTGATCTGATTTGTTGTTTGCTCTTGGGAGTTGTAAAGTGATCGGAGCCACCTGTGAAATTGAGCGATGATGGTGAAACAGTATCGTTAGAATATCTAATGAAGAAATGATGGAACATGAATATCATGAGGCATTCGGAGTAGAAGGCGTCTCGTAATGCATTTCACCGGCTTGAAGAAAAACTGTAACTCGATACCTTTGAGAATTCAAACAAAAACCTTCTGGAAGTTTTTTGAACCATGTTTTTCAAGGATTCCAAAAATCCTGAGTAGTTTTCTAAACAACTATTATCCCACTTTGGTCCGAAGAAACTCCGAATATCCCGACTAATTGACCGATGAAAATGTTAATTAGGGAAAGTGAACAAATTCATAATTTCCAAACAAATGGGAAATCGGTTCACTAATTACATTATGTGTACAGTTACATGGAAGTTCAAATATTAAGACGATGATCATTAAAAGAGGGGATATGAAGAGTCGTCTCGATTGGATACAGAATGCGCGAAACCACGCCCATTCCATGGGTCCACCATAAGCCATGGGCGAGCTATAGCTGGTTGGTTTGACGCAGGCACAATGAAAATATGATGAGAGAGTACTGGATGAACATTAACAAATATAGGAAGAGATTGTTAGATGGTTGAAGTGGTAGATAGAGAGGCGAAAGATGGGGGGAGGCGAAACCGAACAATTCACACGCCTCATATTGTCGTGCTGACAGCCTTCGGACTGGGTCTCGATTTTGGTGAAGAAGTGAATAAGAAAACAACGGAGAGCCTTCTTCAACTATATTCTCTATATATTTCTACGATCTCGACGTCTTTTGAAGGCCTAGCCTCGTGAGAATCTGCACAACAGATATCCCACGGCACAGTCGGATTGTGTTGGCTGGGGCTATTTTTTGTGAGCCCTTCTCTCACCACTCCTGTCCCACGAGTTTGGCTCCCACATCATCATCATCCAGCCATCGTCCAACGAAGGAAGGAACCCTCCCACCCATCGGACGCCGAAGAGTCGATTTTCACGCGCCACCTCTCACGCCATGGATTATCATCAGTCGTCGTCGGATGCATCATCAGTTGCCTCGGTTGTCGAGACAGCACTAGGGAATCATCACCTGGGAATTGTCACACACGATGAAAAGCAACAGCAACAGCAACAACTCGATTTGGCCGGCTATTGTGATGATAATTTCCTAACAAAGGTGACAAATGGTTATGATAACTCAAATGTATTCGCGTCAATGGGCTATCAACCAAACGACTACCTCTATCCACAAGGACAACATCAAATCAATGGCTTCAATCCCGTTCATCTTGGGCAATCGAATATTCAAGATAATTGGATGATACAAATGCCCTCATATTCCGCGTTCCCGCCGGGTGTAACTACTCAATCGCCATTGTCCAATCATTTATTGTACCCACCTTTTGGTGAGTATAACTGCTGGGATAATGAGATTTTTCCCCAAGTGAAACATACAGTACCTCTTTCCCGTTTCGAAACTTTATTTGGTTATGTAAAAGTTCAAACTCATAATAATTTATTAAATGTGTACGATGCCGCACTTTTCCTTTTGGGGCTCGATCGGCGAGACAATCAAATAATGGGATACGGCTTTTGGCGGTATCGATATTCCCAGTTTTTGATGGTTCCCATAATTGTCGCGGCGCCACAAAAGGGAATGTTAATAATAAAAATCTGGGGGATGTGAATTGACATATTTGAATACTGTATATTTTTCAGCTGATCAATATTACTCAATGACATCATCTACACCAACATCATCATCATATTTGGATACTTCTGGTGGATTCCCGAATCAAGGAGGACCGTCATCGTTAGCATCATTCCAAACTTTCCAAAATTTTCACTCGAAAGTTGGCAATCTTCATTCACTGATACGACAAAATAATCAGACGCTTACGCCGTAAGTCTTTCATTATCCAATATTTTTAATCTATAGTTTTTTTTAGTGAGAAAATGGCGGAGTATTTGACAAACAAGGAGAGGTTAGAATGCACATTAACCATTTTCCATGCGAAAGTTGCTCAAAAATCATACGGAAATGAGAAGCGGTGAGTTGAGTAAAGATGATGAGCAGCTGGGGATGTGGGGTATCTAATATTTGTCCATAATTGATACACTTACAAGATGTTAGTGCAGGTGTCAATTGGGTAGCATGTAGTAACATATTCGTATTTGTATAATTTTCAAGATGCGCGAAAACATGGTGGGCAAGGTTTTACGTAATCCCAACATGCAGAAACATAATATTTAATGCAGCACAAGTGCATTGGCAAACAGTATTTATAAGCTTAGATGCAATTAGATAAATCTGCCCCCAAAAAGGGGGAGAATTGCCCAAGATGTTGCGCTAATTGACTGGAAAGAGGGAAATATGGTGTAAGAGGAAACATGTGTATCAAGTTGAAGAGGGCCATTTACTGCTCAAGAGTACTGTATATAGCATATCTTATTGTTCGCAGTTTTTTCTTCTCTGAGCACCTATATCATTGAGCAATTTCGTTAAACAGAAGCGGGGTTTTTATTTTCGCCACTGAGGGTATACGGTAGAAAATTCCCACGCTTTTAGTCTTGAGTGAGTGAGTGTATGTGTTTGTCATCGAATTGCATATAGGAAGAAGGGGGAAGAAGAACTGAATTTCTAATGTATATGACTTGAATATGCAGAATATGATAAAATAATTGCAGATTCTTCTGTCCACCACCATGCGTTTATTTGCTTGGAGAAGGATGGAAATTGAAGAAAGAAAGAAACCAAGAATTGGTGAAGATGCTGAAAGCACAGAAAGCCGATGCCGGAACGCCGGAGACGTTGCCACAGGAGCAAAATTGTTCGGAATTGGTGGCGTATATTGGATTGGGAGCAGCGGAGAATGATAAGCAAACGTTGGACTTCTCACCGACAAAACCGCGCCATCCGAGTGATGCGAGACAGGATGCGAATATATTTGTAAGTGTACACATTCATTAGAATACATCAACGGGTTCTGAAGATATTGCAGGACTACTCTGCCGCCAAGACATTGTTCATCAGCGATAGTGATAAGAGGAAGTACTTCGAGCTATCTGCACAGTTTTTCTATCAAAATGGAATGGAAATAGGCACGTTTTTGTCGCAACGAATCAAAGTGATCAGTAAGCCATCGAAGAAGAAGCAAAGTATGAAGAATACGGATTGCAAATATCTGTGTATTGCGTCTGGAACGAAAGTCGCGTTGTTCAATCGGCTCAGATCACAAACGGTTAGCACGAGATATTTGCATGTTGAGAACAAGTCATTCCATGCGAGTTCCACCAAATGGGGTGCATTCACCATTCATTTATGTACGTTTTCTAGTTTTTCATACAAATTTTTATTGTTGATGGTTACAGATGACGATGATGGAGGACCAGCTCACCATTCAATGCATGATAGTGATCAATTCGTGACAAAAGATGGATTTGTGTACTACGGTAGTGTTGTCAAATTGGTCGATAGTGTCACTGGTATTGCATTGCCAAGATTAAGAATTCGAAAGGTAGGAATAACACGTATTAGTCGATTAATCTATCGTCTAATTATAGGTCGACAAAACGAATGTAATCCTTGACGATTCTGTAAGCGAGGAGCCAGTGTCACAATTGCATAAATGTGCATTCCAAATGGTGGATAATGATACGGTGTATTTGTGTTTGAGCCATGAGAAGATTATTCAACATCAAGCAACTGTAATTGATAATAGTCGTCATCAAATCAATGATGGTGCTGCTTGGACGATTATTTCGACTGAAAAGGTTTGAATATTTTCAAGAATCAGCCATAAAACAGAAACATTTCAGGCAGAATACAAGTTCTATGAAGCAATGGGACCAGTTGCATCACCAATCTCGCCATGTCCAATTGTGAACTCGTTGGAAGTTGATGGAAAAGGAGATACTGGTCGTGTCGAGTTGAATGGCAAGGATTTGAAGCCTGGATTGAAGATTTGGTTTGGAACGACACCGGCGGAGACACAATACAAATCTGATGAATCAGTGATTTGTACTATTCCACCATATAATGAGGTGCATCATGGCCTGTCTCGATGGTCTAGCTCGATGTATGGAAGTGATTTTAATGAGGATAAGGTTAGAAATTTGAGGTTTTTATTAAAATTGTAATTCAATTTTTTGCAGATCCCGATTTCACTGGTCCGTGAAGATGGTGTCATTTACGATACAGGACTATCATTCTCCTACAAAGCACTTCATATGCAACAACATCCATCACAATGTCGTGTTTATTTAAATCAAACTTAAACATTTCTACAGTTATATTTTTCCTAGTATTTTCCTAGATGTTTTTTTTTTGATGGGCAAAGGGATTCTTTTAATAACTCTAAATCTTTAAAACACACTCCTTGGGCAGCTTTAGTATTAATTATTATATATATTTGAGTGATTATTTTTTGATCGACGAAATTTTCAGCGGGTTCTAAAAGAAAACCAATAATTCCTGAATTTCCCCATTTCTTTTCGTCTTCACCATTTTTTGTTTGTCAAATATTTTCTCGGGTGGGCGTCTTCGTCAAATTGAACCCCTTTAACACAAATAAGGATAATCGTTTCATTTTGTTTCTCTTGATGATGTTTTATTGTTCCATTCTTCGTCGCTTTATATATTTATACGCCTTTTTCGTGTTGTTAGAAAAAGGTGACTAAACGGTGAGCAATTTTCCTTTGTTTTTTTCCTTTCTTGTATTCAAACTTTTATGTACGTTGAAAAGTTAATTTTAAATTAATAAAGTACACATGTACAATAGAACCTTAGGTTTTACAAGTTCAGACCTCAGATAAGTCATAGGTTAGTCTGAAACTTACACTGAAGATTCAAATATTGTCAAATCCGGGAATAATCTCTGACTTCTTGTTTTTCTTGTCATCTCAGTTTGATAATGCTGAAATCCATTAGGCATCCGATTTATTTCTGATTGATACCACTTTCGGTCGAATCGATAATGTAACGCTTCTTTATCGATCTGAATAATCGACTTTGGTAGATCAAAAAACTTCAGACTACCTCAATCAATATTCCAACTTTGCAATAACTTGATAGCATGAACTTGACTATAAATGATGGATTCTTTGTGAATAGTCCATTGATATTTGAAAATGTTTCTCCAAATTGTTCACTATTCAATATTCTGAATTCCAGTTCTTCCTTGTTTTCCCACTGAATCAAATCCATCCTACTTTCTTCCAAGAGAAAACGTATTATCCATTCATGAAATTTTCCAGGCACTGAAAAACTGGATAAACTATCGAACTCATGGATATAAAAAATTACCTAAATCATCGATATATGGCCGTTTCTCGGTGGATTTTGTGAAAATTTTATAATCACTCCAGAGACTTCCTTTGTAGAATCTTTGCACTGATCCGAGGATTTCAGGTTCGAAAAGTTCCCAAACTTTCCAAACACATCCATTTTTTAGTGATCGATTGGACCAAAAATCGGCTACTTTATTTTCATCAATAATTCGAAATGTTTTTCCTTTATCTAGCCAATAAATGAAATCAGAATTTCGTTCATCGTCCAGTAACTCGATAAGTATTGCTCTAGGAGTATAATAGTATGATGTTATGGTACACAAATGATTCGTTCGATAATCCTTGTATTGATATACTTGCATTATTCTGGAAATATTTATACTTGTATGAAAGACGAATCTTCAAAAATATTGAATTAGATAAGTAAAATTAAAACACTGATATATGAAATGAATGTTATACGAAAGATGTCGAATAAAGATATTGGATAGAGGAGAAAGCCGAGACAATAAAGAGGGGTTATTGTTGTAAGGAGGGTGGGCAGGTCAACGTTGCGCCATCTTGCAAGCTTTGGTGTGACTGAACAGCTGGAGAACGGGAAAATGAACAGTGTTGGTTTAGAATATACAAAAACATTGGAGAAGAAAACTTTTATTCAGTATAATATACCAAATCCAGATACGTAACTTTAGTCTCATGTTGTTGATACCCATTCAGCTTCATCTCACCTTCTTGCACCACTATTTGTTGAATTGATAAACTTTTGTGGTTTTTTCATCTGAAATCATACTGTAATACTGTGATCCGGCAACAATTCGATAGGAAAAGCTTGATCCAATATTCTGATTCTAATACTTTCTATTTTGTTGTACTATTGTATAAAAATCTCCAAACTTGTCAATCAACCCTCACTCTATCTCCAGTTTTCTAGGAAACTTGCTTTGTAGTAGAGAAACATTCAAAAATTGAAATTGATGGTCGCGAAAAACACGGCCACAAGCCACACAGTGCAAACGCGCTCGACGGACAACGATTTTCAGAGGAGAGGAGCGAGACATGCTGGGGCACGAGAAAGAGTGCACAAATGTGTGAAAATTAGGTGGTATAGAGTATTGCATGCTGGAGTTGTAACAATTGTTCATATATTGTCAGTCTTCAATTTTACCACCTTTAGTGTGAAATATTAAAACCAGTTGTAAACCTATGAGTGTCGCGATTTGCCAAATCTACCATTCTGCTAAGCCCTTCTAGTCTTTTTGCGCAATTTATAAATAGGACAATTGACCTCATGTCGTTTTGTTTATTACATGCTTTTCCCATATTCATGGAACATTATCAGGTTTCCTTATCACTAACCTCCTAATTTTTGATTAGACTGTTCCCCTGTCACATTATAGTTTTTCCCATGTTGTTCAAAATTATTATTGTTAGTAATATTTCAGAATGAAAATATGGCAGCTGCAAAACAAAGTCAATCATTTTGTCTGCGAGCGAACCTCTTTTTATTGGACCCCGAGAGCCGTGACGATCGAGTTGTTGAATGATCAAACGTGCCCGAATGTTTTACAATGGCACGATGTTGGGAAATCATTTCTGTTATTTGATCATCAGAAGTTGGCAGATATATGGGCATTAAGGTCGCATGAATCTTGGGAAATGCGTACAACTGAAATGTTTGATCCTGAATTTTTCGGAGGTGTTTTGATAGATTTCGAAAGAATGAGGAAACGTATGCCAGATTTATATACGTTTAATACCCATTCACATGAGAAACGACAATATGTACATGATTTGAGTTAGTTTCATAATTAATGAACCTATGATAGCCATTTAATTTCAGAAGTTGGACATTTTTATGAATGGATCATCCGTTTTTTGTTAGAGCAAAGCAGAGTGGACTGGGTCCAGTGGGTCGACGAAACAAAGTTAGAATTTCAATTAATTGATATCATTGCATTTGGGCAAACATACTTGAAAATTAATGGATTAGGAACGATGCCACCATTGCCAAAGATCAAGGAAATGTTGGCGAAGTATTGTGAGGAAGGAATTCTAAAAGAGGTATAGTCTGCTTTTAACATTTTTCGAATGGCTCAATGGTTTTAGATAGATCCAGAAACCTTCCACTACCAGTTTAACAAGAATTGGTATTCAACGGAAGTGGATAAAAAATTGCCAGACGGAAATGATTTCTTCAAATCTATAGGGTATTATGTTAATCGAAGCAACCGACTTTATCCTCAGTTAACACTCCAATATTCCATATCAGCACCAGCTTTATTTGGTCTTTCATCCCCTGAATAAATGTGTATATATTTCTTATAAATCCCCTAACTCATGTCCCATATTGCGAAATAATTAGTGTGTAAGTCCCCGTATTGTGTTCACGGCCTTGAGTTTTTTCTAATGAAATGTGTGGCGATATATGTTTATATTTTTAATATCGATGCAGTGTTCTCATATTTCCGCTATATTTCATATAATTTCCTTTAGATAAGTCGTGTGATGTCGATCGATACGTCAACGTGTGCAAATTGTTCCAAATCACCGTGCGACTTTATTGCATCTGTTTCCCCCCTTGGCAGGTTGGACGGATATAATTTAGGTGGGTATTATCTCATAAGTCCCCCAAATAAGACAAGCCCCCACATTTGCTCTCTGACTTTCCGCATCGAGCTTCAGGCTATGTGCGCTCTCTCGTATTCGTGTTTGCAGACATGCACTCACTTTTTATGGGTATATATGTGGAAAATGTATTTTTTCTGATGTAAGCATAAAAATTATATTCCATTTCGTGCGTGTATGTGGATTGTTTCGTAGGCGTTTAATGTCTGCCCACATATATTATTCTATACGTTTTCCATTTCCCCTCAGTTTACATATATCAAGCTAATTATTTGTGTTTTTTTGCAGACGATGTGGGTATTCCATCGAAAACAGAACCGACTGATACATATATGCACACAAAAATATATCTACGTCACACCTCGGTCGGTTCTGATTGAGATACTCAACGATAAATCGTATCCACATGTGGTAAGATGGATCAACAAAGGTGTCTCATTTCAAGTGATGGACCCTGAGGAACTTCCAAAGATCTGGATGCAACGAGCAATTGAACGACCATGGATGCCACCAGCAGATTTGATGTTTGAGGTCGGTTTACAAGGATCTATCCACGGGAAAAGGAATAGTATCACAAGAGGAGATGCGAATGTTATTTATACATTGAATACAAAATCAACTGACAAAAGGAAGTATATTAATGACTTGGGTGAGTCAAAGTTTCTGACCAAGTATGTAGATTGTAGTTTGTAGTTCCGGCGCCTTTGGAACAATGGTTGATTAGATTTCTGTTAGAGCAAACTCGCATTGATTGGGTCCGATGGGTAGATGAAGATGACTTATCGTTCGAAATATTGAACGTGAAAGAATTGGGGGAAACATACTGTCATGTGAACGACATTAGGACTAAAAACCCATCATCAATAATGTATTTGATGTTATCTGGTTTGCGGGTGACTGAATTCTTATTCGAGGTTTTTGTTCACTATTGTGTTCACTGATAACAATCTTTTACAGATAAACAGAACGAAGGGTCACTATCAGTTCAACAAGTTTTGGTACTTGATTGAAATTGGGAGAGTTACAAAGAACGAGGCGGAGATGTATGTTCCGCTGAATGATCTCGTTGCTAAGAGCCGAATAATGTTCCCTCAATTCACATTATCTTCATTCGGCTGAGCTTATATATTTTTTGTTGTATTCATCGAGGTTGTATCACATTTACATAGCTAAAAGCTTTATATCACTTCATCTAGTAATTTTCTTTTCGCCAAATCTTGCTTCATCTGTGATCATCATATGCTTTGTAGTCCAATTTCCGGGGTATAATAAACGTTTTTTTCGGCTGGTATTTTTCTCGTTTTTACCTATCAGATAACACATTCTGAAGTTATACCTATATATACTAGTTTAATATTGTTCCTATGTATATTTTCCAGAAAAATGAAAGTTGTCAACATTCTTGGTGATGATGTAACTGAAGGAACAACATGCAAAAGAACTATGTTCTACAGTACTCCTCGCGCATTCTTGGTTGAGATGATGGATGGTGGAGAACTACCCCACTTGATGAGATGGAACGAGAAGGGGACCACCTTCAAGTTTGGTGACCTACTAACAGTTGCCAAGCTTTGGGGTTCTTATGCTCTCGAGAACCCAACTGGTCATGAGGCTGTTGCGGTATTCATATCTGATCTACTTGGTACTGTAGACACCCACAAGAAACGTCATAGAAAGAAGGGATACCAAAACTTGAAGTTTGCGACAAAGTCCACTGATTTGAGAAAATATGTGGATGATTTGGGTCGGTTTGAGTTTTATACCTTCTAAGTATCAATTGATTTCAGTTCCTGGAAAACTTTCCGAATGGATGGTGCGTTTCCTTTTGGAGAAATCTAGACTTGATTGGATTTGCTGGGAAGATGAGGATAACTTGGAGTTCAAAATTCTCGATGTCGACAACTTCGGGAACACTTTCCTCCATGTCAACAAACTTAATGCGCGTAGCCCACGTTCTCTCATGTCGACTATTTTGTCATGCTATCGCAATCAAGGAATCATCACAGAGGTATTTCACAATAACACAATTGATCCTATATACAATTTCCAGATCGACAAGGCAACTCGCCACTACAAGTTCGATTTCATTTGGTATAGCCAAGAAATTCGCAAACAGGCTAAAGATGGCGAAGTCCAATTCAAGATTCCCTACTATCGCCAAGTTGAAAGCCTTGAGAAGTTCCCACTTCTGACAATGCCTATTGACATACGTCGCCGTTAAATTACTTTTATAAACCCAACTTTTTATGATTGCTGGCCAATCCTTACTTTTCGCTATATTTATTTAGCCGAGCAAATCATATCTTATACTCTTCCATGTGCGCATACTTAACCTAATAAACATATATATCACCAACACATTTGAACTCAAAACAGGTGGCATACAGTCCGACACCTGTTGACGTAGCAACGTCGAGACCTGATTTTAGTGGATAAGAGGTATATATAGCATATTGTTCAGCGACGGCCAGTCGTAGGTTGGCAGGATTCATCTCATATCGATTTGGTGCGTATACACCTGTCCTTACGCACTCATTTTCTTACGTCTATTTGTATCATTAGCCTCTTTTTTCAAATAACATTTATTTCAGAGCCATGGAAGTTTATCGCAAAGTTCGATATGGAGAGCAACATCTATGCACGGTCACATCGCTCTATTCGACACCTCGAGCAGTTCTCATCGAGTTGTTGAATGACTCTAATCCTCGGAGCCCAGTG